>JAQQSW010000049.1:82336-164373 GCA_028646575.1 Pseudocheirus occidentalis | reverse complement strand
CCACACAGGAGAGTAGGGGGCATGGGGATGAGAGGGGGGAAGATGGAGGGGAGAGCAGGGTCTGGGAGAGGGATAGCACACTTCAGTAAAGGGACAGGGTAGAGAACAGAACAAGGGGGGGGAGGGATAGGAAGGAGAGACAGATGATCACTGTCACAATATGTCCACTATGAAGATGTCCTGTGTAATCACACTTCCAAAGCCTGTATTGAACTGAGTGTCCTTCCAGTGGAGGTGGGTGACAAGGGAGGAATTGAAAGAATCTAGAATTTAAAGTTCTGCAATAACTGCAACTAGGATTTAAGATATACAGGGGCTGGGATTGGGAGACCCTCCCTGCCCTACCAGAAAAAAGAGAGCAGAGTAGGGGAGGGACTTTACAATGGGATTGCTGTTTTAGGGTTGGGGCAGGGGCAAGACAGGGAGAAAATGTGTAATTCAAAAATGTAATGAAAATAAATAATGTAAAGAAGAAAACAAATAAAAACTAAATAAAAAAATAAAAAATAAGTGGTGTGCCAATTATTCACAATATTTGATTCATATTCACAGAATTTGTGAATTTCAATTCAACAAACATGTATTTTATGCCTAATATGTGGCAGGCACCAAGATGTTCTGAACACAAAGACAAAAATGACATAGTCCTTGTCCTCAGAAAGCGTGTATTCTACTGGAGGAGACACAACATACATACAGATAAGTAAGCAAATACAAAATGAAGAGCAATACAAAATAGTTTCAAGATGCAGAGAACATTAATGACTAGAGGGGATCAAGAAAGGCCCCAAGAAGGAGGTGGTATCTGAGCTGTTCTTTAAAGGAAGCAAAAAGGGATTCTATGAAATGGAGGTGAGGAAGGATTGTGTTCCAGGTGTGGGAAACCGACTGTGCAATCGTACAAAGGGGGGAGATGAAATGTGTCAGTTTCATTAAATTGGAGAGTGTGTGTGAAGGGGAGTGACAGGAAATAAGACCAGAAGAGTAGGTGGAAACCAGCTTTAAATGTCCAGTTGAGGATGTTGCAGTTTTGTAGAGGTCATTTACCCATTAGGTTCTAAATGCCTTTTGGATGATTCCAAGGCTCAGATACTTTTTCCAACCATGAAAATCTGCTATCATTGAGGATACTCAAAAGAATGTGGCATAGGTATACAGAAGGTGGAAGAGTGGAGTCAAGTGGCAAAGAGTAGTGTTTTTGTACCGGGTACTTAAAGTCAGATATAACACCTCTTTAACTTTTAGTAGCAGCAAGGTTATCAAAGGGCATTTTGAAAAGAGAACTAGACTTGAAATCAGAAGACCCTCGTTTGAGACCTGCCTGTGCCAATTTACTACTTGCACGGTCTTAGGCAAACTCCTTTACTTTTCCCAGGCTCATTTCTTTGCCTATAAAGCAAGATTGTTGGATTAAATGATATTTAAAGCCCCATCCATCTCTAAACCTCTGATCTTATGATTTTAAGTCACTTTACCTCATTTGGCCTCAGATTTCTCATTTTTAAAGTGAGGGAGATGGGCATTTATTAATCCCTTAATTTATTAATTACTGTATTACTCTCTTACTTAAATTAATTTATTAAAATTTACAGTAATTTAAATAATTTAAATTATAATAGTTAAATAAAATATTTAATTTAATGTATTAATCTCTTAAACTTTTCACTAAGATCAAATGTTAGATCTCCAAGTTTCCTTCCTGATTGAATACTCAGCAATTCTTTTTACCTAAAGCACAAAACACCTAAAAGACCTTAGATGAATTAGTGCCATGGTCCATGATCTGCTTCATGGCTCAAGTGGTTCTATCAGCACCATTGCCAGTGGTTTGCCTGATGTTACAGATAGTCTGGGTGACAGTTACATTACTTTTGAAGGTAAAGATGCTACTGACTGAGTCTTTACATTTTCCGTTATTTATTTGAGGTGGCTATAGTTGACTAATGGATAGAATGATAGACTTGGAATCAAGACCAGAGTTTGAATCCTGCATTGGACAGCTGCTAGCTATGCAATCCTGAAAAAGTCACATAACCTCATCTATAAAATAGGAATCATAATAGCACCTAACCCACAGGGTTAGTTTGAGGACTGAATGAGATAACATAAATTGTGCCTTGCAAATCTTAAAGTCCTACAAGAAAGCTGCACAAAGAGAAAATTTGGAAAATTGCTGCAGAATCATTTATTTGCCAAAATGCAGATATAATGAATAGAAGAGCTATTTCTATGTCAGGGAATACAACATGAGAAGTGTTGGGGCATGTAAATAAGATGGAATTGATTCCATGTTGAAAAACCAGATCAACAGCAAAGTTTATATTTCCCTTTTCCTGGAAGGTGTAGGCATCATATTAGCAAAAGTTCTCATTAGGGTTGATTGTTTCTCCTAAACCAGTGAATCACTCAACAAGAATTTATTGAATGCCTACTGTAATCATAAAAATACCTCACATTTTATAGCATTTTAGAATCTCTAAGGTCAATCAATAAGCATTCATTAAGTCAACAAATATTCAATAACACACCTTTTGTGTGTAAAGAACTGGGCTAAGTACCTGATACTATAAAATCAAAAGACAGTCCCTGCTCTCTAGGATCTTATAATCTAATTGGGAAAACACAATGCAAATTAAAAAACCCAAACAAAACACACACACATATGTATACATATGTATGTTCAATTTATTATATATTAAATATGTATTAACAATAAACAGTAAGAAGACACTAGCATTAATATTAATAGGTTCATCTCTCAACAACCCTTTGAGATAGGTAGGACAAGTATCAATATTTCCATTGCACAGCTGGGGACACACAAGGCTGAGTAATTTCCCCAGAGTCACAATATTAAGTTTGGGACTAGGGGTTTAAAATCAGATTGTATTAACTCCAACAATACTATGAATAACAGACATTTGTGGAGTGATTTAAGATTAGATAAACGCCTTCATATAGTATCTCTTTTAGAGGCAGCCATGACATGATGGATAGAGCCAGGAAGATCTAAGTTTGAGTCTGTGACCTCCTCCAATATATATACTGGCTGTATGACCCTGGGCAATGCATTGACTGATACAATTTAACCTCGCAATGTTCTAGACTACGCAATTTTTGAAGGTGCTAAGCTTCAGAGAAGGTGCTTACCTCCATTGGCAAAAGGAGTTTCTTCATCTGGAAATGTCCTATACCAATGAAATTACATTGGTCCAGTTCTTATTCTCATCTCCACGCTCAACAACCCTGCAAAGTAAGTACCATCATTTTGCAGATGAAGAAATTAAGATGTAGAGATGAAATGACTTCTTCCAGATTACACTGCTAGCAAGTGTGTGAGCATAATTCTTTTTGCCTCTAAAGTAATTTACTTTCTTTACTGTGCCACACAGTCTTTTAAACAATAAGATGATAGTGATAATGTTAAAGATAAATAGTATTTAAACATTGCTTTATTTAGGGAGCTAAAACATCTAATCCAGGATCTAGGTAGTTCTTTGAGGCCAGCTGTGGGTTTTCCTAGTGATGTGGCTGCATGTTAGAACTTGACTAGAGTCAATTAGAACTAGAGCCTGAGATCCAGAGCTCTGCCCTGTTCTGGGTTATTAGCCAGAGGATGTTAGCTCACTACAAAATTACTAATACATTTAGATAACTTCACATCCTGTATGAGAACACTAGATAAAGAAAGGACATGATAGCCTTCAAGGTCTGCCTGATGTTATGGGAATATAATGACCTATAGTTACCTTCTTTGTCTCTTTGTTCTATAACAGTCGCGTTCTGAGAATCAATAAACAGAGTTCTGAACTGCCCACCAGGCCTGGTTCATCTCACTCCTCCACTCACACTTGATCCTGACATCGGCTTTAAAGTCCATAAATCACCTTGCAGGGTCGTCTCCAATTGTCCTGATCTATATCTGATCACTGGACCCAAATACCTCCAAAGGAGAAAGTGAGGCTGATGACTTTGCACAGCCCTCCATCACTTAAATCCAATTCACTTGTGAGTCATGGCATCATCTTCCTGATGTCATGGTCCTCTTTGAGAATGAAGAACAAGCACCAACACCAATAACAAATCACCTTACATGAATTACCTCATTTGATTCTTGTAACAACCCTATGAGATGCCTGCTGTTCCTTCTTTTCCAGATGAGAAAGTTGAAACTGAGAGAAGTTGAGTGGCTAGCCCATGATTGCAGTTTTCAGTGTCTGCAAAATTTGAACTCAGATATTCCAAAATCCAAGTCCAGCTTTCTATCCATTTTGCCGCTTATGACAACAGTAGTGACATAAGTGATATTTATACTATGCTTTCTATACATTATCTTTTCTTAAGCTTCAGAACAATCTTACAAAGTAGGCAGTCCAAAAATTGTGGCTTTGTTTTTATTGAGGAAGAAACTGAGACTTAGCGAACTTGCTCAAGAAATCTAAATCCATATCCAATTTTACTTTGGTTATTGATGTGCATCTGTTCAGGTGCCCTAAGCTCTTCCGAGCTCTATGAAGAGGAGGAGAAGGCTATTGAAGAATTGGGGATGCTTCCTTCTTTTATCATTCATTCAATCAGCCAGTCAATAATAATCTGTTGAAGAGAGAAGACATACAGGTGAAACAGACATAACTAAGGCTGTATCTAATCAAGACCTACGTTCTGTGATTAAGAATAAGGGCTATAGAAGTCTAGAGAACAGGAAAAAATACAGGATGACACATCTGGAAAGTATATCGCAAAAGAGGCAGGTGTTCAGTTATCTCCCATTTGCATTGTTTTCTGAAGCTTTCACTTTCTGCTGTTATGACCTTGACTCTATGTTAAGGAAATTTATCTGTTATTATCCACTATATCTTCAGAACATCTTTTGCTAGTTTCTTAAACTTTTATTGAATATCTTCTTGAAGATATAAGGTTACCTAAGATGGGTCATCACTTAGAAATCAGGAAAGATTCAGTGTCCATTTTTTATTGGGCCCAAGAGACATTTCCTACCCTTCCTTTGCTAAAAGATAGACAAGTGATTTGTTTTATAAATTTTGAAAGATATTTGTTAATTTGTGGAAGTCTTCATTCTAATTAATAATAATAATAATAATAATAATAATAATAATCCAAGGTTCAGAGAAGATGATGCCTACATGACCCCCAAAGGAGAGATGGGGAAAGGAAGAATTGTTACAAATATGAGACACTTAACCATGTGTAGAATATTCCATGACACTAAGGTGAAGAATGGGAGAGAACTTCATGGTACTGTGGCCACCATTAGCTCCTGGAGGATGTTGTAGAATATTGTCAGAGGTTAGTGCAGGAATAATAAAGCTCAGGGGAGGAGATCTATGGAAGCCACAAAAGGAAGGACTTTACTTGTCCAGGGAGTCAAGGGCCATGATTGGGCACAGGATGCAAGGTTGGTCAATGGAAATTCCAATGGCAATGTGGTACAATAGAAAGAGTTCTGGAATTAGGGGGTTTGAGTTCAAAACTATCTCTGTTGCCTACTACTTCTGTGACCTTAGGGAAGTGACAACTTTCCTGGGTCTTATTTTTCTCATCTGTAAAACAATAGAATTAGGCTAGATGACCTCTGAAGTTACTTCTAGCTTTAGTCCTGTGATTCTATCTGCAATGGCCTATGCACCTGGGACATCTATCTATGTCGAGAAGCTGAAGAGCTTGCTTTGAGGAGAATCACAAGGATGTGTAAGGCAAGTTATTTGGAAAAACTTTGGAGCATATGTGGAATTTTATAACTGGTTTTGGTCTGCTAAAAGAATGGGATCCTCTTTAATTGGCTATAGAGGCCTTCAAAAAGCCTCAGGTGGGCTGTCATCTGGTCTCTTTTGCTCCACTTATTTTGGCTGCCCTTCTCGAATGGTATCCAGTGAGAAATAAGAGTGTAAAGGGAGAAGCTCTGGGATCTTCTCCTCATAGAGACTGAATGTCCCAGAGAAAGATTTAAATCCTTGATCTCTAGTGTGTTCTTTTCCATTTTAAGTGAAGGGAGTAGACTTTACAACCTTGTGAGTTCAAAAAGAATTACAAAGCACAGATTTGCGATCAATGTGGCACTGATGCCCTAAGGAGCAAGGAACAGCTTTCAGGAGTGACTGTCTGGACCCATGCCAAGGGAAGTTGAGATATCCTCCAGCAGTCAGTCTGATGGGATGGGATCAGTGCTCTATAGAAATTGTACTAATAGTGAGTCTATCTTTCCCAGAGACTAAAGGGATATACAGGAGACAATACCCGTATGGTGTTTGGAGAAAACATTTGTACATTTGTTTTTATTATATCCTTTAAGTAAATATCCCTTTGTATCAGCAAATGGTAAGTGGTTAAATAGACCTGGGGCCTTGTAACTGGCACCTAACAGATGACAGGAACACATTTGATGGGGACTTGAGTTGATGGCACTAAAGACACCTCAAAACCTCTCAGGGTACCTAAAACACTGAGTGAGCATATATGGCATCTTGGCTCTGTGTAAGTGAACTTGCTACAGATTGAAGTTTCTATGGTAAGGCATAGTGAGGTTGCAATCTCTGTTGGTGGAGGAAATACCCATATTGAGGAAATCATAGATCCTTGGAGTTGAAGCACTGAAGGCATGTATTTATTGTGAAGAGTGATTTGTATTTGTGGTTGTCTTTGTTGACCAGGGATTTTGTTGCTCCAGAGTTCAGACAACTTTACCCAAAAAGTCAAAGGATTCAAAGTCAGGATGACATTGTATTTCAGATCTAGTCTATAGTTCTCTGTCTAAGTGTACTGTTGGAGCTTACTTCCAATCCCTAGTCCAGAGGTAGGCACTTGGACCAGGCAAAATAGTTCAATTGTCTCTTTAAGATGGCAACTTTTCAGATATTCAAGAAAGTTTTCATATTGAAGGCATGAATCTGATCATATCATAACCATATTCAATATCCCAATTGCCATTTTTTCCAGCCCTCCCACATCTTTTCTCCAGTCTAAACACTCCAACGTCTTTTAGCTGATCCTTCCAGACCCCTGAGCATAGTGACTCTCCCCTGTCTGCTCTTGAGCTTGTCACTGTCATTTGTCAAATGTGACCAGAACTGAACATAATGCTCCAGATATGAGATAACCTGAGCAGCATAATGTGAGCCAATTAGTTTCCACTAATATTATGGATATTATGCCTCTAATAATGTATTGATCTTTGAGAGACATTGCTAAGTCACATTTTTTACTTACTGAGCCTCAGCTTTCAAAAGAGAAAAAAAAGACCTGCCATTGCTATGATTAACATTCCTCATCAAACCCAGTTCCTTCTGTGTTTTAGTATTCCTGCCTCTATCCTTGCAGGATCATGGTACTCTTTTGCATTCTTCCTCTGTTATATTTTCTTTCTTTCATTTTCTATGAATGTCTTTTTAATATTCATCTGGTCTTCCTGTCTCTAGTGTCTCCCCTTTCTGACCTATCCTTCACATCTTCATCTGTAAAATGAATGGATCATTTCTAGGGTCCTTTCCAGCTCTTAATCCTGTGATCTGATGACCTACAGATATACTCATGTTTGCCCACCTATTTTTTAAAGCTTCTAATATCTAACCATTTAGTTAACATAACTTTTCTTCCTTATCTTTATTTCCAGCAGTGAATCTCTTAAAAATATGCATTTTATATCTTTATTTCTCCTTTATCCTTTAGCAAAGTAGCATCTGTTATCTACTGAAGCTCCTCTCTTAAGAATCCCTAAGAAACTAATAATCACCTTATTAAATGGCCCTTTCTCAAATTTTCTTCTTCTTGGCTCTCTGTTGCATTTTTCAGCTGGCTATCCCCTCCTTGAAGTTCTCTTCCTTTGATTTCTGTGATACTGAACTCTCCTGGTTCTTTCCCACCTCTTTGGTCACTCCTTTTCCATATCCTTTGAATACATCAATTACTTCTTCCGGTTACCTATATGAGGACTAGCCCCAAGGTTCAGTTTTCAGGCTTCATTCCTCCCCCACTTCCCCCCCCCCCACCTCTATACTCTTTGTCTTGGAGATTTCATTCATTTTAACAATATCAAATGTTGTCTCCATGCAGATCTCTAAACCTGATTTCTCTTCTGAGTTTTACTCCCACAATCTAGTTGTCTGTTGGATATTATATAACCTGAACATTATGTAATTATCTCAGTTTAAACACTTCCTGGAATTTGATCAATGAATGAATGAAATTACAGGGGGACAGATTTTGGTTCAATAGGAGGAAAAACTTTCGAGATAGTGCTCACTCAGGGACAATACAATGGATTATCCCATAGTATCATAGATTTGGAGCTGATAGGAAAATTAAAGGTAATCTACTCTAATTTTCCTATTGTCTAGATGAGATAACTGAGGACTATAAAGGTGATGTGTGAGAGATCTAAGTCCTAGAGGATTTGGAAAGGGATAGAATCGAAGGGTAAAAGGAGGATTTATTTTTTAAAAGGTAATAACTCTTCTTCCTTTGACATTAAAAGGTAGAGGAAGCAAGTATAAGAATGGCTACAGAGATGTTTTAAGTAGATTCTTAAAGCCTGTACCACTCAATGTAACACAGCACGTTGCCTTGTATTGTTCTTTAGAGTAGTTTTTGTGTTGGTATTGCTCTTGTATTCCCAACTGAATTGTAACCCCCTGGAGGGCAGGGATGATAGCTTACATATTGGTTTCTCCCATAATATCTAGAACAGTGTTTAGCATAGGTTGGTGTTCGATAAATTCTGGCTTATTGATTATTTGATATTGCCCTAAAGTCTATGGAATAACTTGCATTGCTACACATTTATTGTGGCTGGGTGCTGGCATGGAGAGAAGTCCATATTGACCTAATGTCATTTTAACTTCTCTAGTATCTAGCTAGCATCTTGAGAATTGCCTCAGTTACCTTGTAAAAGAATTGAACCTTGGTTAGGATTAGCTCCTTATATCTTTTTCTTTCTTCTTTTACCAGACTACATTTAGGTCAGGTTCTTATATTCTAAGCTATATTCCAAGTCACTTTGAAAGTTGAAGAGAAACCAGTATTAAAGTGATTGTCTTACAACTCAATATTGGTAACCAAATATGACTTTTGCCAAATGATAGATTCATAACTTTTGGGAGAGATCTTGGGTGAATCCAAGGTTCAGTCTCTGGTGAATGGATGCCAATATTTCTGCTTAATATTAGTGCAGTTCTATGCAGTGCAGTTCTATGTGTACCTTAAAACTTAAAGCTTCTAAGAGATTTCATGGACATCATAGCCACTACTAGTCATTAGCTCAGTTTAAAAATAGACTGCACTGAAAAAGAGTTTGACTTAGTGCATCAGACTTGGGACTGAGAATTGGAGACTTGTGATGTCTAGGTCCTGCAGTGCTGTGGAGCTTTCAACAAGTGAGAAGTATTCAGTGTCCCAGTTTCCCCCCCTATAAAATGTATACTATGGAGGTCTTTGTTTATCAACTTACTGAAATGCTGACAGAGTTAATGAGGGCTTTATCTGTGTTGAGGAGTTAACAGTTCATACGGGGAAAAAAAAATGAGAGTGTGACAGATTGCTATATATGCCTATACTCATTCTGTTGTAAAAATCAATGACTTGGGGCCACCAGGAAAATTACATTCATTCAGATTCATGTAGTTATTGAATATCTACCATGTGCTAGACACTATTCCAGGTACTTGGCATACAGAGGCAAAATGGAAATTGTCTTTGCTCTCAAAGAACTTACACTTTGGAGTAGGGGGGAAAGGTAGGAAACAGCATCTATTTCCAGCTTCTGTGGGAACAGGTTGTGTGAGAAAGGGTGAGGGGAAAAGAAAGCAAAGTACAAAGAAAAATCACCTATTTATCTTGGATGACTTTAGTCTCAGGAAATTGGCCAGAGGATGAATTTGGGGAGGAAGCAATTTGGTGTAATTTGGGAGAAATCGAAAAAAAAAATTGAAGGAGAACAATCTTCGGGCCCAGGTAGTGCTACAGATTCTATTTCTAGAACAAAAGGTCATAGAGAGATGTTAGCTGGCATACTGTATATGGCACGCTATGCCCAACATTAGGAAGACTGGCATTTAAATCTAGTGTCAAACACTTACTAGCTACGACCTGGGCAAGTCAGTTAACTTTTGTCTGTCTGCTTCCTCATGCATAAAAGAGAGACAATAATACTAACATTTTTAATAATACCTCTCAGGGCTTTAATGATCAAATGGAATATTTGTGAAGAGCTTTGTTGTTTGGCCTTTGTTTTCAGAAAGGACTAATGCAAACCTGAGAGTGCTCTATAAATAAATGCTAACTATGATGGTGCTGATGAAATAAGAGCGGTACTAAGGACAGTTAAGGAAAGTAGAAATAAAGCAAGGAGGATAAAAGAGAACTAGGGAATAGAATCTTAAGAGGTAGATTCAAGAAGGAAAAGGAGAAGATAGTTGGCAAGACAAGGCAAGATAAGTAAGAAAAGTTCAGAAGAACAAATAGAGGACAAATAACTGGAAAGAATCAGTTGTTGGGTGGGACAAAGTGAAGAAACCAGTAGAAGCTTGGTGTCCATCTAAGGGAGGGATGGACATAACTGTGGAGCTATTGAAATGAAGGAAAGGAAGTTGATTGAATATGGCTGACCAGTTATCAAGAGGTAACAATTGGTCATGCAGACTTCAGTCTGGTATTTGGGATTGAGGAATAAATATGCATACGTAGTAAAAAAAAAAAAACTGAGGTTGAAAATCTCAATCACTAGGAAGAAAAGATTTATACTGATTTGGTCTGAGTTTCCAAATTTTGTATTCCTTTTACAATTAAGTGACTGTAATCTGCATTCCTCAAGGAGAAGATGAAGGGACTCTAATGAAGAATGCCCCATCCTACTTGTCCTAGTCATGGTTCCAGCTCTGGTGTGAAGGATCACTCAGCCTGAGGGTTCAAATAAACATTCTCTTTAATGAAAACATGATCAACTACCCAGAAATAAAAGTAATACAGGATAGTAAAACTGTGGGCAAGAAAGTTAAAAGCAATAAGCAAGAATCTCTGGGGGTAGAGAGAACTCAGAGCCAGCATGCTAGAGTTGACTTTAGATCCTCCTTGACCAAGGAGGTGTAGTCCCAGATCAATCCACTTGGGAGTAAAGTTAACTTAAACTTCTCCATATCATCTTCACTCATAACAATCCTGGCCACTATTGTGAGCCAGCCTGGCCTACCACTCTGGGTAGTTAGAGAAAATGGAGTGTTCCTAAGGGAAACAGAATCCAGACTTTTGTAGAAAAATAGACAGGCATCTGAGGTGGAGGAGAGAAGACCAGACCCTTATCATGATCCTGGAAGTGGAAAGAGAAGGAAAAGGACAACTGTATAATTAGAGTTTAAATGCAGATTTAAAGCTTTTCTTGAAGAAGATGGTATTGAAATCTCTGAGAAGAAAGAAGCTTCTTATCTCCCAAAGAATGCTATGGTAGAACCACAGAAATGATCGTGACATTGAAAATTTCCTGCCCAGGGATACTGAAGCAGTTTTGTTGACCTGATAAACCTTGTTTGCTGTCAAAACAATTGGCATTTGTGTATAAATACTTGAGGTCCTGGGTCTAACTGCTAATTCCTTTCTCAGATTTTGCCTCCATTGTCTTAATTCCCATTTATCTTCCTCGTTTGTAGTTACTCTTTATGATAACCTAACTTGAGAGACTACACATAAGGAGTTGACTGTCTTTCCCATCCTTCCTATTTCAATACCCTTTTTGAGTATCTTTTTCATTACTCTCTAGCCAATACTTATTAAGTACACTCCATCCCTGGCAAGGAATATGGTACTTCTATATATTAATCTACTTTTCAGAAATTCAAATCACATTCTTTGCTACCACCTTCTTAGTTATTCACCTCTAAATTTAAATTTTCTTTTCTCAATTCCTTGTCTTCAATGGGAAGTAGTGAAGAAAACACTTTTGTGTTCCTCTGATTGTCAGTTTATTACCCAAGACTTCATAATGGTTAACAATACTATTTAAGTTCCTTATGGCAGTGTGATTTGCACCCATATGAATCACCAGGAGTGGATCATGATCATCTCTCAATAATTAACTCAACATGAGTCAGCAGTGTGATGATGTGACCCAAATGGATAAATTTTGAGAGGTTCTCTCTTTTGTCTTGGATAAATACCCTAGCAAGGTAACTGACTACTCTTTTATTAACCAGGGGTGGCATATTGGGTGGGAGGAAGACGATATTCAGAAATGGAAGTGATGAAAAAAATAACATCCAACATTTGTATAGGACTTTAAGGTTCACAAAGTGTTT
The DNA here is from genome assembly GCA_028646575.1 of Pseudocheirus occidentalis. Taxonomy (NCBI): domain Eukaryota; kingdom Metazoa; phylum Chordata; class Mammalia; order Diprotodontia; family Pseudocheiridae; genus Pseudocheirus; species Pseudocheirus occidentalis. The sequence continues at coordinate 152,077 of JAQQSW010000049.1, read as the reverse complement.
TATATGTATTAACTCATTTGATCATGATGACAACCCTGGTTGGTAGATGCTTATATTATCTCCATATTACAGATGAGAAAACTGAAGCATAGAGAAATTAAGTGTGCTGCTTATGGTCCCATAACGAAATAAATATCTGAGGCAGGATTTGAACCCAGGTAGTCTTGACTCCAAATCCAGAGTTCTCTTTATTCTAGCACCTAGCTACTCCAATTTTAATTTTATTTAATATTTTTACTTTAATACAATAAAATTTTAACAGAGATAAATGTAATGTCAGATCTAGGTACAAATAACGAAGTTCACAATTACAAAATTACATGATTAGATAGCACTTATTTTTGAAAAAGCTTTAAGGATTTGGGGGGAGGGGGTAGAGTAGGTTCCACTTAAGTCAGCAGTGTGATTTTGCAGCCCTGAGGAAGCTAATTAAATCTTATAGTACATTAAGAGAGGCATTGCTTTCAGGAAAAGGGAGGCGATCATTCCACTTGACTCCAACCCTATGAGACCTCATCTAGGATACTCTGTTCAGTTCAGAGCAGCAGTATATAAGAAGACAAGATAGAGATAGTGCTTTGTCGTTGATTGGTACATAGAAATGAGGAAACTAGTGGACAGACAGGCACTTAACAAGCACAGTGTACCAAGCACTGTGCTAACTGTTGGTAATACAAATACAAAAGAGGGACAGACTTTGCCCCCATGGAAAATACATTCTAGTAAGAGAAGACAAAATGTATGGAGGGGAAGGTGACCAAGAAAAGGAGCTTTGATCTGGAAGTCAAAAGGCTAGGTAGAGCCATATGGCAATGGATTGATATACCCTTCACAGAAGCAATAGGAACTTTTATTTGATTACAATTCCCCCCAAAAGGGAGGTGGTGGCATTTTTGGTAACATGGCAGAAATATGTCTGTGAAGCATGGCCATTGACTGAGAGCTACCTAATTAAGCAGAATGGTCCTGAGAAGAAAAAAAAATCAAAGATGATTCTGAGATTTTGAGCCTGGGCAATGGAAGGATGATGGAGCTATCATAGAAATAGTGAAGTCTGGAGGAAGGGCACATAGGAGGAATATGATGAACACAGTTTTGGACATGCTTTGAAGTGCCAGTAGGATAATCAGCTAGCAATATCCTTCAGCCAATTAGTTATATGGGACTAGTTTGGGAGATAGGTTGGAGATGCATCATTTTGGATTTACCAAATAGAGATGACTGAAATTAGAAAAACAAAGTGGCTGAAATTAATAAGGAAGGAAATGTAGGAAGAGAAGAGAAGAGGTCCCAAAAAGGAGCCTTTGAAAGTATCCATATTTAGAAGACAAGGAAAAGTCATACAGGTAGGTAGGAGAATCAAGACAGAACAACCTACAGAGAATTAGAGAGCATTCAGGAGGAGGGGATGCTCAAAAAAATTGTAGAGAGTCCCAAGGGGGCTCATGGGTGAGAAAAGAACACTTTCATTTGTCAATTAAGGGAACATAAGGCAATAGTACCCTAGATTTAGAGGTGGAAGGAATGTTATAAGCCACTGCTTATATTTTGGTTTTAGTTAAATTGTGGCCTGAATTCCAAAGATTGAGGAGTGAATGGGTAAGGAGGTGTGGGAGTAGAGAGAACAGATATAGGATAAATAGTTCAAGGGCACAAGAGAGTTAAGAGAAAGGGGAATTTTGTTTTTGTTTTTTGGTTGAAGAATCATGAGCATGCTTGTAGGCAGTGGGAAAGGAACTTGAAGACAGGAAAAAAGTTTTAAAATAAGAGAGAGGAAAGGAATTATCAAAAATGGCCAATTCTCAAAGGATACAGGAGAGAGAGATGCAAGGGGGTTGGAAAAGGAAGGAAAAGGACCACCTTAAACTCTGACACTATAGCCAAGGAGGAGAGGATGGAGAAAACACGTTGAGGTTTTGAGGCATGGAATAGGAGAGGTAAAGGAACTCACAGTAGCTCGCTTTGATTTTTTTCAATTTTTTTCAAGTACAATAAGAGAAAAGGTCAGCTGCTGATCTTACCAAGTTAGAAAACTACCCAAGGGACAGCCTCCCAGAAGTCATGCTGTTATTTGCTTTTCATTCTCTTCCCAGATAGGTTATACTATTAAGAAGAAATAACACGTGCTGGAAAAGAACCCTGGAATCAAGGTTCGCGAGTCATGGACTGAGTCAGAGCTCGGAATCTGAAGTGCTGCCTCTGCTACCTCCTAGAAGCGTGACCTTCGACAAGTCCCAATCTCCTTGAGACTCAATTTCCTCATCTTTCAAATGGAGGTTAATGATGTTTTTTCTATCTATTTTAATGGACTCTTGCAAGGAAGACAATTTGTAAAGTATAAAGAAGTCTATGAATATGAGCTATTATTATATAAGAAATCAATACTGGTATAACTACCCAAAGAAACCACGATGACAGAGTCTTTATCGTGAAGGAATTAACACAAAATCTCTTTGATTAAAGACACTGGGAGAAGGAAGACATTAAGAGTGGGAGGAATGGGAGAACGAAAGGAAAAATCAATAGAACAGCTAGAGGCTGTGTCTACCTGCCAGGAACACCCCAAACATATCCATCACAGTGTCATGCTCTGCAGGGTTTAGCTGTTGAATATGCTCTCTCAAAGGAGCAGGGATTCATGAGTTTGCCAAGCGTAAAGGGGAAATCATCTAGGAGAAAGTTTGCTGTAATTAAAGGGCAACAACAGTTTGTTTTGTTTTGTTTTTGTTTTTGTTTTTTGGCAGAGCAAAATTAAAAAGATCTAGTCAATTTTAATATTCAAAAGACTCACTTTAAGACCTGTGCAACCCAAGGTTACCTTAGTCTCTTCTATCATCCCATAGTATTTACGTACTGCTATATTTAGTTGTTGGGCCTGCTTTAAGTTTCTACTTTTTGTGTTTTTCCATTTTTATTTGTTTTATTCTGACCATTAGAATGAGAACTTCTTGAAGCTGGAGACTATGACCTCTTCATTTGTAACTTCATATGGTCAATCAATGTTGCCACTTAACTGTCTTAAGTAAGGCTTGCAGATAAACTCTTGACACGTTTTCTCTGTGTCCTTTCATAACTCCTGGTCCTCTTCCTGACACTTTTAGGTCACTGCTCCCTGTCATTGTATCCTGGCCCATCTTCTCTTTTGTCCCTATGCTTTTTCCCTTGGCACTCCATTTCACTTCCATAATTTCTTTTTTTTTTTTAATTTTTTTTTCTTTTTGCTTTTTGGAGGGTAGTTGGGGTTAAGTGACTTGCCCAAGGTCACACAGCTAGTTTTTGTGTTAAGTGTCTGAGGCCGGATTTGAACTCAAGTCCTCCTGACTCCAGGGCTGGTACTCTATTCACTGCGCCACCTAGCTGCCCCTCACTTTCATAATTTCAATTGCCATTTGTAAGCTGGTGTCACCCAAATCTACACGTGTAGCCTGGATCTCCCCATAACTCCAAATAAGCCTCTGCTCTTAGACTCTTTTGTTTTTCTCCCATGGAAATCTTATCTAAACCCTCAACTAGATCATCTCTAGTCATGCAGATAATTTCCAAATGTCTATTTGTGATCCTAACCTGTCTTCCAAGCTCCAATTTCTCATTTGTAGCTGTCTAATGGACATTTCTACCTAGATATTCTAAGATCAGATTCAACATGCCCTAAGCTGAACTCTTTATTTTACCCTCCAAATTGATTCCTCTTAAACACACATGTGCATGCACACACACACACATACCACACATACATACACACACAAGCACACAATATGGTACCACCTCTAAGTCACTCTGGCTCCAAATCTCAGAATCATATTTGTCCCCTTTCTCCCCCTCATCTCCCACACCCAACTAGCTGACTAGTCTTATTGATTCAACCTCTGCCATTTTTCTCATGCATCTTTAACAGGACCTTAGATGCACAGTTGGAAAGAATCTTGAAGGCTATACAACTGAGTCATAGAAAGGTTAAATATCTTAACCAGGATCACATAGCTAGTATCTAAGATGGAATTTGAACCCTGATCTTCCTGACTCCAGGGACAGCGTCCTATCCACCACACTATGATATTTCTTCTAAAGCATTGTCTCGTCCTTTCTATTTCTCCTTCTGCTCAGGCTCTCAATAGTTCTGACCTGTACACTTCTAATCTCCTCATAACTCATTTTCTTGGTGTTCTATTTCTTCTTTTTCTTTCTTTCCCATACCAATTCATCCCAGAAGGGGGAGGGGAGAGAAAACACACCTACCATGTGTCAAGCTCTGTGCTAAGTGATTTACAAATATGATTTTGTTTGGTAATGATAACCTGGGCGCTGCTGCCAGATTACCCCTGCTAAATGCATCATGTATTGTTCAAAAAAACCTTCAGAGGCTTCACATTATTTATTAAATGAAATTCAAACCCCTTGATCTGGAATCAAGGCCTTCTGTGGTATAACTAGGGTGATGAATTCAGTAGCAGATTGAGTATAGCACATTCATATTTTGTTTTTGCAATAGCAACTCTCAAAGGCCATCTACATTGATGGTAGTCATATTAGTGGGATCTTTGAAGTATTGAAGTCTCAGTGAATGATCAAGTGAAGAGCCTAGGCTATACTTAGCCTCCATGAATAACATTATGTCTCACTCTATCACAAACTTTGTGTTTTTTGCATTTTCTCATAGAATGTTCTAAGCTGCTGTGCTAATGAGTCCAGTTTATCTTATGGAGACTGTGACTCTGCAAAAGAAGTCTGTGTGGTCAGAGGACAAACTCAGAACCACACCAAAATCCAAACTGGGTGATTCCAGGATAGATCAGATTGGCTTACTTGGTTCAAGGGCCTGTGAGGACAACTCCGAGTCATGTGGACCCAGTTGCTGGGTGCTAGCCCCATTTTGTGTTCTTTCCTCCAACAAAAAATTTACTTTATTTAAGGTAATAACTCATCTCTTTCCCTTCTGCCTAATTTAAATCCAATTCAATATGTAATAATATCAGAGAGAACAATTATGCTTTTTTTGGAAGCAAGTATATGGCAGAGCAGAAAGAACTATCTGAACTTGGCCTTGATTCCATAGCTCATCAGTGACTTCCTAGGGAAGTTAGTCCCCCTGTTGTGGGGAGCTTATTTTGGGGAGCCCTACCATCCTGTGGCAGGGTTGAGAAAGTATGGGAGCCCTGTCATCCCCAGACACCAACCCAGAGGCTGCTAGTGTATAAAAGAGAGACAGGAACTCCTGGAAAGGTGAAAGTCAAGAGCTAACTTTATTACCCTGTGTCCAGGCTTTTTAGGATGCTTCTTAATTGCTTTCTCCGGGGACATTGTGTACTTCTTTGTCTCAGGCCATGGGTGTATTTGCCATGCATATCTCCAGGACCTAATTCTTACACCTGTATGCTTGAGCATCTTCCTGGGGATGGGGAACCAATCCAGGCCTATCAGCAGTCCAAATACCTGAGAGGGCTTGTTCAGCCATCAGGGCCCAAGTCCCACTTGCCTGTGGTCCTCAACATCCTGTCATATGGTTCAATCAGTATTTACTATGTGCCAGGCCCTGCGCTAGGCACTGGGGATACCACAGAGCCTGGTACATAGTAGGTACTTGGCAAATGTTTCCTAATTAAATAATTAATTAATAATTGATGTCAATGTCATTACTATTATCTATTTCCTGTTTATAATCATCAATTACTTCTGACTTGACTAGTTTACTAGTCAAGCCCTGAAGTTTACTGGGCTCAGTAAAGGTCCAGACTAAGCTGAGATGGGCTGGGCTGGGAGAGAGATCTGGAACATGTCCTTAATCAGGACAATTATTTCTGATAATTCTAAGTTACTCTACCAGTGTTTTGGCAGTGCCAGATACTCTTATCACCACTTTCAAGCAAGATTAAAAGATAAAATATTAATCTATCTATCATCTATCTATCTATCTATCATCTATCTATCTATGTATCTATCTATCTATCTCACTAGGTGGTGCAGTGGATAGAGTGCTGGGCCTAGAATCAGGAAGATCTGAATTCAAATTTGACCTCAGACACCTACTAGTTGTATGACCCTGGGCAAGTCACTTAACCCTTTTTGCCTCAGTCTCCTCATCTGTAAAATGAGCTGGAGAAGGAAATGGCAAATCACTATAGTTTCTCTTCCAAAAAAACTCCAAAAAGGGTCACAAAGAGTCAGACACAAATGAAATGACAGAACAACAAATACTTGCTAAAGATAATTATTACTGTTATGGAAGATTCTCTGTTCAGAATCAAAGTAAAAAAGATTTCCTATCAATGATGAAGCCTTCCAGACACTCCTATTTGCAGATAGCATCAAACTAATCACATCAAGCTCCATATGTGCCTTTATGTGTGTGTTGTGTGTGTATAGCAAGGAAGGTAGATATAGATAGTTAAGGATACCTGTAATCTCTAACTCAGAGGATGCCTGTAAAGCTCTAATGAGATTCCATATTATAAAGAACTATATAAATGTCAGTTGTTATTACAATTTTTATTATCCTCCTCCTTTGAAGTGCAGAGTAAGAGAAGCTTGCTGAGGATGATCTTAGCGGTGAAACAACTAGTCGTCCTTATAAGAGCAGCAAATAACAACCCAAAGCTATATTCATCATTCTAGACTATTAATTTGAGACAGTCTTGATAGGCCATTAATCTCTATAGATATCTCTTCTTCCAGCTTGCCAAACTCTAGCTTCCTTCTCCTGAGGAAATGTGCTGATATACCTGAATGCTTGACTCAAAAACAAAAAGACCAGACCTTCATCCAAACAAGACACAAAATTGTTGGCAAAAGAGCCTGGCTGCGGCCTGTTATCCCTGATAGGTATTCTTGGGCAGCAATGGTCGTCTTCTGTCCTGGTTTCCTAATTCCTTTATCCTTAACATTGATTAAGAATGGCTTAATGCATGTGTGCTGGCAAGGCTAGGGATTTTGGAAAATGCATTTTCACATGGCTTTCTCCTTTGAAATATTCAATCAGTCAGTCAGTAAACATTTATTAAGTGCTTACTATGTGTGCTGAGGATGAAAAAAAAAGAGGCAAATGAGAATCAAAGTTCTCAGTTAAATTGGAGACAAAATATACATAACTATATGCAAGCAAGATATATACAGAATAGATTGGGAATAATTAGAAAGAAGGCACTAGGATTAAGAGAGCTTGGGGAAATGTGATTTCTGGACCTGGTAGCATAATATCTGGTGCAAAGAAGTCCAGGAAGGGAGATAAAACATGATGGGAGCCCAGGTCTAGAAGAAGCAACATACTGTGTCAGTTACAACTGATGACTATGTAAACACAGAGTAGGTGTTCTGAGCAGGAAGACATGAAAGTAGGAAGGAAACTAACACATTGGATCACAGAGCCAGGTCCAAAAAGATCTTTATAGGCTAAGCTGGACCAGTTGTAGGAGACAGAGTGGATAGAGGGCTGGGCCTGGAGTTATGAAGATCTGAGTTCAAATACAACCTCAGATACTAGTTGTATGACCCTGGGCAGATCACTTAACCTCTATCTACTTCATGGTTGATAATAACATGAAAATGCAATCCTCCTAAGGTTGCTGTGAGGACAAAATGTGATAGTATTTGTAAAGTGTTTGGGGAATTTTAAAGCACCATGTAAATGTTGTTGTTGAAACATATTCAACTCTTTGTGACTCCATGGATCATACTGTCCATGGGGTTTTCTTGGCAAAGATAATGCAGCAGTTTGTTGTTTTCTTGGATTAAGAAAAACAGAAATTAAGTGACTTTCTCAGTTCACACAGTTAGTATCTGAGACCACATTTGAATTCAGGTCTTCCTGACGTCAGGCCCACGCTCTATCCACCAAGCTACCTAGTTGCTTCCAACGTAAGTGCTAGCTATTATATTTATTATACTAATATAACACATTATTATAGAAATTATAGAAAATATATTATATAGCATATAATACATTGTTATATTTATTATAATACTCAAATACATTAAGATGAAATTTTAAGTCAATCTTTCATAGAGTACTTAGATTTCTTTTTTGCCCCTTTCATTCTCTACCTTGAGCTAATTTTTTTTGGTGTACATGCTGTAAGGTGCCAGGAGAATGAAACCTGTTTGTGAATTATTGCATTGTCCTCTGTGTTTAAAGGATCTGGGGTTTTTAGAGAACTGTGTTTGGGATGAAAAAGAAAAAAACCTCATCCCTAATTTAATAACTCTTATGATAAGAACAGACGTTTATTCTCTTCCCTGGGAGAAGAGGATAGTCTTCCCCATGACTCATCATGGAGGAGAGGCATGTTACAAAAGACAGTGCAAGAATTCATACCCTAAGGCAGTCAAGCCCCCTTCCTGCCTGTCTCCCCTCTTGTTGGTTGAGAGGCAGACTTAAGTCTTTGTGCCAAAATCTTCCCCAAATGGGAAGTCACAGGGAAGCTGCCACTATCTCTCAGTGGCTGAGAAATAGGTTTACAAAGAGCAAGGATTGCTGATTGACAGCAAGGAAAAGGGGGGAGGGTCCCAAAGCAAGGGAGGAGGAGTGAGCCTGGGCTGTCCCTGACTCCCACTGGCTGGGAGGAGGGGCCCACAGAGGCAGCAAAGCAGACAAAAGACTAAAGGTGGGGGTCGAAAGAGTCCTGAAGAGGCTTACTGCTGATTGACAGCAGCAATGGAGGAGGAAGTGGGAAGTTAACAATCCCAAGCTGCCTGAGAAGTTTTCACTCTCCCCATACAACTGCAAGCTCATTACATGCCAAAAGTGGGACATGGTAGCCCCAAAAGCTATTGCATTGGTTGGTAGTCCCTCAAATCACATCTTGTACATCTTGTAAGTGGTCATCTACCTACCTACCTACCTACCTGCCTGCCTACCTGCCTACTTACTGGGAATCACCTTCCATTCCACCAACAGTAGAATTTTGCACAAGGGGACATTACTGGAGATGCTTAAGTGGATACTAGATCAGTACTTGCCAAATGGCTTATAGAGAGGATGCTATTAGACTAGTTGGCCTTTGAGGTCATTGACAGCTCTGACAATCAAAAATTGACACTCTGATTTTGAGCATTTATGCCTTTCTGGCTTACCTGCTGCTTCTTGGTAATTTCCTTGAGGGAATGGTTGCTAAAATTCCTGCAGTTATGAAATTGTCTCATATTTTAGTGAGAAAGATTTCCCTTCCTCATTTTTAAAAACTGTACTGGAGATACACAATGGTTCTATGTGTGATCTGAATCATAAGCTTTCATGTATAGCATTGACTCTCATTGACTGCCATGACAACTTTGTGAGTAATCTTAAGTCAGTCAATAAGGCAATGCATATTTATTAAGTCCCTACTATATGCAAGGAAATGTGCTAAATACTGGAGATAGAAAGGCAATTTAGTGTCTCAAGAAGCTTACCCTCTAATGTGAGAAACAATTTGCAAACAACTATGTAACAACAAGGTTTCTCTCTCTCTCTCTCTCAATATATATATATATATATATATATATATATATATATATATGGATACATTGGCTAAAAATACCAGCATTAAGGGGGTACGGAGAAGGATTTTTGTAGGAGGTGGGATTTTTATTTGTGAAAAAAGCAATATGCCCCTAGACTAGGAGTTCTTAAACTGGAGTCTGTGAACTTTTAAAAAATGGATAACAATATGCTTATATTTCAAAAATAAAAATATTTTTGATATTGATATTTGATACCAAATATTGAGACCAAAATATTTGATACCAAATATTTTGATATTTGATACCAAAAGGTAACTGTATACCTATACATCTGTGTTTGTGCACACATGTTGCACATGCAGGCATATATACACAAAAACATGCATTTGCACAATATATGAGAAACTGAAATACAGAGAAATTATACAATTTCCTCACAGTCTCCCAGTTAGTGAATATTTGAGATGAGATTTAAGTTCAGGTCTCTTGACTCCAAATTTAGTACTCTATCTGCTATCAGGGATAGGGAACCTGTGGACAAATATATTATATTCTATGGAAACAGACAAATTCTGACCCGTGTGGCCTTTAGGCCACATGTGATGCTTTAGGTCCTCAACTGCAATTCTCAAGAAAGATTCAGTCAAAGGGCCACACTTGAGGACCTGGAGGTCGCAGGTTCTTTACCCCTGCACTAGACTGTGCTAGCACTCTAGCACTTTTTTTTTCTTTTTTGGAGGGGGGAGGCAGGGCAATTAGGGTTAAGTGACTTTCCCAAGGTCACACAGTTAATAAGTGTTAAGTGTCTGAGGCCAGATTTGAACTCAGGTCCTTCTGACTCCAGGGCCAGTGCTCTGTTCACTGTGCCACCCAGCTGCCCCTAGCACTCTTTTCTATAGAACAGATTGAAACCTACTCAGGTCTTTTAATCCTGACACTCTCATCAATGTTTTCTTATACATTCTTTGTGGAGAGGGAAAGAAATCTTCCTTTACAATTCTTGACTGTTTTTGCATACCAATGTACTATCTATTGCTTATAATACAATCTTGCTACACATTCTGCCCACCTTATTTTTTGGCCATGCATTCCTCTGATGACATCTTTTATATTGCTTTTCCTGAACATCTAGCATGGAAACAAGAGGGCCACTCATAATCCTGGTCCTACTATTAATTTGCACAGCAGTGGCGACTTGACGTGCTCCCAAAGGCTTAGCATATTAATGCTCAATTTAGTTCAGACACCCAGTTGTCATATTCCGTGGAAGTTCAGAACTCTGGAGTTCAAGAGATGCCAGCCTCAGCCTCCATAGTAATAGTGATCATAGGTGTGCACCAACACCCCCAGCATAATGTAATTTCTGTTGTCCATTTCTCACTACTTTGGTGTAATGGGAATCTGAAGCTCTTTCCTGCTCCTAGCCCCTTTGCTTAAGTGGCTCTGAGAATGTTCACATGGAGCCCGTGGCGAGAAGCTTGTTTTTTTGGGAGGAATGGCCACACCTTGTTGCTTTGTAATTGGACAGTGGGTCAAGAGGGCTGACTGAGGAGAAGCCTATATATACGCCCTGATGTGAGGCTTTGCTTTGGGGGCTCACTTTGAGAAGAGTTGTATGACTTGACCAGATGAGACTCTGGGAAGCCGTTGAGCCCCCGGCTTTGAAAAACCCAGATGTTGGTGCTTCTCTCTCTGGTAACTTGAATAGGTAATGGATGTGATGGTCAGATGGTTGGAAGCCCATCTGCTGATCTGTTTCTTGGTCTGTTTGTAACTTGTGCCTGTAACTTGGGTTTGTATTCTCTGGAGTTTAGGGTGCTGACTTTTCCCCCTGAACTAGGTAAATGATATGTTTGTTTGATTAAAGAAAGATTGTTAACCCATTTGGAGTTGCTTTCCTTTAGTAAAGCAGATCTAAGAACCTGTACTAGCAGCTGCCCTGGGTATGCTAGGGTGCTTGTTAATACATTTGGTCAATTACTTTTGCAAATGGGTCAGAATTCCTTTGCTTCCATGGTATACCATATCTCTTTCTCAGTAATGTTTGCTGCTACTACTTTTTTTGACCAATTCTAATCTTTGCTTTAACAAGTCAAGGGGCTGACTGCATAAACCTTTTCTTCAGAGAAAATTCCACATTAATAACATGTATTTTCTTTTGGCTGAAATAGATTTTATTTTTGTTTGTGTGTGTGTGTATGTGTGTATGTGTATTATTATTTGGTGCTAACAATGCCAAGAATCTGATATTTCTTTTCTTGATAAAAGTTCAAAATAAAAGGTCAAAGTCTTCTGTGTAATCCATAAGTCTTTTCCTCTTATGTTCCTTCTTACTGCACCAACATTTCTAAGTATTTCTCACTGTCCTCATGCTTTCCCACATTCACACTGATGTCACCAAGAATCAGAATGTATGGGGATTTAATCTGGAGGGTATTATCAAGTTCTTTATGATATTTCTCTATCTCTTCATCTGATGGTGCACAAACTACATTTATTTTCAGCATCCTTTTTGAAAATATTTATTGCTGCAATAGACAGTGCCCAAATATTTCATGGAATGATGTGTCTTGTTGCCTTTGAGTATATGATAAAGTCTCATTCTGCTACTTCTCATTGACTCTCTAAGGACTACCTGTGAGCCACCCTTCTCTTTTTTTACCACTCCCTTACCATTTAATTTAGAGCAAGAATGTCAAAATGTTATATTTTAACACCTCCAGAACCATGTCAATGAATTGATCATTTAACAAATATTTTACATTTAGAGTCAAATTAAAGTTAATAGCCAATGGGGAAAAACATATGAATTTTAGCACCCTCTGCCCCTTTTCTCTCCACTCTTTCATTATTACTGTGAGTAGAGAGAGGTCATTTTTGGTTTTTCTTTGCTTCACAGGTTGCCATAAAGAAAGTTATACATCTGCTAAATATTAAAATTTGAAGAACAGGTATAAAAGGACAGCACAAAGGAAATGTATGATCACAAGTGAAAACAGACTGGTCACATGGCAAGGGAGAAGAATGACAGATATTGTAGTGATAATTTCTCCAGTCATATCCTTGTGATGCCAGAAAGATCTCCAGGGTGTTAAGTGGGCTTTGGAGGAAATAGAAAAAAGCATATGACATGGGCATGTATGAATGAATCATGATACCATTGGAGGAAACCTCCAAATTGAGGAAATCACAGATACATTTAAGTATTCCTATGAATTACTTTGAATAAGCTTATCAGTGTGTTTGTTGTATCTTCTCAAGAGAATTTAAGCTCCTTGAGGACAAGGACTATTTTATTTTTATTGTCCTGACTCCTAGCACATAATGCTTGAGAAATGTTTGTCGAATTGAATTGCTGTTGGCTCTTATCGTAATTTCTCACATATATGTGTGAACGTGTGTGTGTGTGTGTGTGTGTTATCTTTCTGGTTGTATTATGTTCTCCATGAGAGCATGGGCTATCATATTCCCAAAACAAAATCCTAGAATCACAGAATTTTGAACTAGAATGATTCTTAAAAAACATTTTGTCTAATTCCCTCTTTTTTACAGATAGGGAAATTAAGGCTCAGAGAATTTAAGTGAATTAACCAAGGTTCCATAAGTCTTAAGGAGCAGAACTGAAATTCAGACCTAAGTCCTGACTTCAAATTCAGAATTCTTTCCACTGAACACAATTGCCTGTCATCTATCATAATGCTACCTACAATATTTGGTTCTCAATAAATATCTGGGGAGTTCTAAGATAAATTCTCCACTGTAAATAAGATAGACCCTTGATGCTGCTAGCTGTCTTGCAGCCTCAAAATAGCCCAGCTGAGTAAAAGCAACTCAGGTTTCTGGTGTCAAGTACTTTGTCATCTGTGCTACCTATTAATTGGCTGCATCAGACACAGCAGGTCACATTATCCTCAGGCAAGAGTCTAAGAATTAAGTAAATTGGAGCTCTTCAGCTGGGACAATGTCTATATATGTCAAGCTGGCTTGACTGTTTCAAAGAAATAAAGGCTTAAATTAGAAAATTTTAATTTTTTCCTCTATCTTTGCATGATGCCAAATGACTGATTCAACTGAATTCGTTACTTTCCAGTTGTTTGTATAGTTGTGGTGGCAAAATTCAATCAGATAATAATTTTACATTTTTGGTCTTTAGAACAGCAATTAACCAGTTTAAGGGGTTGCTTTATTGCAGAATCAATTACTTGATTGATTGAAATGACCAGATCAACCAAATGACTTTGGATTCCTGGCAACAAAGCATAAATCTTCCAAGCAAACTTCTCTAAAACACCAGGACGACATATGAAGTAAAGACCAGAGTTCTTTAGCTGACAGTGTATTTCCTAAAGATTCTTTACGTCCTTTTCCTTATTCTATAAATGAGGGTAAAATAAAGACCTTTGATTGCAGAGAGGTATTCTTTTTTTTCAAGCCTGCTAAAGCAGCCTGAGGGTCCAAGTTGACAAAGAAAAAATATCACAGTGACCTTACATGTTTCATGCATTTGTCAATGAATGTCATTTTATCACTGCTTTCTCTTGTGTAGTATCTGGTTGTCAAGATTAATAAAATACTGACAACAACAATAGCAATTAAGTCCTATTGTGTTTTAAAATTTGTAAAGCAGTTTTCATATTTGGAGATGCATCCAGAAATAATGGGCAAAACACTAGCTCCCCAAAATTATCAACTGACCTCTGACATGATTGATCCAGCTTTCAACATAACTCCTTGTTCTAACCAGGGCATATTGACATCCTAAAGCACACACATGCAGTGCTTCATGAGATAATGGTACTGACTGACCAAAACATGACAAACAAGCAGTAATTACCTGAATGTCTCCCTCTTTATATGAGATCTATCCCATTTATATATGACAAATATTACAAACATAATATGGTAGAAGCAACATTTTAACTGCAGCCCCATCAAAGTGGCAGCAACAGATTGAAAATTACTGACAGAGTTGTAAAGAGCTTATAGGTTACCTACCTCTTCACTTTACAAATAGGAAACCTTGTTTGTAAGGAAACTAAGGAGGCCTAAAGAGTATCTCGTCCAGTGTCATACAGTTAGTCAGCTAATCTCTGCTTGAGAAGTTCCAATAAGAACACTCCACTTAAAAGCACGTGGGGAGGCTATTTAGATCATCCCCTGCCTTTGACTTCTCAGCCTATGGCAGGCAGAAATTAAATCTACCATTGGACCGCAAATGATCCTTTTACTTCAGATCAGTTTGGGGGTGTTCAAATTTGGAGTCACCTCCCCAGGAGGGGACCTAGGTTCAAACCCCATCTCTTTCACTTATTACTTGTCAAGCATATTACAGAGGACATTCTTGCATTGGGTGTGGGGTTGTAATGTGAGACCAAAGACAGTCCAGTAAACAATGTACTGAGAATTAGGAGACTTCGGTTTTACTTTCATCTCCATCACTAGCTCATTGTGTGACCTCAGAAAAGTCCCTCAGAATCCTTGGTTCTCAGTTTCCTCCTCTGTTAGTTAAAAGAGTTAGACTAGATCATGGTGTCTTCACCTGGAGATTTGTGAACTTGGAAAGGGCAAAAAAACCCACACCTTTATTTTCATGCACCTCTAACTGAAATTTAATGTTTTCTTTCATCATTATTTTTTAAAAGAGTTATTCTGAGAAGAGACTCCTAGACTTTTCCAAACTGTCAAAGGGATCCATGACACACACAAGACTAAGAATCCCTGGGTTAGATAGTCTCCAAGATTCATTTAAGCTGCAAAATTTTGCATCTGAATCTCATAGGATTGCAGACTTGGATCTGGAAGAGACCTTGGAGATCGTCTCTTCCAAAACCCTCAGTTTAGAGAAGATAAAATTGAGATCCAGGGAGGTTAGGATGTGGCCAAGTTCCTTTCCAACTGCTTTTAGATTCTTTCTAATACTAAACATTTGTAATATACTACTCAAGTTCCTAGATGATAAAACTCAGCATATAGATTCATTGGGGATTGGGAATAATCCTTGAAGCATATCTTAAAAATCATAGAGTGGTGCTCATAAGATAGGACAGTATTTTTGATCCAACTAGTATCTTATTGGTGCTAGTCAAGAACAAAGAGGTCAAGGACTGGGCGTCTTGCCCAGGGCCCCAAGCCAAGCAACCTTCTTTCCTGAAGCTGCTAATATTTATAGACTCAGTTTCTAGAGCACCTAAGTAAGTCACCTAAAAAACTTTCTTTTTTTAAAACGACTACAATAAGAAACAAATGGTCCTAACAAAATAGAGATATATTTAAGAAAAACAACAACCTGACACTCTGTCATGTTAGGCCACGTAACTGGTTGATAAAGCTTCTGCTTCAGATAATCAATCTGTATCTTCCAGAGAATTCTTTCTAATCCCCACACTAGCCCTGAAATGAAGCAGCATTTCCTCTATCATTACCCTCTTAGGCCATCACAAAGCTTTTTCCCAATCATGGGCCACAAATGTACTTGTTTCCTCACTCTCTATGTTGTCTGCCTTCAGGGACTTGATGGCACAGTGGGTACAAAATAGGAGACTTTGTTCTGGGAACTTCTCTACTCAAGGTGGCAGAGGGAACATTTCTTTTTGAACAAAGGAGAACATAGAAGATGTGGTTACATGTTGGAACACTACTGTCCACATTGTACGTGGTTTCCAGTTTTACCAGACTGTTGGTATTTGGTGTTTAGCCGTGGTCTAAAATTTTCACAAAGCTTCAGGCCCAAAGGAAAAAATAGCACCTTTTGGAATACTAGAGAGCTTCTTACTCACAATATTTTACAATCAATGTCACCTTTGGCTTTATAAAGACAGTTTTAAATACTCTCATGTTGCAGTTAATATTGGTAAAGGGTTTCATGAAAGTATAAACTTTAGGTGGAACAATCTTACAAGGAGAGGTTATTATTCCTTGTCTTCTAAAGGAACACTGTTATAATTGAATCATCAACCAATATTGTAGCAGGTTTTTTAACTTTATAGTGAGTTTTGGTTGAAATTTTAGTCCACGTGACAATTGAAAATGGGGTCTCTGAGTTCAGTCTTGCAAACTGTCAGTATTATTATGGTGGCTTATACTTCCACACAGGTAAATCTAGAGAAATATGAATTTGGTTCCTTTGTATAATATATTAGAAAAAAAACAACTGACCACCAACTAACCAATAATAAATATTTTAAAGATAAAAGTAGTTATTATAAAACTGAAATATTATGTAAAATGGGACTTATATGTAAACCCAGTAGCATGGAACAAGTTTACTACATCAATAGGGAATTTTCCGCAATATTGTAGGATGTCATTTCTTTCAGGAAGAAAATATTAGTAGTGGTTGTCTCTGCCTCCGGCTTCCCATTGGAACTGGTACCATCCTATTCCAATTATCTTAATTTTTCCTCCACTTGGTCCATGAATTTGCTGTGATTTAGGAACCCCTCTTGTACTATTATCACTATGTCTGCTACATTTTTCCCCAGTAAAAAAAAAAAGATTAACAGTCTTTGAAAATTATCCTGGATAATTACAGATGCTAAATACATATTACACACATCTCTCAAATTACATATTGCTTAATTATAGGCAAATTATTTCAGACACATAGGGTACATAGTAACATGGTATAACATCATATGTTAGAGTTTGAAATATGTAGGTCACATGACACTGCATAATATAATATGTTGTCTCAGACACATAGGGTATATTTACTACCTCTGTACTACATAATATAATATACTAATGTTTTGGACTATATATACCCCACATGCATTCTGTAGTATGGTTGTGATATTTTTTCCCTTTGACTGCAATCCTTCAGTATAATTGGTTTCCTTTGTCATCCTAATATTTGATTTTATATATTTAAAAACCATCATTCTGAGGTGTCCATAGGTTTCACTAGAAACCTATGGACAAAGTAAAGAATCCCTGAACCATAATGATCTATAATGTCCCCACCAAGTTATTTTCTTATAATTAAGCATGAAGTCTGTAGCAGAGAGGCTGAAACTATTAAACACAGTCAGACTAAACCCACAATACTGGCCTCAGTAAAGCCCAACTTTATCCAGGTAAGCTAATTACCCTAGTGTTACAGTTTTTGGGGGTCAGGCTGTATAGGTTTCACCTATACCCTTTCTCAACAGGCTTCGGGCGTTCCCGGCTCCCGGCTTCCGCTTTCTCCGGGAGAAACAGCTGCACAGAAAACTTAAGACACAGGGCTTCCTTCTTGCTACTTTCTCTTAGGCTTGGCGTGGCTGGAACTCCCTCTCATTCTCTAAGCTTGGCATGGCTGGACTTTCTCTTCTTTAGAACACAACACTTGCCTCTAGCTACGTTCTCTAAACTTGGCGTGGCTGGACTTCCTTCTGCCTCTGGGTAGCCTGTATTTAAGTCCTTTCTCCAGGGCCCCTTAGGGCCCCTCCCCTGGCCTTGCCCTCCACAGTGAGCCAATCCTGCATCACCCCGAAGGCGGAGAGATAATCCTGCTCATCACAAACAGGTGCAACCTTCCCATTCTCTCCCCAGGTGATCACGGGCCTCCTTTTAGCTGAGGACCAATTCAACCCATTACCAACAAGAGCCCCAACACCCTAGTGTACTAAATAGGGGTCCGTAAAGTCAAATCAACAAGCATTTATTAAGCACCTACTTACCTCATTCCAGGATACAAAGAAAAATAAAATACAATGCCTGCTCTTAAGGAGCTCATAGTCTAATGGTTAGATCACATGTGAACAGTTACATACCAACAAATTATATATGGAATGCATCAGCAATAATTAACATACAGAAGATATTAGCTCCCTCTCCTACTTCTCCCTTAATGAAATAAGCAATTTATTGATAATGGAAGGAGCTAAGAATGGAAGGGGAGATAGATGGAAAAGGCTCAGGAATCTGGTTAATTAGGAATTTTAAACACCTCTTCATAGATATTGAAAAATAATATGATTAAATTATTTTTCCTTCACTTACACTAATTGAAGAAATAAGGATATCTAACCTGGACTAAATTAAATGAAGTGGCTAGCCATCAATAAGCATTTGAAAAACTTTCATGTAGAAGAAGAATTAAATTTGTTCTGTTTGGCTCCTGAAGCAGAACTAAGTGCCATAGATAGAAACTGGGGAGAGGCAGATTTTTAGTATGATTATAAAGAAAACTGACCTAGAGCTGTCCCAGAAGAGAGTGGGCTGCCTTGGGAGCTAGAGAGTTCCTGATGATTAGAAGTTTCCAAGCTAAGGCTGTTGAGAATGCTGTTGAGGAGGGGTTTTGGGATGGGGTGGGGAGGAGTCAGATAAAGCCAGACTAGATGGAACTTTGGTGTTCTTTCAACTGTGAGGCTCCTTGAAGTTGCCGTGCTCCTATTCCCCTGTCTTCTGACCTCCTCCTGCCAGCTTGTAACTTATTATGCTTTTATTATTAAGTTCTCTGGACATAAAGTGCTCCTTGTGCAAGCTAATGACCCCAAGAAAGACACGGCCATCTCTCTAACATGTGCAACAAAGAAATGACAGTGTTACATGAAAACATAAGGATAATTTTTTTCTCTATTATCCATATAATTAAGGCAAATGTGTTTGTTTGTTTTTGGTGGTCTGAGGATGGGGAATTGGACTCAGGACTCATTTCTCAGTTTGACTTCAAATGTGTACACTGGGTCAATCCATCTCATGCAATGCTCAGTATGTGCATCATCCCATTTACTCCAGCTAAGAGAAAAATGTTTTTTTTCCAAACTCTGTTCTCTTGTTCACAAGTATTGTCAAGTGATAAGAGGTTCTGATAATTACTGCCAAAATTATCTTTGTTCTTTATTGCCCATCTTCCTTTTCATTACTGAAGTATCAGTAGAAAATGAAGGCCCTTCATCAATCCTTCTGCTGAACTTAACATTTCTTCAGTACATTAATTAAGGAATTTAGACCCCCTTCCAACCCTCCAATCTTCAGTTGATGCCAGAATGAAGGTATTGTGTTGTAGCTTATCTTGTTAATTATTTGAAGATGCAGCCATTTCCCCACATTCTCTCTTTCATATTATTGCCTTCCTTTATTTTGTTAATCCTTCCTAAAGGGATTAGCTATGTAATATGTCATCTGTTGTTGACACCATCAAACTGGACACATGGATCAGGAACAGAAACAGCCCAGCAGGGGAAGGGACTTATGTAAGGGGGTCAAGGCAGAGAACTGAAAATCCACCTCGCATATTTGACAATTCTACCTAGTAATGATAAGTCAACATATTGAAGTTCTTCAGGGTTCACAAAATTCTTTCCTTAACACAACCCTGTAGGGTAAGCAGAACAAATATAATATCTCCATTTCACAGATCAGGAAATTGAGACTCAGAAAAGTTAAGCAATTGGCCCATGGTCAAAAAGTTAGCAAGTATCAGAACCAGGACTGAAATCCAAGTTTCCTGAATTCATGTTCAGTGATTCTCTCCCATATCACTGTTGCCTTCTAAGACTGACTTGGTCTAAAATATAACCTACATTGTAATAGAAATTGCAGGAAATGTCTGCAATAACTTTTTATTGTTCAGGATATTTGTTTCAAAATATTTCTTACTTCTCATTGGAAAAGTAATTTGTTTCAGCGGCAACCTGGCCCAGAGCCCTGTGAATGAGATGAAACAAAAAAAATTTATAATCTTTCTGATTTTACTTAACATTTTCCTGGGTCTAGTTTATAAAGATATCATTCAGCCAATCCATAAAGTTTCTGCAGGACTTAAAAACTTCGTTTCAGGAAATCATCTTAAAATCTTTCCCATAGAACCTTTTTTTATGCACTCCTAAATGTCTCTAAAACCTATGCAAACTATTCTACAGAGCCTCAAGTGCCTCAAGCCATGGGGACAAGAAACTGAGTCTTGGTCAAATCAATTGACAGACAACAAACAGAGCCATAGGCTTGGATGGACTATTGATAGCTTCTCCCATTTCCCACTTTTTGGGGTCTGCTTAGGTTGAGAGACCTTATGTAAATTTATAGCGAGGGATGTTGTGGAAAAGTGTTAACTACTCTCAATTAAGGAATAAACATTTATTAAGTGACCATTATGTATCAGGCACTGTGATAAGCATAGGGAATACAGAGCTCAAAGACAAACAGGCCCTTAGTATCTTAAATTTTAACATTCTCATTAGGGAGATGTGCATGTATTAAAGTATCTATATCCTATCCATAGCTATATAATTTCTCTCTTTATCTACAGTTTTCTATATTATCATCTATGTCTATGCCAATCTATTCCATCTATATTTATTTCAATAGATGGATAAATACACACACAGAGACATATATATATATATATATATATATATATTTGTTATTGTTTTTCAGTTGTTCAGTCCTGTGCAATTCTTCATGACTCTATGGACCATCCTGTCCATTGGGTTTTCTTGGCAAAGATACTGGAGTGATTTGCCATTTTTTTTCTCTTCTAGATTAAGGCAAACAGAAGCTAAGTGACTTACCCACGGTAATATAGCTAGTAAGTTTCTGGAATAAGACTTGAACTCAGATCTTCCTGATTCTAGGCCCAGTGCACTATCCACTGAGCCATCTAGCTGCCTCTATCTATATAGATACAAATTTATTTCTACATGCACATATGTTTTTATGTGTATACATATACAAACAACATAAGTCATTTATACACATGTACATATGTAACAGCAATGAAATTTGAAGTTGCTTTTGTATTGCTAAGCTAAGAGGTACTTAGCACCTAGTTCGATTAAGCCTCTGTTAAAGAAACAGAAGGTATGAACTCCTGTCTCCTCTTGCTGATGTAATAGGAAGGGGCTGAACAGGGAGAGGCAATACTGTATGTAAGGAAAAGCCCAGAGAGGGAGAGTCAGATCTTCTTGGAGTAACCCTCATGGAGGCAGAAGCAACTGCTGCTGAGGAGGCTGAAGAGGACCTGAGGAGGCTGAACAGGAAAGCCCCTCCCCTCCAGGCTGGAGGGAATGATTTTGATTTTGAAAACATGGATGGAGTGATTTTGATTCTGGGAACCATGTGAAACTTCTACTGAGTCTGAGGGCCAGCCAGGGATGCTAAGAATTTCTGAGAGCCAGTCAGAGTTGAGGGGCAGCTGGAGCTGCTGAGAAGTTGCTGAGGATTTCCAAGAGCCAGCTAGAAATGCTGAATACTGAGGAAGCATGACTGTGATGCTGGTGCTTTGTATGAAACTGTTTGTGGCTTTCTTAAGCCTTATCTTCCAAGCAACAGAGACTGTGAAGGATTTGAGGTGGACTGGTTGCTGTGAACTTCAGTGTGGAACAGGACCTGCATGGAGAGCTGGGCAAGGAATTGGGAGCTATCTATCTTTGAATCCAGGTTTGGTGGATTCAGGTAGGAGCTGCCTGCCTCAAGTCAAGATGAAAAAAAAAAGTACCCTCTCTGTGGGTACTGAGTAGTGATGAAATTGTAATTTATTAGTGACCTGGGGATGGAGGGTTTATATATTTTCTGATGATTTAGTAGTGAATGACGAAAGATGATTGAATGATTAAGTTGATTGAATGATGGATTGACTGAATGATTGTACTTAGTGATTGATGACTGAATAAGTGACTGATTGAGTTAATTTAGGGTACCCTATGAGTGGAGAATTTTGACTGTTATACTTTGTGTTCCTTGAGGAGGCAAACCTCCTTAAGGATGATTGAATGATCGAGTTACTAAATGATTGTTCTTTGTTGAAAACTTTTGTTTCCACTGTGGTGGAAACTATATGGCCATTTTCTACGTTAAGTTGTTTTGGATGCTATATTCTGATTTTCTGTGATAAGCTGTAACATTGTGGATTCTGTCCCTTGATTTACTGTGAATGTTTTGTTTTGATTTGTAATGGAATAAATACAGTATTCACTATACTGTATAATCAGAACCTTAAAGGCTGTTCATAGTAGCATTCTTCCAGAAAGCTGCTTGTGCGTGGCATTACAACATACACAAGCATGCATATTATACATATGCCTAAATCTGTATATTTATATTTATCTACTTAGAATGATATAGCTACAAATAACTATCTAATATACATATACACATTTAAAAAATAGATATACAGATAGCTTAGGTAGAATCAGGGAGACTCATCTTTGTGAATTCAAATCCAGCCCTAGAAGCTTACTTGCTTTGTGAACTTGGGCAAGTCACTTAACCTTGTTTGCTTCAGTTTCCTCATCTGCAAAATGAGCTGGAGAAAGAAATGACAAACCAATACAGGATCTTTGCCAAGAAAATCCCAAATGGAGTCACAAAGAGTTGGGCATGACTGAAAAACAACTGAACAAAATAAAGATATATGTGTATGTGTGTATATCTATCTATATCTATAGATCTATATCTAGATAGATACACACACACACACACACACACGGGAGCAATAAAAACTGTTAGCAGGCTCTCCAGGCTGCTCTAGGCAGCTGTCATTTCCATTGTGCATTGGGATACAAAGAGGGTGGATGAGAAGAGATTACACAGTGAAAAGGTGGCCCTAAGGTACTATTTGTTAGCCTTTAGGAAGTTCTGTTTTACAAGCAAATTCAGTGTTTATTATCTTTGTACTGTACAATTTCCAAAGAGTTTCTTGCTTCCTTTCTCCCTCTCTCTTCCTCTACCCCAAATGTTCAATTAAAAATATTTGCTTCTAAATATATACATTTTATAGAAATATATTTTATCCAAAAAGATCTTGAGGGGTGAGAATAGTGGTTTAACTCTAATAAGATTAATGTGAATAGGGATAAATGTATTTTGGGGGGCAGCTAGGTGGCACAGTGGATAGAACAACAGGCCTGGAGTCGGGAAGACTCATCTTTGTGAGTTCAAATCCAGCCTCAGACACTTACTAGCTGTGTGATCCTGGGCAAGTCACTTAATATATTTTGTCTCAGTTTCCTCATCTGTAAAATGAGCTGGAGAAAAGAATGGCAAACCACTCCAGCATCTTTTCCAAGAAAACCCCAAATGGAGTCAGGAAATGTTGGACACAATTGAAAAATGACTGAAAAAACCCCACATGTATTTTTACACTCAGTTTGGAAAAAATAAGTTTTGCAAGTACAAGATGAAGGAAGTATGTTTGTTACCTGTTTAAAAAAGCTCATCATGCATCATTAGTGTGATATGACAGATGGAAAATAAAAAAAACCTCATGTAATCTTAGGCATGAATAAGAACCACATAATATACAGTACTAGAGACATCGTAGTCCTCCTAGACTCTGCCATGGTGAGAGCTTATCTAGAGGGTGGCATTCAGTTCTGTGGGCCACTTTTTGAAGAAGGAAATTGACAAACTGGAAAGTATCCAGAAAAGCATCATTAGGATTGGCAGAGGTCATAGGAAAGGAGAATTGGTCAAAGGACCAGGACATGTTTAACACAGAGAAGAGAAGACTTAGATAGGGGATAACAGCCATCTTCAAATAGAAGAAGGGCTGTCTTATGGAAAACTTATTAGACTCTTTTTTTTTTCACTCTTAGTAGCAATGGGTAGAAGTTTTGCCGAGACAGTTTTAAGGTTGCATAGGAAATGGAGAAACATATGGTCATAACGCCATAGATCTGGCAGCTAAATGGTGCAGTAGATAGAATGTGGGGACTTGAGTTCAAATCTGGCCTCGGATGCTTACTGGCTATGTGTACCTAGGCAAGTCATATAACTTCTATGTGCCTTGGTTTCCTCATTTGTAAACTAGAGATAGTAATAACACCTACCTCACTGGGTTGTTGTGAGGAGAAAATAAGGTAGAAGTGTCATACCTGGTACATAGTAGGCATAATAGAAATTTCAGCTCTCTAGAGGTGGAAAGGGCCTTGCAGGCTATCTTGCCTAGTTCCATCTTTTTTTCTTTTTTTAATGACATGACTGAAGGCCATGGGAGTTGAGTGACTTGCCCAAAATCATATACATCACATGTAGAAGAGGTAGGATTAGAGTTATTATTCTAGGGTGAGTGGTCTTTCCAGTGCTCCACACTTCCTTACTCATGGTGGACAAAAGCAAGTATAAACACATTAGGCATGAAGAATCCTGCAGATAAACAATGTAAATAATGTCACCAAAAATATGATAATAGTAATAAGAGCCAGTCTTTATATAATGCTTTAAAGGTCAAAAAGTATGTATACATATTAATGTATTTGGTTGAAAGAGAAGAGATGTTGACACATGAAGATAATAATCATAATAGCAATAGTGATTAGCATTAGTAAACATATAGAGTTTGCAAAGAACTTTACAAATAATATCTCATTTTTTTCTAACAACAACCCTATGCATTAAGTACTATTATTATCCTTGTTTTATAGATGAAGAAATTTAGGTAGACAAGTTAAAGGACTTTTCCAGTGTCAAACAGCTAATTAATTAGTATCTAAGACTGGATTTGAGCCCAGGTTTTCCTGACTCCCATTCCGGCTCCGCTTAGCTGCCATTCGTATAAATAAATGGATAGGCCTTATGCTCCAGTAGAATCCTTTTAATGAGAATATAAAGAAATGAAGACCCCCAAAATACTGGATAGATTGTGATGGAATTTTAGCAATGAGAGACACATGAGATGGACAGACAATTGCAATCTGTTGTTGTTGTTTACCTTTGTGTTTAAAGAGGACCAAAATGATGGATGATGTCAGGGTCAGTGTAGTGTGTCCAGCTATGATTGATCATACCCATATGTGCTCAGAAGACTCTACCACAGCTGAGGCACAAATAGTCCATATGACTATTTGGCAGGGAGATACCTCTAAATTTGTGCATCTCATGTTTATTTTGAGTTACTATGGTTCTGCTTTGCTCATAGAGCCCAGCATTTTCTTTGATATTGGTGCTTCATGCTACACAGTCCTGTGCCAGTATCCCCCATGGCTTACAATTGATACCAAAGTTCTTCAGAGAGACCTTGCTAGTGTCGTGTGAGCATTTGCCTTGTGTGAGTTCCTCAGTCTGTATCATTGGAGGGAACATCTGTGTTGAAGAGAGGATAGATACATTAAAGTATTGTAATAAGGTCAAATTTTCTGACAAATAATATTATCCATAAGACAAAATGGGATGCTTCACCTCTCCTACCATCAAGGTAGATATCTGCAAGGAAAAGATGGGCGAATGTTTCTTGTGTGTATTATGGAAGATATCCTTAGGCACAGACTAGACTAGGTGAATCTGAGGTCATATCTGAGATTCTAAGTTTCTGTGATCAATCAAATAAAGGTGTCTAAGGACCCTTCTAGGCTCTAAATACTCTCTTGTTTTTGTAGCTATGATGAGTAATTCCTTCACCTCATGACAAGGTTGACAAAAATAGTTGGGTTGGTGAAAATGCATTTCATCCTACTATCTGAACTGTGACTTCACCCCCCTCCATTTCCCAAACAATAAAAACTTTGCTTGACACTGTATGGGAAACCAGCCCTTGAAATTTTTTTTCAAAATCACATGAAGACAAAATGATTTACAGCCAGGAGTGTGTTCGTGTGAGACCATACTCTTCTGCCAAGTTTTCAAAACACCTAGAAGATTCTTATTAAGTTAAGCAGCATGTCTGTTTTTATTTGATTTCAATTTTTTCACTTACTTTCAATGGCAAAATTATCTTATGGTTTTAAATGCAACCTCTGGATCATTTGTAAATCATTTAATACCCTGACTCTCTCTATTTTTCTCTTGACTTGAATTCTCATTCTTTCCTGATCACCTCTGGTGTGAGTGACCATTAGCGCCTGTTGGTATCCATTTTCCTCACGTTCTCTACCTATTCAAATTTTGTTCAATCTCCAAAACCTAGCTTATGTCTCACCTCCATGGAATCTCTGACTACTCAAGCTACTGACCATGATAACTTCTCTCTTCTGAAGACAGTATCACTCACTCATTAAACCTCAACATTTGTCATTTAATTTAACACTCCATAACCCAACTCTCAGGCAGCTAGGTAACATAATTGATAGAGTGCTAGACCTGTAGTCAGGAAGACCTGCATTCAAATCCAACCTCAGATACTTATTAGTTGTGTGACCCTGAGCAAGTCACTTAACAGTGTTTGCCTCATCTGGAAAATGAAATGGAGAAAGAAATGGTAAACCACTCCATATCTTTGCCAAGAAACCCCCAAATGGGGCCCCCAAGAGTTGGACACAATTGAATAACAACAACAAAGTCCAACTTTCAAGGCTTCCCTATCCTTGATTCAGTCTGCCTTTCCAGCTCAATTTCTTAACTTACATTACTCCTTTTCACTTTGTCCACAATTATGCCAAGCTAGATAACTCAGCTTCCATGAATTTCCCTAACACTTCTCACTTCTGGGCTTCTGTCATAGAGTCATATTGTCATAGATTTCTAACTGGAAGGGAAATTAATAGCCAGCATGTCCAAATAATTCATTTTAATGATGAAATAGACATAGAGACATCAAATGATTTCCCTACAGCCATGCAGCTAGTAATATACAAAGTGGTCTTCCTGGCTCAAAGTCTAGTTCCTTATCCACCACACCATGCTGCCTCTCTAAGTCTATTATATGGACACCTGGAATGTTCTGCACTGCCCCTGTACCCTTCCTTCAATCTCTGCCCTTTTAAGTATTGCTCATTTTTCAAGGCTCAACTCCAAGGGCATTTCCATCTCAACTTCAAGGTATTTCATCCATGAAGCTTGGCCTAATGCTCCCAGCTGATATGGTCCCTCCTGTTCTGTTCTCTCTGGGAGTTTCTGCAAGACAATACATCTTCTAATAGGGACATGACAGATGTCTAACTATCGGTTTGCCATCACATGATCAACACCACAACAGTTAAGTACAGAAAGATATCTCACCAAAAAAGTTGGCAGCAGTGATTAATGGAAAAAAGAGGAATGGGCCCTCAGTCTTGGAAAATCCTTTCCACTATGGCTACAATGGCTAAAGCATGGTGGGAAAAGGAGGAGAAGTTTATGAGTCACATAGTCCTTGGAACATCCATTATGTTAGCATTCTTAACAAGGGATAATAAGTTGATATATCATTGGAGGAACTGAACTACCTTGACAGTAACATTCTCAGTAAAAATTAAATAAAAAACCAAACAAGTTGCAATGAAATGGAAGGATGATTTTCAGTCTCCCTTTTAGAGGCAAATGAAGGAAAGAAGGGTGATTTCAGGAATCACTCAAAAGCAAAAAGAAATAATTTCTACGATATTTGATCCCCTTGAAATATTCAATATGAACATAAGTGGATAGATAAGCATGAAGGCAATTGGGTCTTATGCACCAACATCCATTGTGCAAGACAAAAAAGTGGGGAAATTGTATAAAAGATTTGACTAGATATCCAAATTAAGTCTGTGTGTGTATATATATATTTCTAAATATATAATTTCCAAACATTATATATATGTATTTCCAAACATACACACACACACACACACACATATAGCTACATGATGATTTCAATGTGAAAGGAAGTACAGGACCACACAGTGAGCACTGCATTGAAAATGTGCTTTGGGATCAAGTACCAAAAGAAGTCAAAGGCTTTGAACTACTTAGAACCCTCATATCTAGACATCATGAATACTTTAAGCAGACACTTGAAAGGCACTAGATGTAGTGAGCATTGAAAGACCTCATTAAAATTAATTTCACTGTATGGTAATAACAGGAAGTGACTGGTTACTGAGGGGGTGGTGTCCAAATCACCTATCTATATATAGTAAAATAACCAATGGTTAGAACAAAGATCAAAGTAAATAACAAATCATAAGAAAGAATAAAAAGAAGGGGACCCTGTGGAATTATAGTAGTTCTAACCAAACCTGGTCAAATGAAGTGTTGATGGAAAAAAGAGGTAATGGCAGAAAAAAGGTAGCGATGACAAATCATTTCTTTAAAAAGCATATCTGATATAAAATATTCATTGCAGTGAAGAGAATAAAAGAAGCCAGATGTTGTTTCAGCCAACAATCTCTTCAAAAAGAGATCAGCACTAGCTTGGTGTTCATCTTCATGTGCCAAATATTAGAGAAGGAGGTTATGAGAAAATCAGCAGTATTGTATCACAAAATACAACAATCAGTGGAGGAGGAAATAAATCCACAAATAGCATGGTCTGTGATCATCTTTTAAGGCAGCATCATCTTTTGAGAATTTCTAAATGATAATTTAAAAAATCACAACAAAGAATAATGAAATGGAACAGCTCTGCCTTCACTTTCATAATGAGAATTATGTACTTGAAAATAAGAGTAGAACCACCAAACGTATACTTTCCCAACTTAGTAGCTAACATATATTATGTAAAAGATTGCTCAAGGTTGGGCCCACAGTTGAACAGTAATCTGAATTTATGAGAAAGCATTCTGTTCTTACTTTGGCTCCATTAAGCTCATCTCTTCCCTCTAGACGTAGCTCAAACATAATTTTCTAAATGAGAGTAATAATGATTTTTATATAGGACCTACTATGTGCTGAACACTGTGCTAAGCATATTAAAGTTATCTCATTTGATCTTCAGGACAACCTCAGGTAAGTGCTCTTATTATCCCCTTTTTACAGATAAAGAAACTGAGGCAAACAGGTTAAATGACTTGCCTAGGGTCACATAGCTAGTATCTGAGGCAGGATTCAAACTCAGGTCTTCCTGAGTCCAGGCCCAGTCTTCTTTCCACTAAGCTACCTACCTACCTCTCTATAAGGAGCCTTTCCAGATACCCCCCGCTGGTAGCACCAGCTGTTTGACTAGCTCCTATGTATTTCCTTGTGTTTGTTTTCCTTTTATTTGTTCATTGTGGATATGCTTACCTGGGTATTCATTCTTTCTCCTTTTGATATGTAGAGTCGTTGAGAGTATGGAATAAGAGTAGCGATTTCATTCTTCATTTTGTATCTCCAGTTCCTAGTGCAGTATCTGCAACAAAGTAGAACCTAACAAATGCTCACATTCATTGATTACATTTGGGTGCAGTGCTTGCAATGATTGGAAAATTTTTGCTGCAATAAAATCCCATCTATTTAACATCCAGATTTTAGCAGTGAAATTATATGACTACAAATCATGAAAAATCATGGTCTCGAAAGAATCAGTTACAAATAAGCTAAAAGGAAATAGAAAGATTCATAATATGCCTAAACAGTCTTCATGCTGCCTACCAATCATGTCTTAAACATGAAAAATGGTTTAAAAAATTGTATCTAGGACATATACAAAAAAGCGTTGATTCTACTGTGAGAAACAGGATAGAACAAATGGAGAACTCATGTCATTGGTCATTTGTCTTTCCAAAGTAAATTTATGGAGGGTATGTTTCAAGGTTTCAAGGTAGATCATTTATGGAGGAATTATAGAAAGACATGAACAAGAATTATATACTGTGATAAAGTATGAAGATAGTTAAATTTACATCAGTGAAAGGAATACCCACACAGATGAAATTACAGATCCATCAAATTACCAACATAATTATAGTATTTTGTGCACATATGTACGTTATTTTCTTTTCTTTATGGAGTCTGTACCTTATGGGAAGGGACAATATGTTTTATGTTTCCATAAACAACAGCAACAATAACAATAATTATATAATTAAATTCTGTGGCTTCATTAAAGAACACAATATAACGATCTTTTGGAATCTTCTATGGCAACAGCTCTTAGAGTGTGGCATGGGGACCCCAAAGGATCCCCAACTCTCAGGTAGTTTGTGGGGTAAAAATTATTTTCATGATAATACTAACATGTTTTAATTTTTAAAAAGAGTCAATATCAATAAACATAACCCACATAAAAGCTTTTGGGGGTGCTCAATAATTTTTAAAAGTATAAAGGGATTTTGAGACCAAAGCATTTGAAAACTACTATTCTAAAGTTACATAAAAATTTATTTGAACCAAATACTTAGAAAATTCTTAATGTAGAGAAAGGAATAATAGAAATTGATGTCTTTGAACTTAAATTGAGAGGTCAAACTTAACCAATGGAAGAAAGTAATAATATATATATATATATATATATATATATATATATATATATATATATATATATATATATATCTTGGTCTGCTCCAGGCAAGAAAAATTAAACATAAAGCAATAAAAAAGAAAGTGTTGGCTACATAAATAAAGATATTTACTGGCATCTTAAAATCACAGCTCAATGAGAAGAATACATTTAAAGTAATTAGCACCTAGGCAATACCAGTATTAACATACTCTTTCAGAATTGTAAAATCCAGCATAACAAGTTGGAATAGAATTTGAAACAAAGAAATTAAAATACTTTGTGACATGTGCAAATCTTATTCCTTTTATGAAATATGTACCTCATTATGGGAAGGGACAGTGTACCCTGTATAAATTTTAAAAAAATAAGTCCATACCATATTCATGAAACATAGGTCCCCAAACCTTAAGGCAGTTATGAAAAAAATTAACACTTCTTCATCAAGAAAGAGAAAGTAGATTGGCAGATATTTTCAGAGTTTAGGTTAAGGAGATTACAAATTCACAGAAATATTTTTGGAACAAATGATTATCACTTCATTGAACACTAATAAAGATTGGCAATTGACACACTCTTTGATTTGTTGAATGTAACCAAAAGTGATTTGCTTCTAGGTAAAGTCTTTAAATGGCTGATACAACAATGAGATCAAGAGGGATTCTGTGGGTGACCTTCACATACATTCAACCAATATCTAGAACATGCAAATTTATTTGTATATATAGAAATATTGATGAGGAAAATTCAGGACCAGAATTTGTTGCCACCAGAAATTAGAGGTGAGTTATACTTAGGAAGCCTTGACTTAATGATTGATGTATGTTGTGCAAAGAAATGGTAGAGACTATATATTGATTCAGATTGCAAGCCCCCAAATATCCAAATGCCCTGAATGCCTAGCAAATATGACCTGTGGGTTAGTATTTTACATTAGAAGCTTATAATTAATAATAATAATAGATAACACTTGTATAGTGCTTTCTACGTGAGAGCCATGTGACTAAGCACTCAACAATTTTTATTTCATTTGATTCCCATAGTAACCCTGGAAGGTGGATGGTAATTTTATTCCCATTATTAACAGATGAGCAAACTGAAGTTAAATGATTTTCCCAGGCTTGCCCAGCTAGTAAGTATTTGAAGGTAGATTTGAACTCAGGTCTTCTTCACTCCAGGACTAGCAGTCTATCCACGGCTCCACCTATCTGCTCACTATTAACCAATGGGAAATCCCCATGTCACTTCAAATCCATGCCACAAAAATATCCTTAAGAAGGCAACATATAACTGTATGAAGTGAACTGGGACTGTATTAATTGTAAAAAATAAAATGTTGCCCACAAAATTACATTAATCCTTAAGACAAATTAAGAATATTTTAATGGCGGGGCGGCTAGGTGGCGCAGTGAATAGAGCACCGGCCCTGGAGTCAGGAGTACCTGAGTTCAAATCCGGCCTCAGACCCTTAACACAAAAAACTAGCCGTGTGACCTTGGGCAAGTCACTTAACCCCAACTGCCCTCCAAAAAGCAAAAAATAAAAAAAAAATAAAAAAAAATAAAAGAATATTTTAATGGATGTTGCCATTCCAAATTCACATAATTTAAACTTCTTGAAATTAAAGGCTTTCAAAATATACAAATTACAATCATGTGGGAACCAGATGAGATTCTAAATCACCCCTGTCACCCTGTATGCTCTTCTAGTAACAGCTCGCCATTTAAGATCACCAGACAGGCAATGGGGTAATGAATTTTTGGGTCCCAGAAATTCTCAGGGTTTGTTCTCTGTTTTATTGGCTGGATTATGCATACTGATAAAATTACTAGATCCTGATAGTGGGGAAACATTAAAGCAGCATTATTTTCTCTTTGTTCCTTGTTCATGTTAGACTCTGCAGGTAGAGACTATAATAATTTGCTTTTTTTAGTCTCTTGCTTCCCCTATGGCATAGAACACCAAATATAGGGCATTTTTCCAAGTCTCAGTAAACACTTGTAATAGGGATCCTACCACAAAGGTAGAGGTATTGTGGAAAGAATGAAAGCCTCTATCCAAGAGACCTACAAGGATAGGGGAAGGGAATTTGGAGCCTTTTCCAACTCTATGACTAAAGCGCAATGTTTTTATTACAAAATGAAGACCTCTTGCTTTCAGAATTCAAGGTCTCCATAAAACTTCTTATATATTTGATACCAAGAGTGAGGTGCTTGCTCGGGGTCTTATTCCTTTTGCTCTGGTCAAAGAGCACTTACTGAAGTATTTACCCAATTCTCCTTGGTGCAACTAAAGCAGTTAAGTAATATTGAAGACCCAGGGCAGATTCTTAACATTGCTGATGGTTAATCATTCTCTTCCGAAGGGGATGTTTTGCAGGCCTTGGAATTTAGCAATTGCAATGGTATTACATTAGATTGATCAAGAAGCAATGTGGATAAATAATGCCTACAAGTGTGGCCTTGTCACTAGTGGTATCAGGACACCCCAGTAAATTAAGAATTCAAAAATAGACTGAAGTTGAAGGAACAATATCTCTGGGCTAAACTCAATGGAATTTCTCTTTCTTCTTGGGATCCAACCCTGAAGCTCCCTCACTAATGCATTTTCAGGAAACACAATGGCCTTGTGTTTCTTACAGGTACATTTTTGGGAAAGGGAAACAGGCTGGTAGATAACCTATACAGATTGGAACAGCAAATTTAGTCTCTGAAGTTGTCATAATTAGTTGGTGTTGCTTCCACATGATGGCATAAGGGCCAAATACCCATTAGAAAAAGTATAAGATTGTGACATCATGGAACTAGAAAAACTTGTTCTCTTTATATGGAAAATGACCCCTGGGGTGGCTAGGTGGCACAGTGAATAGAACACCAGCCCTGGAGTCAGGAGGACCTCAGTTCAAACCCAACCTCAGACACTTAACACAAAACTAGCCATGTGACCTTGGGCAAGTCACTTAACCCCAATTGCCCTACCTTTCCCCCTCCGAAAAACAAAAAAAAAAGAACCTCTCACCCTGTTACCCTATTTCTACTCATCCCTTGTCAAACTCCAGCCTTACTCTTACAATTTTCTTCATTTACTCCTATTCACAAGCTGCTGAACTAAGTATGGGGAAGTCACACCAGTGTGTCAATTAGGTATACAAGAAATTCCTGCTATCCAACTTCATATGGGCCCTCACCACAACAAGTAATCATTTTATTTCTCCCTAATTGATTCCATATCTTGCTTTCTACAGAAGCTATTCCATCCATATGGAGATGAGACTTTCAGTAACTGCCTATACAAACATTGTAGCCACCCCATCTACTCAGCAGCTACAGTTGCTAAAGAACTAGATTAAAAAAGACAATTCTCAGGACCAAAGTCATTGGTACTTTAAATCAGACATAAATAACTATTTTATCAATGGAAATGATGCTAAAGATGGTGCATTGACTTCTACTCTAAAGACCATCAGGTTATACCAGCGCCTTGTAGTCAAACTTGTCTCCAATTGCAATGCGAACTCCATGAAATCAAGAACCATCTTTTTTTTATATTCATAACCCCAGTTGTTCATACATAAATGCTTAATAAAGTTTGAAAATTAATTTGTTCTTTTTATATCTTCCCCGAGTTTGACTTTTTACAGAGTGAATTACCGTTTCTCTTCCAACCACCTCTTTTTCAGATTTTCCTTTTTCTCTTGAAGCCTCCATCATTCTTCCAGTCCCCCACAAGAGTGATTGCCTTTTGCCTTTTTATAGCACTAGAGCTTAGTACAGAGCTTGGCATATAATACACACTTGAGAAATGCTTATTGTCTGACTGACAATTAGATTCCAGATCTTGTTATTTCTACCTCTTTTACAATCCACCCTTTCTTTCCAGTCATATAGTCTTTGTCTTTGTTTAAACTCTCATCCCCTCCTCCTAATTGATCCTTCCCCCACTCAAGTCTTTCCACGGTCTAATCTGTCCTTAACATACCTGGAAAAGTCATTTTCCTCACACACAGATCTAACCATGTCATTCCCCTACTCAGTAAACTCTAATGCTGCTCTATGGCCTCTTAGAACAAATCTAAACTCCTCTGTTCAGCTTTTAAAGCCTTTTATGACTTGGCCCTGAGCTATTTTTTCAACTTTATTATATATTCCTCCTCCCTATATCTTATGATCCAGACTAATTTGGCATTCTCACTGTTCTTCCCTTGCAGTCCACCTCCTAGTCCACTCTCATACCTAGAATCAATTCCCTTGATATCTCTGCCTGATAGAATTCAGACAGCTCAAAAATCTCATTCTATAGGGAGCTTTTCCTAGTAATCCTCACTGCTAGTTGCCTCCCCCTCTCCTGCCATTAGCTTGAATTTACCTAGCATTAATTTATATTTATTCTATACATATTTAGGTATGCATATTCTATAGTACATTAGTATAACGTATCTTACAATTATATGATCATATACTATATTTATTATATTATTACTATTATATATTAGTATAATACATATTCTATAGTAGAGTATATTCTCTATATATTCTATACATATTTAGCTATCTTCCATGATATAATGTAAACTCCCTGAGAGTGAGAAGTATGCGCATACTGAGAGGAGGTTGAAAGGGGAAGATAATGGAATGTCACTGAAGGCTCTTGTGTTCATTTTCAATGCCAGGCATCACTTGAGCCTGATATTTTTACAGTGAACTCTCTTGACACCCCAAATTAGGAGACTTGCTCGGGCTAGAGTCAGACCTAGAGCCATTTCTGCCTACGATGATATGGAAAACTCAGTGGGTTTTTTTTTAAATCCAGATTTGCTCTTGTAGCATCCATACACATTCTCCTGTCCCCTTCTCAAACCATAATTCCACCTAAGAAGAGTTATAACTAGGCTCCCAGATCCAACATAGCATTTCTACCCTTGAACCTAGAATCTGAGTCATAGTTCCAGTCCTGAATGGGAAAAAGTAGGCTTCAATAAATTCAGCAAACATAGTAATAATTATGTGACATCTACACATCCCTTAGAGGTTTTTATGATATTTTTACATGTGCTCTGAGTATATTACAATCAGATTAATTATCTCACTTGAGCCTCGAAACAACCCTGTGAGTGCTGGATGGTGAGATATTTCTAAACTATAATTATGCCCATTTTACAGTTTGGGAAGTTGAGGGTCAGACTGATTAAAGGACTTGTCCAGAGTCACATAGCTAATAAGAGTCAGAGGCAAGAGTTGAATTCAGATCTCTTCTATCTCCACTCAATTCTTTCTTTATATCAGATACTTGTGTGCTAAGCATTGATGCTACAAAATTTAGACAAAATATGGTCTGGTACGAGAGGATAAAACACATAGCCGTCTAGACAGTGCTGAGTGATAAGAGCGTTAAAGGTTCTTTTTAAAGTATAATGTGCTTTGTAGGGAGGAAAGTCATGACCTATATTGGAATCTGGATGAAATCAGGGAAAGTTTTAAGATTCACCCTCAGAAGAGTGTTAACTCATTAAAGGCAAGTATTATTTTGTGTTTTATCTTAATGTCTTTTATATAA
This sequence comes from Pseudocheirus occidentalis, assembly GCA_028646575.1. Classification (NCBI taxonomy): domain Eukaryota; kingdom Metazoa; phylum Chordata; class Mammalia; order Diprotodontia; family Pseudocheiridae; genus Pseudocheirus; species Pseudocheirus occidentalis. Next base: position 116,076 of record JAQQSW010000049.1, on the reverse strand, counting down.
TAGTCACTTAATACATGCTTTGGGGTTCATATTATGTGGGATGGGATAGGACAGGATAGGGTAAGAGAGGAGAGGACAGGACAGGATAGGACAAAGGAAATAGTATTTGAGATGGATAAGTCAATAGAGAAACGGGGATAGGGGAGAGGATTTCTCGCCCTCTTATCGAAACCCTATACAATTTGAAATGGAAAGGGGGGAAAAAACTGTTGTGATATTTGATGACTAAGGTTTACAAAAGGAGGAAGTGAAATCTCCACTCTCAGGGATATCATTCTATCCAAGTTCTTCAAGGTATAACTGAAGTCCTACCTTTTCCATAAAACCTTCTGTCAGCATTTTAATCCATATTGATGTATGCTCCCCTAGATTCCAATAATACTATATATTCATAGCATTCAGATTTAATTATTTTGTTGTTCTTAAATTTAGAGCTATAAATAATGGCCTTCCTGGACATGAAACAAATTGTTCTCATTTGTCCATTCTACCAGGGAAGTCTTCACATACTTGGGGTAGACATCCTCATAACTCACCAATGGGTTTGAGGCCTGTCACTTCCTCTGAACCTGATTTAACCCAACTGCTGAGATGGTTTGACACATGTGTGGCTGCTACACTGTGGCTTCTTGGAGCCACAGGTGAGAATTGAATGACAGGTGGATAACAAAGGCAGATGAGCAGACCTGAGAAGGGCTGGGCTAGTCCTCAGACCAGAGGTGCTGGTCATCCCTGAACATGCTCTATATCCCTATGGATGAGAAAAATGAGGCCCAGAGGAAACCAGATGGCTTGCCCCTAATGACAGAGAATGAGCACTCCCTCCAGACTGACTCTGTTCCAAGTCCAGTATTGTTTCCCCTACCCTGTGCTATCTTTATAAACCAAGGAATATTGTCAAACTCACCCCATGAAATGTTTTGGGACAGAACTGTGATAACAACACAGCATGTTCTGGCCAGTAGACCAGATATCCTGGTGTTTTATAAACTGAATAAAACAGTGGAGCGTATTGATACTGCTGTCTTGCTAAGCAGAAACATCCCAGGAACATCCGCAGGCAAGATAAACAAGACATGCCTCTGGTGGGGAAGCTGAAACAAATCTGGAGAGCAAGGGGCGAGGTAAAGTCAGTTATCATCTCAATGAACAGAATGATTCTGCAGACCCAAGTTAAACATCTCTTAGTGAACCAGAATTCCTTGTTCTGGGATAATTTCTGAAAGTATTCCTTCTCAGTGTCTACCACAGAAGCAGAAGATTTTTAAAGTATATATCATTAATGTCTTTTGTTTTTAAATCACCTACATTTCTAACTGTTTACCACATGCCTCTCCCTCGCAGAGGTCATCTCCCATGACAAAAGACAAATAAGAGGAAACAAAATAATCAATGCATTGTAAAAAGCTTGCATGAAATATTCTAAATTCACAGTTCCCACCTTTGCAAAGGTTTCTTATATCTACCTCTTAGTCTGGGTCAAACATAGTCACTATATATTCACAGCATTTGGTTTTAATTGTTTTGCTGTTCTTGAATTTTCAACTAGACCCTTATTAGTGTAAAGAATAAATCCTGGGAAGTGGTTGAATTATTCCAATACAAATTGCATATGTACATTGTGTTAGTTATTATGTATATTGCTTTATTTGTTCTGTTTAATTTTGCCTAAGTTCACAAAAATTACCCTAAGCAGAGTTTCTATAAAATAGAAAGTAGGTAATTATAGTTATGATTCAATTAAAGAAGTCTTTACCAAAGATCTGCTACATGTAGGGAAGGGCATAAGCATTTATTAAGTACCTACTATATGCAAAGCACTTTGCTAAATACTTTACAAATAAAGGGCTAGATAATGAAAATATTCCTTGTCCTCAGGAAGTTATACTCTAATAGTGGGCATGTATAAAAATAAGACTGAAATAAAGGGGAATGAGATAAAGAAGGGCAAAGAAGAATCCCACATAAAGTGAACTAGAATCATCTGAGGAGGAATTTAAGGTTCACTTCAGTCTGAAAAGAAAAAAAATAATGCATTATTATTCCAATATCTTTCAACCTTAAAACACTAGCTATTATTATAATTGTTTTTTATTATCATTCCTATCACTACCACCTCCAATGACATTAGAATAAAGGCCAAGTTGTCACCAGTGTAGACCTCTCACAGTCTTAGACTGCCTTATTGAATTCATGAAGAGATTCAGGGAGGGTGGGTCACAGTTAGTGATCCCATACAACTTTAGATGTGCCTATAGAAATGAACAAAGTAGTGTGGTATGCAATAAATCCCCAATTCCAGCTTCTTGGGGTGGGGTGTTATTATTTAGCAAAGCATACTGGAAAAATTGGAAAGCATTCTGCCAGAAATTAGACCTAGACGAACATCTTATACCACTACATGTAACAATCAATTCCTAATGAATTTAAGACTGATAAAAAAAGAGTGATGTCATAAGCCAATTAGAGGCATGGGGAAGAAATGATCCTTTGTCTCTATGCAAAGTGGGAGAGTTTGTGGCCAAAAAGTGATAAAGAGGATCACAGAGAATATGATGATAGAGACTGATGATGGAGAAAATGGACAATTTTGATTATATAAAATGTAAAAGTTTTTGCACAAAAAAAACCCAGTGTAATGAAAATTGGCAGGGTGACAGCTAACTGAGGAGAACCTTCACATTAAGTTTCTCTGAAAATAGACTCATCTTCAAGACATAAAAGGAACATATTCAAATAGATAAAGAATAAGAACCATTCCTCATTATGGTCAAGGAAAATGACCAAATAGTTTCAAAGGAAGAATTAATAAGTGGTTTACAAATATTATGTCTTCCTTTTTTTTCATAACAATCCTTGGTGGGGGGAAGTGCAATTATTGTTCCCATTTTATGAATCAGGAAACTGAGACAGATTTGGCTAGGGTCATGCATCTAGGCAGGATCTGAACTCAAGTCTTCTGGACTCCAAATCCAGCCCCTATCTATGGCACCACCTCATTACCAAAAGTAGTTAATAACCAAATAGGCCAAAAGGCCAACTAACCCTTACACATCTAGAAGCAGTTCTTTCCCTTGTGGCTATAATCCCCATTATGTCAATCTCTTGCATCCTACTCACCTTTGGCTATATCCAAATTTAATGGGTATTGTGCAAGACAGCTCTAATGAGCATTTGTGGTTGCAGTTAGCTAAGGAACTCTAACCCTACTGTGGCCAGTGGCTAGCTCTAACTCTTTCTTGTATTGTGAATATATGTTTTCTTCTAAGCAATCACCTTGAGACTTCAAGCTCCTCCCAATTTCCAGGGAATACATTAGTATTCTTTAATTCACTGAGAGTGACTCATTTTCCAGAGGAGATATCCAGCAGGCACTTGATGATGCATGATTAAAGTTCAGGGAGAATATTAGGATCTGTGGATTCAGCAATTTTTTTTTTTGCATAGCAATGTTACCTAAGCCTTTGGGAGCTATTTAAATCTACAAATGAGAGCATGGAAATAAAAGAGAAGATGACCTGGTTAGGGAGCTGAGAAAGACTTAGGATAAAGAGGAAAGATTTGAATGATAGCCCAGCAAAAGAGGTTGAAGTGGAGCGATCACTTAGTTAAAAAGAAAATCAGGAGACCTGTGTTAACAGACATGTAGAGAGTATGATTGGGTAGAGTAGAGAGATGATCGGGTCTGGAGTCAGGAAGACCTGAGTTCAAATCCAGCCTCAGACACTTATACCAGCAGTGGAACTCTGGGTAAGATGTTTCAACTCTGCCTGCCTTAGTTTCTTCACCTATAAAATACAAATAATAATAGCACTTACCTCCTAAGATTGTTGTGAGATCAAATAAATTAATATTTTAAAAGTATTTAAAATAGTACCAGGCAGATAGTAGGCTTTTAATAAAAATGCTTCCTTCCTTCCTTTTCTTTCTTCACAGAAGCCAAGAGAGGAGAAGATATATAAAAGAATGAGACAGTAAAGAATATCATGCTTAAAAAATTGTTTTTCAATTATCAAGCACACATATTTTTCCTCCAAACTATTCCCCCAATGAAAAAAAAACAAAAAAAAACCCTTTTAATGAGTAAGCGTAGTAAAGTCAAATAAATTCCCATGTTGACTCTATACAAAAATGTATGTCTCATTTGGCATATTCATCTATCACTTTTGTGTTAGAAGGTAGGTAATATTCTTCTGGAATCATGATTGATCATATTGTTCATCAGCATTCTTAGGTCTTCCAAAATTGTTCGTTTTTACAATGTTGATTTTGTAAGTTGCTCACCTGGTTCTGCTCATTTCAATTAGCTCCAGCCCAAATAAACTTTCTAGGTTTCTCTGAAACTATCATTCTTCATTTCTTAAAGAACAAAAGGATTCCATTATATTCACACACCATCATTTTTTTCAGACATTCCTTGATTGATGAGCACCCTTTAGTTTTCAGTTCTTTGCCACCACCCGAAGAACTGCAACATATTTTTCCTTTTTCTCTGATCTCCTTGGAGTATAACCCACTTGGTATACTTAGATCAAAGGATATATACAGCTGGGTTATTGTATGGACATAGTTCCAAATTGCTTTCCAGAATGACTAGACAAATTCAGAGCCCTACCAACAGTGCATTAACACGCCTGTTTTCCCACAGCTCCTCCAACATTTGTCATTTTTCTTTTTTTTATCAACTGATGGGTGGGAGGTGAAACCTCAGAGTTACTTTAATTTTCATTTTTCTACTACTAATAATTTGGAGTATTTTATATTGTTACAGGTAGCTGAGATGTCTTCTCTTAAGAACTGCCTATTCATATCCTTAGGCTATCAATTGAGGGATGACTTTTATTCTTATAAATATGAATCAATTCCTTACATATCTTGCAAATAAGACCCTTATCCAAGGACCTTGCTGCAAAGACTGCTTTCCTCAAGTTAACTATTTCCCTTTTCATCTTAGCTGCATTGGATTTATTTGTGAATTTTTTTTAATTATGCACTTCTCTTTAGTCTATGTTCTTATACTTTTTCCCCTCTTTGCTCCCTGCCCTCTTTTAACATAGAAGATGGTTGTAGAATTGTAGTGTGTTTAGCATCAAAACTCTGTTCTTAATGCAAGTAGTTTCCATTCCCCTTTTCTCTTCGCCCAAGCCCAAGTCACAAGTTCTTACCCCTTATTTCATTCCCTACTGGTACTAAGAGATCTGGGCAGTTTTCTTTCATCATTTTTTAAAATATGATGTCTAAAATCTTTTTTAAAATTTTGGACACTTATTCCAGATAATCTAACGATTCCCTAAATTACCTTTCCTTATATGTTTTACAGGTCAACTTTTTTTTGATGTATGATACCTTACATTTTCTTCTATTTTTTTCCAATCTTGTGGCTTCACTTAGTATTTCTTGTTCTCCCATAGAGTCATTGATTTCTATTTGGTCTGTTAATAATATCATCTCTTCTTTTCTCCTCTAGAATATTACTCCCACTATCACCCCCTCCTCCTCTCCATTCTATTGCTGTCTTCTGGCTCATTTTCTCTTGCCTACAAATATACCAAAGTCTTCCCCTATCTTAAAAATCACTACCATTCCTCAAGGCATCATTCTATATTTTATTCTCTCTTTTACAATCAGAATTCTAGGGGGAAACAAACAAACAAGGAAACAACCAATCAAATATGCAAAAACCAAAAAAGCTGTCTACTATCCTGCATCCATTGGTCTTCTTAATACTTTGCAAGCTGTCCTCTGACTTCATCCCTCACCTGAAACTGCCTTTTCAAAGTTAACAAAAGCTTCTTGATCAACAAATCTAAGGTTCTTTTTGTTATCACCTCCAGTGTCGTTTTTTATCTTCATCCTGATTGACCTTGATGTGCCATTTGGAACTGTTTACCATCCTTTCCTCCTAGATGAGTTATCCCCTCCTACTGCCTCCTTGTTTTGGCAGGTGAGACTTTTCCCGTATTTAGTCAGGAATCAGGCCACCAGGTCACTTCCAATAGTCCCTTCTGTGTGGTTCTGGTAGCTACCTTTTCCTCATTTTCCCCATTGTCTCATTTCATCACCCCTTTATGTGATATAGCAGAGAGAGCAATGGACTTAGAAAGTATCTTGTTGGATAAAGAATGAATTTAAGCACTTCCCAAGTGTCAGGCACTGTACTAAGGGTTGGGGATACATGTACAAACAAACAGGACAGTATCTGACTTCAAGAGCTTATGTTCTACTATAGGAAGACATTATCATCATGATTATCATGAATAAAGAGCCTTTATATAGCACTTTAATATTTACAAAGTATTTTGTAAATGTTATTTTGTTTTATCCTAACAGCAATCTTGGGAGGTAAGTCCTATTATTATCCAAATTTTACAGATGAAGAAATTTAGTCAGACAAAGGTTATGTGATTTGTCCAAGGTGATAACTACTAAGGGTCTGAACCTGGAATTCAACGAAGGTCCTCCGAACTCCAAATCCATCTTTCTACTCACTTCAACATAGTGACGCCATTCCACGGGCAGTGATCCCTTACCACCACACCATGGGATCTTTTGTCGTCTTTTAAAAATGTATTTATTAAAATACCTGGGTGTTTTCCCTTCTCTTGTGTAACCAGAGACTCTCCACAGTCTGGAATGCTCTACTCTCCCAGACTTGTCTGATGTTACCCCACTCTACATATTTTATGCTCTACTACCCATAAACTACTCACCATTCACCACGCACACCCTATGCTTCCCTGATTTTGCTTCAGTGGTTCATCATGCTGTGAATGTCCTCCATTGCCCTTACCTGCTGAATTCTGATTTAGCATTCAAAACCTAACTTGTGATCTCCTCCAGTCCTGGATCTTCTCTAGCCCATCCCAGCCCCCATTAATGTTGACCTTCTTCCCCTAAGGTCTTACAGTGCCTGTTGTTTATACCTCTCCTGCACTTACTTTATTCCCATTATAGCTTCTTGTTTACATATCCCAGTTTACCTTCCTCCTTCTTCTATCTCTTCTCCCTCTCCTCTAATCTACAAGAATCTGCATGCAGTAGATACGTAATAAGCAATGCGTTGGCCGTATATTTTGTACTCCATTTGCCTCACATTATTTATTTTTCCATGAGTTTCAGCTTTGCTGACTCTAACTCAATTGTTTCATGTTCTGAGAGGTTTTCAGTATTTTGTGCTGAAGCCCACAGCAGAACCAATCTGGGCCCCATTGTACTGAAACCACAAGGGGCAGCTGGGTGACTCAGAGAACTTTTGATTTCCCAGAGCATTTTTCCATGGGGGTGCTGCCCAATTAGTTCAATTTTTGAATCTGTCAACAATAGATTCTCACCAGGACATTTGGTTTGGCTGAAATCCAACAGTTAAAGAAAGAAGAGACTCAGAGGGACAGAAGCATTGTTTATAAGGACTACCGACACTACAAAAAATATGGAGAACCAATTTACTTCTGGTCCAGGAACAATAGCTGCAAATAGCCTTTGCTGCAGGTTAAGAGAAAACCAGTCAGACTGGGTGTCACCCTTTTTTATCAATAAGAGGAAAGCATTGAGCGGCTAGGTGGCGCAGTGAATAGAGCACCGGCCCTGGAGTCAGGAGGACCTGAGTTCAAATCCGGCCTCAGACACTTAAACACAAAAACTAGCCGTGTGACCTTGGGCAAGTCACTTAACCCCAAATGCCCTCCAAAAAGCAAAAAAAAAAAAGAGGAAAGTATCTCATCCCACCAAAAAACAACCTTGTGGGTTTTTTTTTGCATATCCTATATATGCGCACTCGTGTATATACATATTATTTTCCTTGATAAAATGTAAGTAACCTCCTTTAGGGCAGGAACTGTGAAACTTTGGACCTTGTACCCCCAGTGCCTAGTGCATCATAAGAGTCTGAGGTATGTGTGTTGGTGGATTAATATTCAAAATCCATAGTTTCACATAAAAATATTTCAATAAACATTTAAAAAGTCCTCTTTTGTATATAAAACATATAGAGACATATTGAACATTGGGGGAGATACAAAGATTATATAGGATGCAGGCTCTATCCCTAATGACCTTTAATCTGATAGGAAAGATTTTATATACACACACAATAGATAAATAGATGATAGATAAATATATACATGGAAAGAGAGATATGAAAGATAGATAGACAGACAGACAGGCAGATAGACTGATTAGACAGATAGATAGATAGATAGATAGATAGATAGATAGATAGATAGATAGATAGATGGATGGATAGATAGATAGATGGATAGATAGAAATATTGGCGTAATGAATTAGAAAATAAGGGAAAAGGTAAGATCCAAAGTTTTAGGAGAAAGAATTTGCTTTTGCTTGGGGATAGGGGTGGGGATCAGAGAAGGATTCATGGAGTAAGTGGCACACAGTGAAGGATTGAGAAAAGGAAAGGATTTCAACTACTATACATGGTAGAATCCATTCCAGGAATGAAGGGTGGTGCACAAGCAGGAGTGTGTTAATAAATGTTTAACAATCAGCTCTTAAAAAGTGCATGACATTTTAAGTTTAATCTGCATCATTAACATTTTCTCCCTCACTTTCTTAAGCCTCAAATATCAACAAAACAAGAAATCAAGCCCTGATTACATGTGCTGATTGATATAACTTTCAACTCTCAAGAGCTGATAGCTCCAGCACGCCTCTGTTTTCAAGGTTAAGGACAGGGGACTACGTGAATTCAGATGATGCTGATGAATATAATTTGTCTGGAATGTAGAGTACATGAAGGAGACTGCAGTGAGTTGAAATACAGTCAAAATGTAGGTTAGAGACATTGTGGAGGGTCTTGAATGCTAAAATAGAGTTTAGACTTTGTTAGGTAATAAGATGCTACTATTAGCTTTAGAATGGAAGACGTGATCAAAGTTGAACACTAGTGAAAATATTTTCACAGTTGTGTGAAGGATGCAGTTGATCGGGGCAGACTGAAGTCAGAGAGACCATTTGGGAGATTATTATAGTAGTTCACATGAAAGAAAATGAGCTTAAACTAGGTGGTAACAATCAAAAAAGAAAGGAAGAGGTGGAGGTAAGAGGTTTTTTTTTTGAGATATAATGGGAAGAATTGTCAGCTGATGATGAGAAGGAATGAGGCAGAGGAAGATTTAAATATGACTGCTACATTTTTTAGAGGAGTGGCTAGGGACATGGTCATTCAAAAGAAAACAAGTATTAGGAGCAGTTTTGAAAGGTAAAATGACTTCCATTTGGGGCATGTTGAGTTTCAGATATTGATGGAATCTCTAGGTGGATGGAATTCAGGACTAGAATACTGTGGGAAAAGATGATAATAGAAGTGAGGCATCTGCAGAAAGAGAGCTAGTAATTAAAGTTATGGAAGAAGATATCACCAAAAGAAAGCATATAAAGAGAGAAAATGAGTAAGGCCAGAATCTGGCAAGAATGGCTACATTTAAACAGCATTTTTTCCAAAATAAAGCAATTAAGAAAATAGTAATAACTACCAACTCATGTGCCTAATTTTCCATGTTTATAAAATCTTCATGAGTATAATACATACACACATCAAAGATATCCTTGATAAATATTGGAAAAGGTAGACTTTTTCTAAATTATATTTTATGGGCGACCATATGTTTGCAATCATGTAATTGACTGAAAAGAAGAAAGACTACAAGACTTCATTTTGTTTGTTTGACCATATTTAAAAACAACAACAGTAAAACATTTAAGTCAGTAGGATAAAATTCCACCAAAAAGGGGGTCCCTCTGTCTAAGTACCGTCAAAGTTAAACAAGTCCTTGAAAAACAGATAGTTTTAGTCTATGGCCCCTACAGTATCATTTACAACTATAAAACAGAGACTCATGCTTATAAAAAGTGTATGCCATTTTTATGGAGGATGTCTGACATAAGGTCCAATGGAAGAGGAATTCCCAGGATGGAAAATTTCCATCTAGAAGTCAAGGTCATTTTTGGCAACTGACATTGTGCTGATGTCATCAGACCTGGAACACGGCAGAGGCTGCTGGAGGAGATAAAAAAAATTCAGCCCAACCATTCATACAGGAGAATCAAAGTGGATGAGAAATATGTATCGTTTAGATTTTGACAAGCAGTTGGATAGATAACCTAGCTGATCTGGTCTAGTATTACACATAACTTGGATAAGCAAAAAAGACTCCAATAAACTGGGCCCATAATTTAATAGAAGGAGCCTATGCTGGGTAATCTTTGGGAAATAACTTTGCGGTAGTTTTAAGGGTCCCAACAAAAGTTTATCTTTCTAACACCAATATTCTTCTGGAGATATTAGTTGGCTGTACATCAGGGAATAACAGAATCTGAAATTAAGGCAATGGTTAATAAAATGGTCAGTGGTAGGTATGAGCTGACTGTTACATATTACCAACAAAAATAATTGAGGAGAAGAAGGATGAATGTTATCATTAGAGATGTGTGTGATTGGCTAAAGAGGTGGGCTGGTCATGTCACAAGAAGGAAGGATCATCAAAAAACAGCCTAGAAGTGCCGTTGGTATTCATTAAATGTCAAGAGACTGGGCAAAAGGCTCTCATATTGGGTAGACTCCACATTGTGGAGGATTTTTAAGAGAAAACAAATAGTCTCAGAGGATGAGAAGCATTGATAGGTTATGATCTGCTATGGATCATGAAGGAGTGCCCAAACTGATGGAATCATAGATCCACGGAATTTTTTTTTTGAGGCAAATGGGGTTAAGTGCCCAGAGTCACACAATTAGTTAGTGTCCGAGACCACATATGGAACTCAAATCCTCCTGACTCCAGGTCTGGTGCTGTATCTACTACCCCCACTGAACTTTTAAAGTATGGTAGCCAACTCCCAGGGACCTTGGTCTAGAAGACCCTACTTCTTTTTGAAGAGCCAATGAAAGCAACTTTATTGTTTTACATATTTGGCTAGCCTACTCTTCTCTTACTACTCAAACCATTCAATATTCTTCATAAGAAACCACATGATACAAATCAGTATTCAATCTTTTCATAGTGCAAGGCTTCATGTATACTCACCCTCATAGACTTATCCATGTTCTTTTAAACCAAAGGGTCTTAATCTGAGGTCCACAGGCCCCCAAGAGGTCTGAATATGGATTTCAGAGTTTAAATGAACTTAATGGGAAAAATCACATTTTTAAAACTAACCTCTAACTGAATTTTAGCATTTCCTTCAATTGTTTAAAAACATTAATGTGAGAAAGGATCTATAGCCTTCACTTGACTTCCAAAAGTGTCCATGATACACAAAAGTTTAAGAATCTCTGAAACTCAGCATGAAACATGTTTCATCCTAGGAAGGTGGCTATTTATAAGATCAGTCCTAATGGTGACACAGCCAGGCTGGAGAGGGCATGCTAAGGAAGAATGACAATATTGTCAGCCTTAATGTTTGTGGATTGAGTTAGACCTTTCAAAGCACTTATTGACAACTACTGAAGGTGGCATTGTAGATGGACTGCTGACTTGGAGTCAGGAAGACCTGACTGTGAATCCTGCCTCTGCATTCACATTGTACATGTTACTTATCTCTTGCAGGATCACACAGCTAGTAAGTAACTGAAGCAAGACTTGAACTCAGGTCCTTCTAATGCTAAGTCCAGCACTCTTAGTATGTGGTTTTATTATTGAATAAGGGAAGTTAATGAGGTGTAGATAATAGACAAAGCAGACTTCATGGTAGAATTGACCCGTGAACTGGGCCTTGACAGAAGAGAACTATTGAAGAGGGAGCATGTTCCAGGCATGTGGGATAGTCTATGGGAATCCATGAGACCTAGGGACAGAATGATATTGGTGAACATCTGATAGGTCATTTCGTTTTCAACGTGATTTACGTGAAGGGGAGAAGTTTCACATAAGGTTAGAAAGGTGGGTTGGAACAAGATTGTTGGGTATTTTTAAATGTCATTCTAAAAAGTTTATATTTTATGTTGTAGGCAATAGGGGGCCACTGAGAATCTCTGAGGAGGGGGCAAGATAATTATTTGTCTCTGAGTGTATTTGCTCCTTGAAATGTCTTGAAAAAAGTTTCCACTCAGTACTAACATCCCTGATGAAAAGTAAGAAGTTCTTTGTATATTGGGAAAGTAGGGGCATTGCCTCTACTTGCTGAGCCATGGCCCTGACTTTTTCTCTCATGGCTTTGCCTGCCTTCTTACTATCCCTTTAATACATCACTTCCCCAACTGACCAGATGTTAGGCTTGACACTTGTTTGATTGCCTGTTGTGTGTGGGAGTGACTCTGAAGAGAGCAGGTCATTCTATATATTAAATAAGCAACCAGCCTGCAGACATTTAAATGATGGCCCCAGCTTAATGATCTCTTCTCTCTCCACGGAGTCACCATCTGCTCACCTTTACCTCCAAAACACAATCCCAGAACTGGGCTGCTTAGCAGAAGGTATATGTTCGTGTTTTCTGGATAATGTTGACTTTGATATATATGGCTCTCTGTTGACTCCAGCCTGGAGGGCTGGGCCCTTGATTGCTGTATTTCTAGACCATATTCACCTTAGATTGGGCCATATTAGGAAGCAGGGGAAGTTGGTGGTTACAAACTCAAACCTTCTACCCAGTGGTCACTGTCCGGCATCTCTTCTGCCTCTGCCAGTATCTGATTATAATTGGGAGCAGCACTGAGAAAACAAAAGCCCAAAGGTGTTGGAATATTACATTAGACCCTTGGCCCTCATCCTGGCTAGAATTCCTATCTCCCCTGATACCTGCTGCTGAGCTTAATGGCTTACTCTACAATAAGAGAAATGAGTATCCTTAAATTGCCTTAGGAAGAAGAAACTCAATTCCTACCAGATCAGAATATTCAATGTATATGTCTTAAATACACTAGGATTCATCTACAGAATATCTCTTATTATTCTCATTATTGGGCTATGCCTACACACATGAAAGTGAAAAGATTTTTTTTTCTTTTAAGACTGAATTCAGTCCTAGAATCTTACAATCTCAGAGTTGGAAGAGAATTCAGAGATGACCTAGTCCTCAGTTTCTTACCTGTCTTTGTGTCATGAACCCTTTTGGCAACTTGGTGAAGCCTATAGACCCTTCTTAAAATAAGGTTTGTGGTCTATATTCATCATTGAGAAAAATGCTAAATTTTATTTAGAGATTATTGAAAATCAAGATTTTTTTTCTTTATCCAGGTTTTCCTCCTGAAACCCATTACTATGTGTGAGGCACTATGCTAAGTGATGGAAGATACAAAGAAGGGTAAAAAAACAGTCCTGGTTCTCAAAGAACGTCCATTCCAATGCAAACAACTGTGTATAAACAGGTTTTATGCAGGACAACTTGGTGATAATTAACAGAGGGAAGGTACTACAATTAAGAGGAGTTGGGAAAGGCTTCCTGTAGAAGATGGGATCTTAGCTGGGACTTGAAGGAAGCTGGAAACCAGGAGGTAGAAATGAGAAGGGAGAGCATTTCAAGGGATGGGAGATTATCAGCCAAAAAGCTTAGGTTCACAACTCCTGATCTAATCCAGCCCATATCTGAACAGAAACTACCTTTAACAGTAATGCCAACGTCAGCTTGTACTTGTCAAACAAATGATTTAATTTTTTTAAATGGAAATGAATTGGCAGACAGGCTGTTTGTCTGTATTAACCAGTAAATTCAGTCACAAATGACCAAACCCATTAAGATTATGGTAGCTGCTTAAAGTAGTAGTAGTAGTAGTAGTAGTAGTAGTAGTAGTAGTAGTAGCAGCAGCAGCAGCAGCAGCAGCAGCAGCAGTAGTAGTAGTAGTAGCAGTAGTAGTAATAGTAGTAGTAGTAGTAGTAGTAGTAGTAGTAGTAGTAGTAGTAGTAGTAGTAGTAGTAATAGTAGTAGTAGTAGTAGTAGTACTTTCAAGGATTGCCCCAACTTCCACTTATGCATTATGGTATGCCCAAAACAAAGGAGGCACTGTGCTTTATGAGCAAAGCAGCATTGCAGTAGCTCAAAAGAAATGTGAGATGTAGAAATTTAGAAAAATCTCCACTCTGAATGTTCATATGGACTGTTTGTGCCTCACCTGTGGGAGAGCCTTCTAAGCTTCTATTGGTCTGATCAGAAACTGTCAGACACGCTGTACCTTGACCCCAGCATAGTGATGTCATTTTCGTCCTCTTCAAGAATAGACAACAACCATTCTGTCATGGTCCTGGGATTACAGAGTTAGCCAAGCAATACTTTGAGGTAGCTAGGTGGTGCAGTGCTCGGTTTATAATCGAGAAGACCTGAGTTCAAATCCAGCTTCAGACACTTACTATGTGACCTTTGACAAGTCACTTAACCTCTCTTTGCCTCAGTTTCCCCATATGTATAATGTGGATAATAACAGTACTTATCTCCCAGGGCTGTTGAGAGTATCAAATGAGATACTTGAACTTTGAAAACATAAAAGATAGCTATTATTAGTAATAGAATGCTATTCAGTCCTGATCTTCTCCAGGAGTCCTCTGCTTTCCCTGGTTGGTGCTTCCCTCTCACCAGCCCTGAGATCTCCAAGTTTCTTCCTGCTTCTGTCTCCTTTCTCATGTTGGTCTCCATGTAATATTCTCTTCCACCCCCACTTAAAATTCCCCCTTTCCTTCAAGGCCCACATCAAGACTCACTTGAAGCCTTCTTTACCTACTATGAAACCAATAGCCCTCTCCTTTCCCTTAGGTCTTGTACACTAATGCCTTGGGCCCAGAACTTAAGCTGACAGGTATCTAAGCATTGTTCTTTCTAACTGCTCAGAAAATGGAGAGAGGGATATTCTTTTCCTAGGAGACTGCTCAGGTCTGTGACCTTTCCTTTTGTATTTCTGTCACTTCTCTCTTCTTCAGAAAACACAGCCTTAGTCAACCAGTAAGAGTGAAAAGGTACTATTTTAGGAAGAGATCTGGGAGGTGTGTGCTTTAAACAGGGTGTTTAGACTCAGGTTTTCATTATGGGAACTAAATAAATTATTAAGCAAGCCCTTACAAGTTCCAGTTTGTATTGGGCTGACTCATGCCTTTATCCCTGATACTAAGGTATCTTTTGGTCCATTTTTCTTAGTTAAAATTCTATGCTAATATCTATTCTATTTATTTCTACTTTTTCTTAAACTATTAGTTCAAATTAGAGTTATCTGTCTCTCAGTTCCCTTAGTTGTTGAGGAGCCATAGTCCTTTATACTGATATTTTCCAGTACTATCTATTAGTTCAAATTCCAAATGTCTTCAGTCATGCGAGCCTTGCCTGACCCAGTCAATCATATTTACTGGTCTCTTACTCACAGAAATTTCTCTCAGCTAGTCCCTCCATGAGTGCATAGAGCTCTTGTTCAGTTACCTCAGGATGTCCACTTTTCCTCTGTTATCCAGTTTTCAAAGTTTTTCTAATGGCCACTCTTTTCAGCTATTCAAGTTCTATTTGACCCAATTTCTCAGAGAAGTGCTGTATTTCTTCAGATTTCCAGCCCCCCCCATCTTTTCTATAAAGCTCCCCTTTCATTATTACCCCTAACTCCTCAGAATCACAAATCTAGAACCCTGATGACATTTATCTGGTCAAACTCCTCACCTAATTTGTCTTCACCCTCTTCTAGATCAGCAGTAAAACAATATTTACATATTGTTAAAACTGGAGATGGAAATGGCAAACCACTCCAGTATCCTTGTTAAGAAAACCCCATATAGGGTCAGAAGAGCTGGACATGACTGAAACAACTGAACAATAACAACAAAACGTAATTCGAATTTTGGATGTTATATTTGTAACCCAAGTCCTGAAGCCCATTGGTATATGAGTCTCTCCTCAGTAGTAGTTGTATGAGGAATGGGGTGGATTTGATGAGAGCAAGAGAGAAGAGAAATTGCAGGCTCTTCTAGCTTCCTGCTTCAATGCCAACCTCTTTTCAAGTCACCAAAGGGAGAGAAAGACTTTGGGAAGAAATTTACATGAGAAGAGGCAACAATCTCTGTCATGTTTCTAATCCCAGTTTGCTACACTAGAGATATAGGAGATTTTCCCCTTGGGTAAAATCTATGATAATCTCTCTTAGTTGAATTGATCTATCTTGCTCTCAATGAGAGAGCTCCTTCAATCTGTACTGTCTTGC
This sequence comes from Pseudocheirus occidentalis, assembly GCA_028646575.1. NCBI lineage: Eukaryota > Metazoa > Chordata > Mammalia > Diprotodontia > Pseudocheiridae > Pseudocheirus > Pseudocheirus occidentalis. The sequence continues at coordinate 99,961 of JAQQSW010000049.1, read as the reverse complement.
ATATATTCCCCTATGTAACCTTTCTCTGATTTCAATTTTGTCATTGATTTTGAAAAATTAATTTCTTTGCTATTTGCTGTATGTGTTCATTGGAGAAGAGATATCTGATGGGAAATGTGTCAAACCTTGGATATAGAGTATGGGCCCATCCCAAATTTAACTTCCTCATTAATGAATAGTGATCAGATTTTGATTGAACCTTACAATCACTTCCCTTAGACTAAAAATATTTAAGGAAGCATATTGACATAACTGTAGCCTAGTACTCCCTCTCTCTGAGGAAAGAAAAATGGCTAGCTTTTGGTCTCACCCTTTTCCTCCCTCTCCTGTCAGCAATTAAAATGTTCCAAGAAGGGGCAACTAGATGGTGCGGTGGATAGAGCACCAGCCCTGGAGTAAGGAAGACCTGTGTTCAAATCTGACCTTAGATACTTGACATATTTACTAGCTGTGTGATCTTGCTAAGTCACTTAACCTCAATTGCCTTGTCTTTTCCCCCTCTAAAATGTCCCTAGGAGAAGGGTTGGGGGCGGGGGGTGGGGAGATGCTTAGACAGTCAACATACTCTTAACTTGTCCAGGGATGAACCCATCTATCAGGGTGAGGGGAAATTTTGCCTCCCATGATTTCAGGTGTTATCATGTAATGTACAATGTTAATGGTACTTTAGCTTCCTGTATTGTTCTCCAATTATTTCATGCAAGTCTGTTTTTCCAGGCAGACTGTGAGTTCTTCAGCAGTTAAAATAGTGCCTCAAACTTCTTTTCCTTTTCTACAGTGACTTGCACAATGTTGGGCCAAGAGAAGCTACTCAATAAATAATTCAATTATTTCCTTTCAAGAGGAAAGGCCAGAGCTGCAGTAATCATCTGTTTAGTATGGTCCTCACAGTGTACAAGAAGACTACTGGAAGGAAATGGATCTGGATCCTTCCTCTGCTGGCTGTCCTTTCTCCATACACATTCAGCCTTAATTTCATTAAAGATAGTGGCAGTTGTCCCTCAGCTGGGGTTGAGAATCAGCTAGCTGTAATTCAGGCACTGTCAATAAACTGCTGAATCCTTTGGGCCCAATTTCCTTTTTTGTAAATCGATAGATTGCATTCTCTTTGAGAGCTGGTCCTGTGCTATCTTTCATCATTTTATTATTAGTGGTTATAACAATGCTTTTGCTCATCTGGAGGTGGGAGGAAGCCCTACCATTTCATTTTTACAGGGAACTTGGTATGGAAATTCTCTTCATCATATCTGAAATTTGTAGCATAGTCTTACAATAGAGATTCTTAACCTGGAGTCTATTAACCCTTTAAAAATTCTTGTCAGACAGTCAGTCAATAAATAAGAAGTGCCTGTTATATGCCAAGCACTGTGCTAAGTTCTGGGTATACAAAGAAAAGGCAAAGACATTCTGTACCCTTGAGGGAGTCCCAACCTAATGGAACAGACGACATGGAAAAAGTTTAGGCAATACATTTTGATAAATGTATTTCCTTTACTGTATCCATTTCAAAGTGCTATTCTGAGAGGGGATCCATAGGTTTGGGTCCAAGAAAAAAAAAGCTTAAGAATCCTTATCTTAGAGAATTACCTGGGAACACTAAATTAAATGACTTTTCCAGGGTCCCACAGTCAATATGCATCAAAAACAGGACTTGGATCCTGGTCTTCCTAGCTCTGAGTCTGGTTCTGTATCTTCTGGGCCATGTTACCTTTTAGCTTTGTCCATAGTAAGAACTTAAATGCTCATTTCTGTGTTTCTGAAGGCTATTGCATGGAATAATATTTACAAATTGTTTTTAATTTTCTGGAAACCCTTTGCTTTTCACTACATTCTTATAATGATTGTATGAAACAGGTAAGACAAGAAACTCTGACACAGAGAGGACTGACTTACATAAAGGTACACAGCTTGTTGTAGGAAACTCCAAGATGAGAACCCAGATTTCCTGACTTCTGGCCTCATGGTTCACTTCAATACCTCAGCAACCAACAAGGGACCAGCAATTCCTTTACGAAATGGGATCAGCTCACATTAAGTATTCCTTACTTATTCATTGAGGTGGATATGTAACAAAGGACATAAGCTACTTGGCTTCCAACCAAGTAGGCAGTTGGTTCTTAGCTTCAGCTTCATCATCCTCTTTGCAGACTGCCACTATACTTCAAGAAGGCATTTTCCCCTTGGCACCTCTTGTCATGAGGTTTTATCTGTCCTTTCCTGCCACAAGCGTTCTTGTACAAGCTCTGCCAGCCTTTCTCCAGCTGTGTGTGCCAGCATTTTTCATTAGCCTTGCCTTTTCATGGGGACTGTCAAGTCAGCCAATCAGTATTATTTGTCTCAGTCTCCAGCTGGGTCCCTCCCACCCCCCAATCTGGGGCCATTTCCTGGATCTGGGACTGAACCAGTGCTGCAGTTTCTGAAATATTAATGGTTTCTTTTGTGAAGGATAACACACCAAGTCCTTTTGTTGAAAATTAAAATCTTCAGCAGGAGGAAAGGGAAGAATTGGGGTGGAGAAGTCCCTCTTCTGGAGTTTAAGGCAAATTGTCTTTTTCTTGCTTACTATGATTCATTCTAAAAAGATACCCCAGTTGAAGTCTTGGGAACCTGTTATAAGTAATCAAGCATTTAACTAATAATAATAATTAATAACTCAATAAGTATTTATTAAGTACCCACTGTGTTAGACACTATATAGGATAAAAGGTTTTAACATAAAGTACTTTGGAAGTCTTAAAGTGCTATATAAATGTCATCTATTATGATTACTAATGATTATTACAATGATTATGCAATAGGATACACATTGAAAGTTCCTGCCCTCAAAGAGCTTACATTCTTACTAATTAATAAAGAAGCTTTGTCAGAGCTTCCCCATTAGTCTCCATGTGAATTGGATTTTTTGGGCTTCTCTGAAAATCTTGTTGTTTTTTTATTATTTGATCTTTGTTCTTGGAAAGGACCATGATGTCAAGATGGTGAGGCCGTGACTTGCAAGTGAATTGGATTTAAGTGAGGGAAGCTGTGCGAAGTCACCAGCCTCATTTTCTCCTCTAGAGCCATCTGGGTTCAGTGGCAAGATATGGATCAGGATACCAGATAGCCCAGGATGCAGTGGGAGACCTTAGCCTTTTTCCTCTGACAATTTGATTAGAACCTCAATATCTTATTTTATAGAAAGCCCACAGGATGATGGCAGATTTCTGTGGCTTTTATTCTTGTTTCCATCCTTCTTCTGGATCCTTTAGAGAGAGAAAGAGGAAAGAATGGTACAGGGCAAAAAAAAAGTGACTCCTTGGCATAAGTAAGGGGAAAGGCCATTTGGGAAAAGTGGAGGAAGATGCCAAAAAGACTGGAAAACTGGAAAAAAAAGAATGAGTTAAATAAGACTGGGAAGGACAGGGTTTGAAAAAAGAGGGATAAAATACACCGACTATTTAAAAAATGGTAGAATTTTTATTTAGTAGTTTGTTATTGTGTCTACAATCTTTACCACTGTGCCAAGTGATAGGGACTGAGGGTGTCATGGGGTAGGGTTGGGGTGGAGGATGATAACATGTTTCCCACATCTACTGCTTTTATATTTGTCAAAGAATCCTAATTCTAAAGGGAGAGGGTCCCTGTTCCCAATGCCCATTTCTTAACCATAGCCTGAGGGCACATAGATGCACCCAGAAAAGGGAAGAGTTTCCCAGGGAACCAGCTTAGTAAGGCAGCTGTCATAGGAATATCATCTATTTGTCCTTTCATAGCCTGTTGACTGTTCCTATCTAGCCTTCCTCATTCCCAAATCAGAGCCTCACTGGAATGACCTCAGGCAGTGGTGGTGGTCAGAACTCTCCTGCTTGTTACCCCAGAATTCTCTCAGCTGATCATGACTGTCAAGCTCTCTCTTTTATGTCTTTTCCCTGTACATTATCTTAACCAACTATATCCTTTTTTTCTCCCCCAGTCTGATTCTCATTTGTCCTTTTCACATACATACATCCACACACATCCACAATTCTCACATATCTACACAAACACACACATGCACACACCATTTTCATCAGTAGGCATAGATTCATCTCTTTCTCTCTCAAAGACAGGAAATGATTTTAGCTATCTCTTCCTCTTTTCAAACCCTCAAGCACACCCCCGCAACATGTCCTTCCCACCTCATCACTACCAGAGCACACAATTCAAATACCCCCAATGTAGTGTTACATGGCAAGAAGACATTCCTGATTAGGATAGAATGACAAAAAAAAGTTTTATTCAAATAGATGACAATTGGATGTGTTCTTCATCTTCCTCTGCCTAGAACCCTCTGTCCCTGCCTTCAGCTTAATCTATATTTCTTAATATTAATTGTTTGCTTATAATGGTGTATCTATGACAGGTCCTCCACAAAACTAGACCCTCTTGTAGCATAGGGAGCAGGTGTAATGCATGCGTGATATAATGCAGGAAGCCATTGACAGACATATAAGATGGTCTGTAACCAAAGCATCAACAATGAAAAAGGAGATTTAATGAAACCTATGGGTTTAATTAGAATGGTGTTGCTAGGCAGAAAGACCAAATGGGCTGATATGTTAGTCAATAAGTCAGGAAGGGAAAGAGAGAAGACCAATTCCTTGTGTGGGAGCTCCAGCTGGTCTGTTGATGAATAGAGATGCTTTTAGCTCTCTCCTCAGTCCCCAGACTCTCCAACCAGCTTTGGTATAGGATATTCTAAACATTTTCAAATTCACAATCATAGTCTGTCATCCGACACATTATGAACTTCCACTGACGATCCCTGTGGGGAGAGAGGAAAGGACAGAAGGGTGATGTCAAAGACATGGTAGGGTGCTTCACAAACGGGGCAAGTCAAATGAAGACAAATTCTTCAGGAGTCAGCGTATGACTGACCTGCCAGTCAAAGAAAGGAGAATTTGGAGGGACTGTAACAGTAACAGGTTACATTTAGACAGCAATTTTAGAGCACTTTTAAACCTCAAGGATACCCTTTGAGGTAGATAGTGGAAGTTTTATTTTATATTACACAATGGGAAACTGAGGCTCACGCAACATGAATCATGACTTGCCCAAGGCACATAGCTGATAATTGAAGAGCAAAGTCTATTAAAAAAATCTATTGATTATAGCTTTAAAATCCCTAGTTTTTAGAGGGCTGTGATAGCTAATACCCTAGATCCCTGCTTGTGAACGTGGTAGCTTTGAACCTTACCTCCTCTCCCTGTTAGGGTTGTTTATGGATAACCAGAGATCCAAGTCTATAGCTATGCATGGCTACCACCAGGGACAAGTTCCTTACAGTGAACCAAAAGTCTCCCAGGATTAAGTAGGATAAAAGTTGGAAAAAGAAGGCGTTTAATCCATTTAAAAAATAGCATGATCCTCAATACATAACAGTTTCACTGGTTGAGGTAAATGGAACAATATATTAGAATCATGACATGGGGGAAGGGAATTAAGAAGAAGCCCAAAGCATTGGGTGGTGAGAATAGAGCGTCAGACTTCTCAGGGCAAGGGTCAACTGTAACACTTGCCCTCAAATGTGCTGACACATCTATAGGTGATCTCTATGGATGATTTTGCTTCAAGAGACTCTTGTGGATTAAGCAGAAATACTGTAGAGATGTTTATTTGTGTTGGAGATGGGGAGGGGACAGGATTGCCCAACCCTTTAAAATTAAGTCCAGTTACACAGAATGTTTTACATTTGCTGATGAGATACATATGTTTTCTAAGATAAGAAGCAGGAAATAATGAAAAGAGGAGAGGACCTGGGGTCAGAAAGACCTGGATTCAAATTCCATATCAAATACATAATTGGTTGTGTGACCTTGGGCAAGTCATTGAGCCTCAGATTCCTCCTCTGGAGAGGGGGCAATAATAGAATCTATTTCACTAAAACTTAGTCAACTTTAAAGCACTGGATAAATGTGAACTTTTATTATTCACCTTAACAGAAGTGTAATTCCTTTCCCTACTCCCCTCGATCAAGATCCTGCTACTCCTTCTAACTCAGCACAGGACATCATTTAAAGCTGGCCATTATAGTTGGTCCTATCATAGAGGTAGCTTGGGGAATATGGCACTTGTAATGGCACAATCTCTGTGGGTGTTCTTCTGATAACCTCAAAAAAGCAGTCTGAGTTCTGAGGATGTTGGTTATTCTTGCTTCTTCCCCAAATATCAGGAAAAAGAGTAAAAATTCAGATTGCTCTACATACCACCAAGGAAATTTTCTACTGCTCTGTCCAACCCTGGTACTACACCCTCTCTCTCTTCAGTCTGCAGAGGGTGCTTCCTCTATAAGAACCATTCATCTTTCTTCCCTAGATGGGACTGTCTCCTAAAGGCCCCTCATATCATCCTATGAATGGGAAAGTGGGTGGAACCACAGTCAATATCCCTGCAGCCTTTATATAAACTGTACAAATGGCCCACAGCAGTCCTCCTCATTCCACCCCCCGCTCCAAGGTTACCCATTTACAAGAATTTGGAGACCAGACGAAAGTTTTCGAGAGTCCGGTTGGCCAACTACTCTTGACTGGCCTTGGCTCCTGAAAATGTCAGTACAAGGGATGACTTGTTTCTGGTTGGAGACTAACCAGTTGGTGGTATGTGCATTTATCAGACATGATTGTGTTAGGACAGTGGGTATCTGGGATACTGAAAGTTATAAACAAATAAGGTCCCAAGCCAGGGCATTCATTCTATTACTTCAAGAGGCCGTTAATTTGTGTTGGGCAAAGTTCAGAGGCAGTCTTTAAAGGCATTCCTGGGGCTCTGTTCCCAGTGCCTCTCTAAAAGAAAAAAAAAAGAAGCAGTTTTCATCTAGAGGGCAAGACAATGCCAAGTGCACTACATTTTGGAAATCTTTCTCAACTTGGAGTCTCAGAAAGGTTGCAGTAGGGGTACAGGAAATAAAATGGCAGAATGCCAAATCTTGATTGGTGGGTACAGCAGCAAACCTAGGGATATGGATAAGCCTCATTGTAAGTAAACCCAATGCCATCATACTTCATTTATTCAGTACCAGGCAGGAAATCTTAATTGAAGTTCACTCCTTTAAGTGACAAAGCACTTCTTTTCTTCAACAATTTACAATGGAAATCTTTCTGAAATAAAATCATACACTCACTTTCTTAAACAAAAAGAAACTTTAACTTTTTCTTTATGAATCAGGGTCATCATTATGAAGATAAAATCCTGGATTTAGTGACTGTCCTGTTTGCTGTTCCTGGTCCAAGATATTCCATCTCCTGATGCTAAGTTATTTGTAATGACTGTCCCCCATGTGTGGAACATTCTCCCTTTTTATCTTCCTTCAAATCTTAGCTCAAATGCCACTGTCTTCAAAAAGTCTTTCCCAATCCTTCTTGATGCCAGTGTCTTTCCTCTGACTTTCCTCTCCCATTTATCTTGTATGTATCTTGTTTGTATATGATTGTTTACATGGTATTTCCAGCTTTCCTATTAGACTGTAAGCTCCTTGATGGTAGAGATGCTTTTTGCTTTTCTTTGTACCCCCAACACTTAACACAATGCCTGACAAATATTGTAAGCACTTAATAATGCTTGTTGACTTGGCTCCTAGATTTAAAGCTAGAGGTGCTCTTATAGGTCATCTAGTCCTAAGCCTTATTTCCTAACAAGGAAACTGAGTTTCGGAGAAGGTTGGTAGTTTTCTCAAGGTGAGAGATATAGAGATAGGATCAGAACTCTAGTGTTCTGATTTTTAATCTAGTGTTCATTCCAATGTACCTCATCAGTTATTGCATTATGTTATAAGGCAGTGATGATCTCGGAGGCTTTTGAGATGTATGGACTAGATTCTCTTCTACTAAATGGTTCTAGTTTGCAGATTTTTATCTTTGGATTTGCTTGTAACCAAGTTACTAACTCTCACTTCTCACTGATATCTGTATGCCTGCCACTGGTAATATTCACTTGGCCTTTGGTGTTGCTATGGATTGGGAACCTAGATAATCAAACTCCTTAGGATTGGTGTTTAAAATAAGAGTGAAGAGGCTCTGAGTAAAGGAGCTCTCATGGGTGATATGTATCTTTCTTAGCACAAAGATTTTGTGCCATACTTTTGCCTGCTTGGAGTAGAGCATAGTTAGGGTCTAATTTCTTAACACCATCCACCAATGGGAAAAGTTATTGGTCAAAATAGAAAGAAGGTCATGATAACTTTTACTTGTTATAAAAGTTTGAGAATCACTATACTAAGACTGATATAAATTTGATATCCAGGTCTAAAGCTGCCCTGCTTTAGATTAGTTTGTTCAACAGAATAACTTGACTCTTTTTGCCTAAGTTGCTTCATCTGAACAACTGTTCCTAGGTAAGTCCCCTACTAGGCAAGAGAGAAAAATGAGGGTTAGTGTATATTGACATTCCCACATGGCCCTTCCCTGCTTCTCCATCCTTTACTCAAAGGGAAGACTAACTTACCTCTCCACTGCAGAGAAAGTGGTGGTTGCTCCCCGCATATAGTATTCATAATTGTAGGAGATCATGTCTATCTCCTCACCATAGTGGCCTGGGTATTCAGTTGTCAACCTGGTGGGAGGAGGAAGAGAGAGGGAGAGGAAGAGGGAGAGAAAGAGAGAGAGAGACAGAGAGAAATGGGGAAAAAATTGGGGTTATTCTGGTAAGACAAACCAATACATACCATCTCTACAGGAATGGTGGGATTGAAATAGGTTGAGAGGTATGAACCGCACCTACTGTAAGCCTAGAAATTATCACAAAAGCAATGCGGGGGGGGGGGATGCCAAGTACTCTACTAATTAGCTTCTCCCTACATTCCTATCAAAAGGCAATTAAAAGGTATAATTTATCTCATACATGGCTGGGTGGTACAGTGGGTAGAGCTCTGCACATAGCATCAGGGAGATCTGAGTTCCAATCCTGACTAAGATACTTGCTTTCTGTATAATTCTGGACAAGTCACTTTACCTCACTCATATTCAGTTTCCTCATGTATAAATTAGGGATAATAATAGCACCTACTTCATAGAGTTGTTATTAGAATATATATAAATCATGTGGAAAAATGTTACCTCTGCATGTGCATGAATATACTTCTGTATATGTATAGTGTATGTAGAGTATGTTAGCTATTGTTGTTGTGGGCATTCTTCCCTGCCCACTAATGCTTTTCCTCTTGATTTCCAGGCTAGTCAAGCTAGTCCATAGTATTCCCAAGACCAAATTGATTCTATGTCCATCCTAGGAGTGTGAGTCCATTTGCATCCAACCAGGGAGAACGCTTGAGGTCCAAAGCCCTGTGATTCCTCTCCTAGGAGTTTAGGGAGCCTTTTAGATAAGAGCAGACACATACCAGAGTGTTTCCTACAGATTGAACTGGACTCCCAAGATCTGTATCTGCATGCTGTCATTGTCCAGGAGCTAACCTAGCCTCCAAAGTGTAGAAAATTGTATCTGTTTCGTGCTGACTAGGCCATTGTACCATAAAGAGATAAAGGATCTTATGTATGCTGTTCAACTCTTGTCAGCTGAAAGGGTGGGCTATGAAATCTTTAGGGACAGCTAGATGGCTCAATGGATAGAACCCTGGTCCTAGAGTCAGGGAAACCTGGTTTCAAATCCAACCTCAGACACTTATCAGCTGTGGGACCCCAGGCAAGTCGCTTAACCACTATTTGTCTTAATCCACTGAAGAAAGAAATGACAAAACACTTCAGTATCTTTACCAAGAAAACTCCATGAATTATATGGTCCATGGAGTAAGGAAGAGTTGTATGGACAGGACTAACTGACTGACCAACAAATACATGAAATCTTAGAGCTATATAATTATATACAATTAGCATGGATTTTATAAATCATGTAATTTAAATCCTCATTTTGTAAATTAGGAAAATGAGCTGAGGCCCAGAGAAATCAAGTTACTTGCTCAAGGTCACCCAGCTAGTTAGTGAATGAACTAGACTCCAGATCTCCTGAGTCTTAGACTTTCTTTTCTCCATTGCACCATGATGCCTTTCTTATTCTGCACTTTATCTCTATTTAAGACATTACAATCTCCCTGTCAGGCAGCCAAGCCCAACTGGAAATGTATTGCATGTGTTTCTACTTATTGCGGTCATGGTGGGAAATTAAGCTCAGCCAAGTTCAGAAATCCATTCAATCTTTTCATTTCCAAATGGACTCAGACTTTCTGGGGTTTGGCTTTGTTTGCTATGAGCTAAGTATGGCTTCCTCTTTCTAATGAAAAACAACAGGTCTTATGAAATAGGAATTTGATGTCAAATGCAGGTCATTGAAAACTCATTAGAACAGACCCTACTAATTTTATGATCCCTGATAATTCCAAGAGAGGTTGGATATAGTTTACCTTCCTAAGTGGGGGGAGGAAGGGAAGTGGTGGTGCTGATGATGGTGGTTGTGGTGATAATGCTGGTGCTGATGATGGTAGTGGTAATGCAGAACACAATAAAAGTGTAAACTAGATTAAAAGGAAGATGATTTTATTACCAAAAATAACTGTTTTTGAGCACTTCAGACATTCTATTTACATAAATTCTATTAATTTTATTTACATATTATTCTCTCTTTAGCAAAATTAGACTGCTACTTGGCAAAAATTTCCTTAATCTAAATCAAGTTGCTTTAAATGTTTAGAAGTAATATGTTTGTATTTTATGAAAAAAAATTTATAATTATTTAAGACTTTGCACCACTTCACATTGATCTTCATCCCGATTCATCTGAAATAACGAGGAATTTTATGGTATCAGCTACATTTATTACCTTCCTTTTTTTTTAATCAAGAAGGATTAAGTTCAGAACAAGAAGGCTAAAACAACAACAACAAATGGTCAACAGGGAATTAAAACGAGATATAATTGAGGAGATAGGAAAAGAGCACCTGGATGATCTCATCAAGGTCAAGTCCTGAGGCCCAGATCAAAAAAATTTGTGTATACTGTAATTGCTGAGTCACTGTCTAGGTTCCCTTCAAAAATGTCATGGACACTAGACCGGTTCTTACAGGACTGAAGGAAGACAAATGATCTAATATTCAGAAAGGAAATGAAGGTGAATACTTCAGATTGTTAGGTCAAAGAGCATGATTTTGATTTTTAGCAAAACTCGGGGAATATATTATTAAAGAGGGTTTGCTCTTGACAAAGAAAGTACTGATTGCTATGAGAGATTAAGACTGTTAAACCAAACTTGTTTCACTTTTTTTTGGTGGGGATGGGGGGGCATAGTTATTAGATGGTAGATGAGGGGATTTGGTAAAAATAAACAGAAGGTTCTTAACATCAGGGAGTATTTTTAATTCTGTATTTATGTCAGTAAGTTAAGTGGAACATCAAAATGAAGGAAAGAGTTGACAAACAGGACAAGCTGAAGTGGGAGAAAGGCCTGAGTAAAGGAACAGGAGGTTTGAGTTTTATAATTTTTTGTGTGTTATTATTATTTTTTGTCATTTAGGGAGGACAGTGGCATGGGGACAGGAAGATTCTAATATATTCATAAAACTGTTGTGCCAACTTTAGACAAACTTTGGACAAAGTAGCTTTTTCACTCAGCCTTCTCAAGTGGCACCAAAGATTTTCAGGTCAATTGAGATAAACTTGATGCTTGTCAGGGGGAATAAAAGAGATCCATAGGGAAGTGACCCTTATTTAATTTATTAACATTTGTTACTTTATTTAAGTATATTCTATTTCACTTATACCTTTCCTAGCATCTATTCTGCGTATGTGCCTGAGAATAGTAAAAAGTTAAGGTAACAATGGCCTACCATTTATGTATTTATAAAGGATGACCAAATGTCAAATTGATAATGAAGTGGACAGGATTTGGTAAATAGCACCCTCTCAATTCTCTACCTCACCTCTGGCCCTCTTGGTACTTGAAGGGGTGAAATACCAAAGGAAAAAAGGTCCGCCCTCTGTTGTAGATTATAATTGAGGGAGGGAATGCTTAGTGATTTTTTTCATTCAGTATTCTCAAGGCCATATGTATAGTTATTACTCTGAGAAGAATTCAGGATAAAAGAAATGGTGATGGTAAAAATGATAGCTAACACTTTTTATAGTGATTTAAGGTTTGCAAAGCACTTTGCAACCATCTCATGAGATCCTCACAACTCTGGGAGGCAGGTGCTACTAGCAGACCCATTTAATAGATGAGGAAAGAGGTGGCCATTCAGTTTTTGTTCTCTGGCAAGTGAATGGAGAAGCTGATTCCTGAGTAGAATCTAAATCAGCCTTTCACTTAAGAAAGCTCCATCCCAAGAAGGAATTCAGGTCTCTTCACTAAAGGTCTAGGGTCAGGGTGAGGAACCTGTAGTCAAGAGACCACATGTGATCCTCTAGATTCTCGAATGCGGCCCTTTGACTGAACCCAAACTTCACAGAACAAATCCCTTAATAAAAGGATTTGTTCTATAAAACTTGGACTCAGTCAAAAGGCTGCACCCAAGGACCTAGAAGGTAACATGTGGCCTTGAGGCTGCAGGTTCCCCACCCCTGGACTACGGGAAACTCAGATCAGTAAAAGTATCCCAGTCATAGCAGCTAAGTCAATATGGTGAGATCATAGGACCAAAATTCCATTTTCCTAAAGATACAGACAGAGGCTCAGAAGAGATGATTATGTTTCTGATCTGCTTCTGATTTTCTATCCCATCTCATCATGAAGGGTAAAAACACCAGAGGACAGTAACTTTCCATAGCATTTTTTGGTTTGAAAGATAGAAAAGTCCATGAAAACACCTCAGTCAGCATTTCAGTATGTACCTGGAAAGTCTGGCTCTAGCAAAGACAAGCCTTGATCAGCTCACTTCTGAGTGGAGTGGAGTGGGGTCCCACCCTGGAAAGGTTCATCAAAGTAGAACTGCCGTATTTCTGGAATCATACATATTTCCGCTCCCCATCTAAGCCATCATCTCTCTCTTCTCATTGTTACCTTTATAAATCTTATCTCCCCAGTCCCATTGTAAGCTACATCATAGTGAGGCTCATGAATTATATTCTCCAGCTCTTCCTCAGGCATAGTGAGCAGCAAATAAATATTTGCTGGATAGATACGCTGTTGGCTGAATTAATGTCTAACAGTACAGAGGAGCAGTGGGCGAGGAGCAGTGGGCAAGGGGCAGCCATGCTTTGGCAGGTAGAATCTAAGCTTTAGTGCCTTGCTCTGGCCTTAGTAGAATTAGGCTTTGGCCAAACCAGGACAATTAGACTATCCATCAAATCCATGAATTCTCTGAATTTTCAAGGCCCCAATGGAAGGTATATAGCCTTAGGCAGCTTTTATATGACTAAATTATAAATATGGCATGATAATGTGAATGTAAGTCAGAAAACGAAAGGGGCAATTGATTTTGCCTAAAAACAGAGACCCTATTATCTGCAGGAAGCTTTGTTCCTTAGAGATGGCAGAAAAATGTTAAGAATACAAAAAAGGGGGCCCTAGAAACTGATTGAAGTTTCTTTCTATTCCTAACCAATCTATTTCTAGTCTCTTAATATATAGCATTTTCTATATCTCTGATGAGGACCACCAACTGTCAACGCTCAGGTCATTTGGAATAGATTTTTGCCTTCTCTCCCAAGTATTCAGAAATTGGGCTTGTGGATTTAGCAATTCAATCTGGTACTTTGTCTTAAGCACTCATACCTCAAACATGCTTAGAGCTCAAGGAAATACGGAGACAAAAACAAAGACAAAATTACTCCTGTCTTCAGGGAACCTGTATTTTGTTAGTATGCCAGTAGGTACTAGGAATGGAATACATAGAATGGGAAAATGAAATCTCAGATGGTGTGAATCCTAACATTTTGCTGTAATTCCAAACTCTGGAGCGAATTGGGAAGAGCCCTTGTCTTGCCATCTGAAGATCTGAGTTCAAGTTCTTCCTTTGACACTATCTGTGTTAGACTATAGGCAAATCCCTCAACTATAAACTGGGGACATTAACAATTATCAGGGATGTTATGAGGAAAGTGTTGAAAGCACTACATATAAAGTTCTTCAAGTATTTCTGCCACTTCATGGAATCATCAATCCTTGGGTAAATCACTTAACCTCTTTTCCAGTCTCATTATTATAATTTAATCACTCTCCATTGAAATCTGAAATCTGGGGGAAAATGAATTAACCAGGGTGGCCTCTTAGCCATACATTTTGATATGATTTTACTTAGGATATAATGGTATGTAAGTATTCAGAGAATAGCAGAATCCTCACTAATCAGGGAAAAAGTCTGTCTGAATTATGGAGCATAAGAAAGAGACATTCCTCTGATTCCCTCAGTTTACATATTTGGTTACTGTCCATGATTCCCTGGTGACACAGCCCCAACAATAATCATCATTCATTGAATGAGTTTCTCAGATAACATGAACTCCAGCTCCAAAGTTACGATCGTGTGTCACACAGCTAACAAGTGTCTAAGGCAGGATTTGAAGTCAAGACTTCCTGACTCCATGTTTCACACTCTTTCAACTGTGCCCCTTGCCTAGAGGACTTTTCTTGGAAGTAAATGCATTTGGAAAATGTGGGGTTGCCTTGGATGTTGATATTGGCAGCTTGCTTAGGGAAGGTAATGGGCACTCACTTCCAAGCCTCCAGACTTTCAGTTCCATAGCCAGTCACTACCTGGACAGCATGATTGTCATGACAGAAAAAAGTAATGTGGTATGCAAGCATCATAGAAATTTGGAGGATAGGAAATGATCTTCTACAATCTGTAGTCTTGTGCCTACTTCAGAGATACTACTGTGGCTTATGAAACATCGTGCTGAGAAGTCTAAGTCTTTTACTTAGTGTGTGTTTATCTGCATATATGTGATTGTTTAGACTTACGTATATATGTATGCAACATACACACACACACACACACACACACACATATATATATATATATACACACACACACATGTGTACATGGAGGGAAAGGGAGCATTAGTCGCATAGTGGAAAGAGACAACCATCAAGTCTTTCTTCTGACACATACTTGTGTGACCCTGGGCAGGTCAGCTCGTGGCTATATTTGGAGTTTTTTCCAGAATAAACTCTGGATTTGAAAATGATGAGCCAAAAAGTGACCTTCCAAGAAAACTCCAGTGATTGAACCCAGTCCACAAGAATTTTGTGGCTGAAAGAGAGAATGGTTGAAGGGCCATAGGATGCATTTATTTTGTTTATATTTTGTATCAACTTATCTGTTTCCTTGGAGCAGAATGTAACTACTTGAGGTAGCTCTCTGTCTTTTTTATCTCCCATATTTATCTAAGACAAAGCCTTTCACATAGTAGGCACTTAAAAATAATTGAAGTGAAAAGGCAATCAGATCAAAGTTACTTAGGGATTGGTTGTACAAAGCTCCTCACCATCTAACATGATGCCAATACAAAAACTGTACCAAACGTTAAAAGCAATGAAATATTTAAGAGGAAGAGAATAGAGCTGTGAGAAGGGAAGAATTCATCATGACTCATGAGGGAAATGTTAGGTCCTTGGAATATGAACTGCTGCAGGTGTCCTTGCTCCAGAAAGAAAATGTTCCTTGATAAGAGGACGGCTGCCATAGTGATTGCCCTTTTCAAAAGATAACAATAAGAAGCAGATGAGCTATCCTTGTATTCGCTGGCACCCACTGGCACTGGGGTAGTTAGCATCTCAATAACCTTTCTTTCCATGGCAACATTATGGAGAACCAGAGTGATTTATGCTGCAAGCAGGTGGTTTAGTCAAATGAATGCTACAATTCCTTTCAATCCTGCCCTTTTTCAAGTTTCCCATCCTACTACCAGGACTAGAATTTTGAGCAGAATCTTTAAATTACTTGATTCAAAATGTGTCTTACCCCTTTTCCACTGTAAATAACTTGAGGGCACTTTACTAAACTTTCCCTGCCCTTCCTGGGCCAGCATGAGTGTCTTTCAAAGAAGTGGGTCAAACAGTAAGTTTCTCTCTCCACATCACTCTTTTGAGACCAATATTCTGGCACAAGATCAAAGTAAATTACTCATTTAGTAATGATAAGAGGTAACATTTATACAGTGCCTCCTATGTGTCAGATATTTTGCTGAGCACTTTATATATTTCTTCTGATCCTTACAACAATCCTGAGAAGCAGATGCCATTATTAACTCTATTTTGTGTATTAGGAAACAGAGGCAAATAGAGATTGAGTGACTTGCCTAGTATCATATATCTAGTATATGTCTGAGATCAGATTTGAACTCAGATCTTCTTGACTATATACCTGGTGTTCTATCTGTTTGTGCCTCCTAATTTCTTATTAATTAGTTGAGTATTAAAGAGTTCAGTGACGCCATCATTTAACATGGGGTGGGGGGTGGGGGTGTAGTGGCAACCACACTGGCATACCCAGGAGAGTTGCTAGCACAAGTTCTTAGATCTCTTTTACTAGGAAGGACAGCTGCTCAAGGTGTCAACAATCTTTTTAAATTACATTCACTAGTTCAGGGGAATAGTCAGCACTCTGAACTTCAGAGAAAATATAAGCAGAGAAATAAAGACCAACAGACAGGACTCTGACTGCCTGAATCAAAACAATATTGCAATACACTTTATATACATTCCTGGATTGAGAGAACCTTTACATCTGAGCAGTACTGGAGCTCTGAACATAAGGCCATTCAGAATCTTGACCAGGGAATCACAAGATTATTCTCATAAGTGAGCCCCCAAAGCAAAATGCCAACTCAGAGTTTATATATACTTCTCAGAGCCAGAGGCATCACAAGCCTCATGACTCAGTGTCTAATTAGAAACTAGCAAAGGTATGAAAGCTTTCCTATAAGCAAGCCTCTGCCTAAGCAAGCTTCTCCTTAGGCAAGTTCCTTCCCCAATGGACTCCATGTGAGACCTATTAATGGGTGGGGAAGATCTAATTATCCCATTAACATTACAGGGAGAGACCTCCTACCAAAAATCAAGTGCAGAATGTATGGATTTATTTGTTTTATAGGTATCTAGGTGCTTGCCTCATTGACCAGCTTCTCTTAGAAAGGAAGAACTACCAAAATTTGGAAAGAAGTTAACTTCCAATGAATATTTGTAGATATGTCACTGCTAAAAGATCCCACAGGGTCAGGGAAAGAACTGTACATATAATATCAGGATAAGGATAGGTCTAGACCTATAATTTCATTGTTTGGGGGAACTTCAAGGTGAGGGAGGAAATTCCTTCAGCCAATAGCCACTACAACCTGTAGTCTTGGAGAACTGCCAAGAGCAATGAAAGACCACAATTTGGCCCACCTCATATAGCCAGTATATGTCTGAGTCAGGACTCAAACCCAGGTTTTCCTGTCTTCGAGGTTGACACACTACTCACCATGCTACACTGGTTTTACACACACACACACACACACACACACACACACTATACATGCATGTGTTTACACAGCATATATACACAAGCATCATGTGTATATGTGTGTAATCACATGCAGGTACATATACATATATACATATTTATATCTTTTTTTATTTTAATTGATTTGTTTATTTACTTTTAGTTTACAAGATTCAGTTCCACAATCCCTTGAGTTTCAAATTTTTCTCCTCTCCCTCACCCTTCCACCCCCATGGCAGCATGCA
>JAQQSW010000049.1:0-82236 GCA_028646575.1 Pseudocheirus occidentalis | reverse complement strand
ACTGTGAACATTGTACTGAATCTGATTTTGTAATGGAATAAACAGAGTGTTCACTAATACTGTGTAATCCGAATCTTAAAAGCTGTTCACAGCATTCTCTCAGGAATCTACTGCTGATTGGCTTTACAATTGGTTATAACCTTTCTATACAACCAGACTAATGTCCAATGTAAAAGCATTTGCAGATCCTATACTTGACTGCATGCTGCCATGGGGGTGGAAGGGTGAGGGAGAGGAGAAAAATTTGAAACTCAAGGGATTGTGGAACTGAATCTTGTAAACTAAAAGTAAATAAACAAATCAATTAAAATAAAAAAAGATATAAATATGTATATATGTATATGTACCTGCATGTGATTACACACATATACACATGATGCTTGTGTATATATGCTGTGTAAACACATGCATGTATAGTGTGTGTGTGTGTGTGTGTGTGTGTGTGTGTAAAACCAGTGTAGCATGGTGAGTAGTGTGTCAACCTCGAAGACAGGAAAACCTGGGTTTGAGTCCTGACTCAGACATATACTGGCTATATGAGGTGGGCCAAATTGTGGTCTTTCATTGCTCTTGGCAGTTCTCCAAGACTACAGGTTGTAGTGGCTATTGGCTGAAGGAATTTCCTCCCTCACCTTGAAGTTCCCCCAAACAATGAAATTATAGGTCTAGACCTATCCTTATCCTGATATTATATGTACAGTTCTTTCCCTGACCCTGTGGGATCTTTTAGCAGTGACATATCTACAAATATTCATTGGAAGTTAACTTCTTTCCAAATTTTGGTAGTTCTTCCTTTCTAAGAGAAGCTGGTCAATGAGGCAAGCACCTAGATACCTATAAAACAAATAAATCCATACATTCTGCACTTGATTTTTGGTAGGAGGTCTCTCCCTGTAATGTTAATGGGATAATTAGATCTTCCCCACCCATTAATAGGTCTCACATGGAGTCCATTGGGGAAGGAACTTGCCTAAGGAGAAGCTTGCTTAGGCAGAGGCTTGCTTATAGGAAAGCTTTCATACCTTTGCTAGTTTCTAATTAGACACTGAGTCATGAGGCTTGTGATGCCTCTGGCTCTGAGAAGTATATATAAACTCTGAGTTGGCATTTTGCTTTGGGGGCTCACTTATGAGAATAATCTTGTGATTCCCTGGTCAAGATTCTGAATGGCCTTATGTTCAGAGCTCCAGTACTGCTCAGATGTAAAGGTTCTCTCAATCCAGGAATGTATATAAAGTGTATTGCAATATTGTTTTGATTCAGGCAGTCAGAGTCCTGTCTGTTGGTCTTTATTTCTCTGCTTATATTTTCTCTGAAGTTCAGAGTGCTGACTATTCCCCTGAACTAGTGAATGTAATTTAAAAAGATTGTTGACACCTTGAGCAGCTGTCCTTCCTAGTAAAAGAGATCTAAGAACTTGTGCTAGCAACTCTCCTGGGTATGCCAGTGTGGTTGCCACTACACCCCCACCCCCCACCCCATGTTAAATGATGGCGTCACTGAACTCTTTAATACTCAACTAATTAATAAGAAATTAGGAGGCACAAACAGATAGAACACCAGGTATATAGTCAAGAAGATCTGAGTTCAAATCTGATCTCAGACATATACTAGATATATGATACTAGGCAAGTCACTCAATCTCTATTTGCCTCTGTTTCCTAATACACAAAATAGAGTTAATAATGGCATCTGCTTCTCAGGATTGTTGTAAGGATCAGAAGAAATATATAAAGTGCTCAGCAAAATATCTGACACATAGGAGGCACTGTATAAATGTTACCTCTTATCATTACTAAATGAGTAATTTACTTTGATCTTGTGCCAGAATATTGGTCTCAAAAGAGTGATGTGGAGAGAGAAACTTACTGTTTGACCCACTTCTTTGAAAGACACTCATGCTGGCCCAGGAAGGGCAGGGAAAGTTTAGTAAAGTGCCCTCAAGTTATTTACAGTGGAAAAGGGGTAAGACACATTTTGAATCAAGTAATTTAAAGATTCTGCTCAAAATTCTAGTCCTGGTAGTAGGATGGGAAACTTGAAAAAGGGCAGGATTGAAAGGAATTGTAGCATTCATTTGACTAAACCACCTGCTTGCAGCATAAATCACTCTGGTTCTCCATAATGTTGCCATGGAAAGAAAGGTTATTGAGATGCTAACTACCCCAGTGCCAGTGGGTGCCAGCGAATACAAGGATAGCTCATCTGCTTCTTATTGTTATCTTTTGAAAAGGGCAATCACTATGGCAGCCGTCCTCTTATCAAGGAACATTTTCTTTCTGGAGCAAGGACACCTGCAGCAGTTCATATTCCAAGGACCTAACATTTCCCTCATGAGTCATGATGAATTCTTCCCTTCTCACAGCTCTATTCTCTTCCTCTTAAATATTTCATTGCTTTTAACGTTTGGTACAGTTTTTGTATTGGCATCATGTTAGATGGTGAGGAGCTTTGTACAACCAATCCCTAAGTAACTTTGATCTGATTGCCTTTTCACTTCAATTATTTTTAAGTGCCTACTATGTGAAAGGCTTTGTCTTAGATAAATATGGGAGATAAAAAAGACAGAGAGCTACCTCAAGTAGTTACATTCTGCTCCAAGGAAACAGATAAGTTGATACAAAATATAAACAAAATAAATGCATCCTATGGCCCTTCAACCATTCTCTCTTTCAGCCACAAAATTCTTGTGGACTGGGTTCAATCACTGGAGTTTTCTTGGAAGGTCACTTTTTGGCTCATCATTTTCAAATCCAGAGTTTATTCTGGAAAAAACTCCAAATATAGCCACGAGCTGACCTGCCCAGGGTCACACAAGTATGTGTCAGAAGAAAGACTTGATGGTTGTCTCTTTCCACTATGCGACTAATGCTCCCTTTCCCTCCATGTACACATGTGTGTGTGTGTATATATATATATATATGTGTGTGTGTGTGTGTGTGTGTGTGTATGTTGCATACATATATACGTAAGTCTAAACAATCACATATATGCAGATAAACACACACTAAGTAAAAGACTTAGACTTCTCAGCACGATGTTTCATAAGCCACAGTAGTATCTCTGAAGTAGGCACAAGACTACAGATTGTAGAAGATCATTTCCTATCCTCCAAATTTCTATGATGCTTGCATACCACATTACTTTTTTCTGTCATGACAATCATGCTGTCCAGGTAGTGACTGGCTATGGAACTGAAAGTCTGGAGGCTTGGAAGTGAGTGCCCATTACCTTCCCTAAGCAAGCTGCCAATATCAACATCCAAGGCAACCCCACATTTTCCAAATGCATTTACTTCCAAGAAAAGTCCTCTAGGCAAGGGGCACAGTTGAAAGAGTGTGAAACATGGAGTCAGGAAGTCTTGACTTCAAATCCTGCCTTAGACACTTGTTAGCTGTGTGACACACGATCGTAACTTTGGAGCTGGAGTTCATGTTATCTGAGAAACTCATTCAATGAATGATGATTATTGTTGGGGCTGTGTCACCAGGGAATCATGGACAGTAACCAAATATGTAAACTGAGGGAATCAGAGGAATGTCTCTTTCTTATGCTCCATAATTCAGACAGACTTTTTCCCTGATTAGTGAGGATTCTGCTATTCTCTGAATACTTACATACCATTATATCCTAAGTAAAATCATATCAAAATGTATGGCTAAGAGGCCACCCTGGTTAATTCATTTTCCCCCAGATTTCAGATTTCAATGGAGAGTGATTAAATTATAATAATGAGACTGGAAAAGAGGTTAAGTGATTTACCCAAGGATTGATGATTCCATGAAGTGGCAGAAATACTTGAAGAACTTTATATGTAGTGCTTTCAACACTTTCCTCATAACATCCCTGATAATTGTTAATGTCCCCAGTTTATAGTTGAGGGATTTGCCTATAGTCTAACACAGATAGTGTCAAAGGAAGAACTTGAACTCAGATCTTCAGATGGCAAGACAAGGGCTCTTCCCAATTCGCTCCAGAGTTTGGAATTACAGCAAAATGTTAGGATTCACACCATCTGAGATTTCATTTTCCCATTCTATGTATTCCATTCCTAGTACCTACTGGCATACTAACAAAATACAGGTTCCCTGAAGACAGGAGTAATTTTGTCTTTGTTTTTGTCTCCGTATTTCCTTGAGCTCTAAGCATGTTTGAGGTATGAGTGCTTAAGACAAAGTACCAGATTGAATTGCTAAATCCACAAGCCCAATTTCTGAATACTTGGGAGAGAAGGCAAAAATCTATTCCAAATGACCTGAGCGTTGACAGTTGGTGGTCCTCATCAGAGATATAGAAAATGCTATATATTAAGAGACTAGAAATAGATTGGTTAGGAATAGAAAGAAACTTCAATCAGTTTCTAGGGCCCCCTTTTTTGTATTCTTAACATTTTTCTGCCATCTCTAAGGAACAAAGCTTCCTGCAGATAATAGGGTCTCTGTTTTTAGGCAAAATCAATTGCCCCTTTCGTTTTCTGACTTACATTCACATTATCATGCCATATTTATAATTTAGTCATATAAAAGCTGCCTAAGGCTATATACCTTCCATTGGGGCCTTGAAAATTCAGAGAATTCATGGATTTGATGGATAGTCTAATTGTCCTGGTTTGGCCAAAGCCTAATTCTACTAAGGCCAGAGCAAGGCACTAAAGCTTAGATTCTACCTGCCAAAGCATGGCTGCCCCTTGCCCACTGCTCCTCGCCCACTGCTCCTCTGTACTGTTAGACATTAATTCAGCCAACAGCGTATCTATCCAGCAAATATTTATTTGCTGCTCACTATGCCTGAGGAAGAGCTGGAGAATATAATTCATGAGCCTCACTATGATGTAGCTTACAATGGGACTGGGGAGATAAGATTTATAAAGGTAACAATGAGAAGAGAGAGATGATGGCTTAGATGGGGAGCGGAAATATGTATGATTCCAGAAATACGGCAGTTCTACTTTGATGAACCTTTCCAGGGTGGGACCCCACTCCACTCCACTCAGAAGTGAGCTGATCAAGGCTTGTCTTTGCTAGAGCCAGACTTTCCAGGTACATACTGAAATGCTGACTGAGGTGTTTTCATGGACTTTTCTATCTTTCAAACCAAAAAATGCTATGGAAAGTTACTGTCCTCTGGTGTTTTTACCCTTCATGATGAGATGGGATAGAAAATCAGAAGCAGATCAGAAACATAATCATCTCTTCTGAGCCTCTGTCTGTATCTTTAGGAAAATGGAATTTTGGTCCTATGATCTCACCATATTGACTTAGCTGCTATGACTGGGATACTTTTACTGATCTGAGTTTCCCGTAGTCCAGGGGTGGGGAACCTGCAGCCTCAAGGCCACATGTTACCTTCTAGGTCCTTGGGTGCAGCCTTTTGACTGAGTCCAAGTTTTATAGAACAAATCCTTTTATTAAGGGATTTGTTCTGTGAAGTTTGGGTTCAGTCAAAGGGCCGCATTCGAGAATCTAGAGGATCACATGTGGTCTCTTGACTACAGGTTCCTCACCCTGACCCTAGACCTTTAGTGAAGAGACCTGAATTCCTTCTTGGGATGGAGCTTTCTTAAGTGAAAGGCTGATTTAGATTCTACTCAGGAATCAGCTTCTCCATTCACTTGCCAGAGAACAAAAACTGAATGGCCACCTCTTTCCTCATCTATTAAATGGGTCTGCTAGTAGCACCTGCCTCCCAGAGTTGTGAGGATCTCATGAGATGGTTGCAAAGTGCTTTGCAAACCTTAAATCACTATAAAAAGTGTTAGCTATCATTTTTACCATCACCATTTCTTTTATCCTGAATTCTTCTCAGAGTAATAACTATACATATGGCCTTGAGAATACTGAATGAAAAAAATCACTAAGCATTCCCTCCCTCAATTATAATCTACAACAGAGGGCGGACCTTTTTTCCTTTGGTATTTCACCCCTTCAAGTACCAAGAGGGCCAGAGGTGAGGTAGAGAATTGAGAGGGTGCTATTTACCAAATCCTGTCCACTTCATTATCAATTTGACATTTGGTCATCCTTTATAAATACATAAATGGTAGGCCATTGTTACCTTAACTTTTTACTATTCTCAGGCACATACGCAGAATAGATGCTAGGAAAGGTATAAGTGAAATAGAATATACTTAAATAAAGTAACAAATGTTAATAAATTAAATAAGGGTCACTTCCCTATGGATCTCTTTTATTCCCCCTGACAAGCATCAAGTTTATCTCAATTGACCTGAAAATCTTTGGTGCCACTTGAGAAGGCTGAGTGAAAAAGCTACTTTGTCCAAAGTTTGTCTAAAGTTGGCACAACAGTTTTATGAATATATTAGAATCTTCCTGTCCCCATGCCACTGTCCTCCCTAAATGACAAAAAATAATAATAACACACAAAAAATTATAAAACTCAAACCTCCTGTTCCTTTACTCAGGCCTTTCTCCCACTTCAGCTTGTCCTGTTTGTCAACTCTTTCCTTCATTTTGATGTTCCACTTAACTTACTGACATAAATACAGAATTAAAAATACTCCCTGATGTTAAGAACCTTCTGTTTATTTTTACCAAATCCCCTCATCTACCATCTAATAACTATGCCCCCCCATCCCCACCAAAAAAAAGTGAAACAAGTTTGGTTTAACAGTCTTAATCTCTCATAGCAATCAGTACTTTCTTTGTCAAGAGCAAACCCTCTTTAATAATATATTCCCCGAGTTTTGCTAAAAATCAAAATCATGCTCTTTGACCTAACAATCTGAAGTATTCACCTTCATTTCCTTTCTGAATATTAGATCATTTGTCTTCCTTCAGTCCTGTAAGAACCGGTCTAGTGTCCATGACATTTTTGAAGGGAACCTAGACAGTGACTCAGCAATTACAGTATACACAAATTTTTTTGATCTGGGCCTCAGGACTTGACCTTGATGAGATCATCCAGGTGCTCTTTTCCTATCTCCTCAATTATATCTCGTTTTAATTCCCTGTTGACCATTTGTTGTTGTTGTTTTAGCCTTCTTGTTCTGAACTTAATCCTTCTTGATTAAAAAAAAAGGAAGGTAATAAATGTAGCTGATACCATAAAATTCCTCGTTATTTCAGATGAATCGGGATGAAGATCAATGTGAAGTGGTGCAAAGTCTTAAATAATTATAAATTTTTTTTCATAAAATACAAACATATTACTTCTAAACATTTAAAGCAACTTGATTTAGATTAAGGAAATTTTTGCCAAGTAGCAGTCTAATTTTGCTAAAGAGAGAATAATATGTAAATAAAATTAATAGAATTTATGTAAATAGAATGTCTGAAGTGCTCAAAAACAGTTATTTTTGGTAATAAAATCATCTTCCTTTTAATCTAGTTTACACTTTTATTGTGTTCTGCATTACCACTACCATCATCAGCACCAGCATTATCACCACAACCACCATCATCAGCACCACCACTTCCCTTCCTCCCCCCACTTAGGAAGGTAAACTATATCCAACCTCTCTTGGAATTATCAGGGATCATAAAATTAGTAGGGTCTGTTCTAATGAGTTTTCAATGACCTGCATTTGACATCAAATTCCTATTTCATAAGACCTGTTGTTTTTCATTAGAAAGAGGAAGCCATACTTAGCTCATAGCAAACAAAGCCAAACCCCAGAAAGTCTGAGTCCATTTGGAAATGAAAAGATTGAATGGATTTCTGAACTTGGCTGAGCTTAATTTCCCACCATGACCGCAATAAGTAGAAACACATGCAATACATTTCCAGTTGGGCTTGGCTGCCTGACAGGGAGATTGTAATGTCTTAAATAGAGATAAAGTGCAGAATAAGAAAGGCATCATGGTGCAATGGAGAAAAGAAAGTCTAAGACTCAGGAGATCTGGAGTCTAGTTCATTCACTAACTAGCTGGGTGACCTTGAGCAAGTAACTTGATTTCTCTGGGCCTCAGCTCATTTTCCTAATTTACAAAATGAGGATTTAAATTACATGATTTATAAAATCCATGCTAATTGTATATAATTATATAGCTCTAAGATTTCATGTATTTGTTGGTCAGTCAGTTAGTCCTGTCCATACAACTCTTCCTTACTCCATGGACCATATAATTCATGGAGTTTTCTTGGTAAAGATACTGAAGTGTTTTGTCATTTCTTTCTTCAGTGGATTAAGACAAATAGTGGTTAAGCGACTTGCCTGGGGTCCCACAGCTGATAAGTGTCTGAGGTTGGATTTGAAACCAGGTTTCCCTGACTCTAGGACCAGGGTTCTATCCATTGAGCCATCTAGCTGTCCCTAAAGATTTCATAGCCCACCCTTTCAGCTGACAAGAGTTGAACAGCATACATAAGATCCTTTATCTCTTTATGGTACAATGGCCTAGTCAGCACGAAACAGATACAATTTTCTACACTTTGGAGGCTAGGTTAGCTCCTGGACAATGACAGCATGCAGATACAGATCTTGGGAGTCCAGTTCAATCTGTAGGAAACACTCTGGTATGTGTCTGCTCTTATCTAAAAGGCTCCCTAAACTCCTAGGAGAGGAATCACAGGGCTTTGGACCTCAAGCGTTCTCCCTGGTTGGATGCAAATGGACTCACACTCCTAGGATGGACATAGAATCAATTTGGTCTTGGGAATACTATGGACTAGCTTGACTAGCCTGGAAATCAAGAGGAAAAGCATTAGTGGGCAGGGAAGAATGCCCACAACAACAATAGCTAACATACTCTACATACACTATACATATACAGAAGTATATTCATGCACATGCAGAGGTAACATTTTTCCACATGATTTATATATATTCTAATAACAACTCTATGAAGTAGGTGCTATTATTATCCCTAATTTATACATGAGGAAACTGAATATGAGTGAGGTAAAGTGACTTGTCCAGAATTATACAGAAAGCAAGTATCTTAGTCAGGATTGGAACTCAGATCTCCCTGATGCTATGTGCAGAGCTCTACCCACTGTACCACCCAGCCATGTATGAGATAAATTATACCTTTTAATTGCCTTTTGATAGGAATGTAGGGAGAAGCTAATTAGTAGAGTACTTGGCATCCCCCCCCCCCGCATTGCTTTTGTGATAATTTCTAGGCTTACAGTAGGTGCGGTTCATACCTCTCAACCTATTTCAATCCCACCATTCCTGTAGAGATGGTATGTATTGGTTTGTCTTACCAGAATAACCCCAATTTTTTCCCCATTTCTCTCTGTCTCTCTCTCTCTTTCTCTCCCTCTTCCTCTCCCTCTCTCTTCCTCCTCCCACCAGGTTGACAACTGAATACCCAGGCCACTATGGTGAGGAGATAGACATGATCTCCTACAATTATGAATACTATATGCGGGGAGCAACCACCACTTTCTCTGCAGTGGAGAGGTAAGTTAGTCTTCCCTTTGAGTAAAGGATGGAGAAGCAGGGAAGGGCCATGTGGGAATGTCAATATACACTAACCCTCATTTTTCTCTCTTGCCTAGTAGGGGACTTACCTAGGAACAGTTGTTCAGATGAAGCAACTTAGGCAAAAAGAGTCAAGTTATTCTGTTGAACAAACTAATCTAAAGCAGGGCAGCTTTAGACCTGGATATCAAATTTATATCAGTCTTAGTATAGTGATTCTCAAACTTTTATAACAAGTAAAAGTTATCATGACCTTCTTTCTATTTTGACCAATAACTTTTCCCATTGGTGGATGGTGTTAAGAAATTAGACCCTAACTATGCTCTACTCCAAGCAGGCAAAAGTATGGCACAAAATCTTTGTGCTAAGAAAGATACATATCACCCATGAGAGCTCCTTTACTCAGAGCCTCTTCACTCTTATTTTAAACACCAATCCTAAGGAGTTTGATTATCTAGGTTCCCAATCCATAGCAACACCAAAGGCCAAGTGAATATTACCAGTGGCAGGCATACAGATATCAGTGAGAAGTGAGAGTTAGTAACTTGGTTACAAGCAAATCCAAAGATAAAAATCTGCAAACTAGAACCATTTAGTAGAAGAGAATCTAGTCCATACATCTCAAAAGCCTCCGAGATCATCACTGCCTTATAACATAATGCAATAACTGATGAGGTACATTGGAATGAACACTAGATTAAAAATCAGAACACTAGAGTTCTGATCCTATCTCTATATCTCTCACCTTGAGAAAACTACCAACCTTCTCCGAAACTCAGTTTCCTTGTTAGGAAATAAGGCTTAGGACTAGATGACCTATAAGAGCACCTCTAGCTTTAAATCTAGGAGCCAAGTCAACAAGCATTATTAAGTGCTTACAATATTTGTCAGGCATTGTGTTAAGTGTTGGGGGTACAAAGAAAAGCAAAAAGCATCTCTACCATCAAGGAGCTTACAGTCTAATAGGAAAGCTGGAAATACCATGTAAACAATCATATACAAACAAGATACATACAAGATAAATGGGAGAGGAAAGTCAGAGGAAAGACACTGGCATCAAGAAGGATTGGGAAAGACTTTTTGAAGACAGTGGCATTTGAGCTAAGATTTGAAGGAAGATAAAAAGGGAGAATGTTCCACACATGGGGGACAGTCATTACAAATAACTTAGCATCAGGAGATGGAATATCTTGGACCAGGAACAGCAAACAGGACAGTCACTAAATCCAGGATTTTATCTTCATAATGATGACCCTGATTCATAAAGAAAAAGTTAAAGTTTCTTTTTGTTTAAGAAAGTGAGTGTATGATTTTATTTCAGAAAGATTTCCATTGTAAATTGTTGAAGAAAAGAAGTGCTTTGTCACTTAAAGGAGTGAACTTCAATTAAGATTTCCTGCCTGGTACTGAATAAATGAAGTATGATGGCATTGGGTTTACTTACAATGAGGCTTATCCATATCCCTAGGTTTGCTGCTGTACCCACCAATCAAGATTTGGCATTCTGCCATTTTATTTCCTGTACCCCTACTGCAACCTTTCTGAGACTCCAAGTTGAGAAAGATTTCCAAAATGTAGTGCACTTGGCATTGTCTTGCCCTCTAGATGAAAACTGCTTCTTTTTTTTTTCTTTTAGAGAGGCACTGGGAACAGAGCCCCAGGAATGCCTTTAAAGACTGCCTCTGAACTTTGCCCAACACAAATTAACGGCCTCTTGAAGTAATAGAATGAATGCCCTGGCTTGGGACCTTATTTGTTTATAACTTTCAGTATCCCAGATACCCACTGTCCTAACACAATCATGTCTGATAAATGCACATACCACCAACTGGTTAGTCTCCAACCAGAAACAAGTCATCCCTTGTACTGACATTTTCAGGAGCCAAGGCCAGTCAAGAGTAGTTGGCCAACCGGACTCTCGAAAACTTTCGTCTGGTCTCCAAATTCTTGTAAATGGGTAACCTTGGAGCGGGGGGTGGAATGAGGAGGACTGCTGTGGGCCATTTGTACAGTTTATATAAAGGCTGCAGGGATATTGACTGTGGTTCCACCCACTTTCCCATTCATAGGATGATATGAGGGGCCTTTAGGAGACAGTCCCATCTAGGGAAGAAAGATGAATGGTTCTTATAGAGGAAGCACCCTCTGCAGACTGAAGAGAGAGAGGGTGTAGTACCAGGGTTGGACAGAGCAGTAGAAAATTTCCTTGGTGGTATGTAGAGCAATCTGAATTTTTACTCTTTTTCCTGATATTTGGGGAAGAAGCAAGAATAACCAACATCCTCAGAACTCAGACTGCTTTTTTGAGGTTATCAGAAGAACACCCACAGAGATTGTGCCATTACAAGTGCCATATTCCCCAAGCTACCTCTATGATAGGACCAACTATAATGGCCAGCTTTAAATGATGTCCTGTGCTGAGTTAGAAGGAGTAGCAGGATCTTGATCGAGGGGAGTAGGGAAAGGAATTACACTTCTGTTAAGGTGAATAATAAAAGTTCACATTTATCCAGTGCTTTAAAGTTGACTAAGTTTTAGTGAAATAGATTCTATTATTGCCCCCTCTCCAGAGGAGGAATCTGAGGCTCAATGACTTGCCCAAGGTCACACAACCAATTATGTATTTGATATGGAATTTGAATCCAGGTCTTTCTGACCCCAGGTCCTCTCCTCTTTTCATTATTTCCTGCTTCTTATCTTAGAAAACATATGTATCTCATCAGCAAATGTAAAACATTCTGTGTAACTGGACTTAATTTTAAAGGGTTGGGCAATCCTGTCCCCTCCCCATCTCCAACACAAATAAACATCTCTACAGTATTTCTGCTTAATCCACAAGAGTCTCTTGAAGCAAAATCATCCATAGAGATCACCTATAGATGTGTCAGCACATTTGAGGGCAAGTGTTACAGTTGACCCTTGCCCTGAGAAGTCTGACGCTCTATTCTCACCACCCAATGCTTTGGGCTTCTTCTTAATTCCCTTCCCCCATGTCATGATTCTAATATATTGTTCCATTTACCTCAACCAGTGAAACTGTTATGTATTGAGGATCATGCTATTTTTTAAATGGATTAAACGCCTTCTTTTTCCAACTTTTATCCTACTTAATCCTGGGAGACTTTTGGTTCACTGTAAGGAACTTGTCCCTGGTGGTAGCCATGCATAGCTATAGACTTGGATCTCTGGTTATCCATAAACAACCCTAACAGGGAGAGGAGGTAAGGTTCAAAGCTACCACGTTCACAAGCAGGGATCTAGGGTATTAGCTATCACAGCCCTCTAAAAACTAGGGATTTTAAAGCTATAATCAATAGATTTTTTTAATAGACTTTGCTCTTCAATTATCAGCTATGTGCCTTGGGCAAGTCATGATTCATGTTGCGTGAGCCTCAGTTTCCCATTGTGTAATATAAAATAAAACTTCCACTATCTACCTCAAAGGGTATCCTTGAGGTTTAAAAGTGCTCTAAAATTGCTGTCTAAATGTAACCTGTTACTGTTACAGTCCCTCCAAATTCTCCTTTCTTTGACTGGCAGGTCAGTCATACGCTGACTCCTGAAGAATTTGTCTTCATTTGACTTGCCCCGTTTGTGAAGCACCCTACCATGTCTTTGACATCACCCTTCTGTCCTTTCCTCTCTCCCCACAGGGATCGTCAGTGGAAGTTCATAATGTGTCGGATGACAGACTATGATTGTGAATTTGAAAATGTTTAGAATATCCTATACCAAAGCTGGTTGGAGAGTCTGGGGACTGAGGAGAGAGCTAAAAGCATCTCTATTCATCAACAGACCAGCTGGAGCTCCCACACAAGGAATTGGTCTTCTCTCTTTCCCTTCCTGACTTATTGACTAACATATCAGCCCATTTGGTCTTTCTGCCTAGCAACACCATTCTAATTAAACCCATAGGTTTCATTAAATCTCCTTTTTCATTGTTGATGCTTTGGTTACAGACCATCTTATATGTCTGTCAATGGCTTCCTGCATTATATCACGCATGCATTACACCTGCTCCCTATGCTACAAGAGGGTCTAGTTTTGTGGAGGACCTGTCATAGATACACCATTATAAGCAAACAATTAATATTAAGAAATATAGATTAAGCTGAAGGCAGGGACAGAGGGTTCTAGGCAGAGGAAGATGAAGAACACATCCAATTGTCATCTATTTGAATAAAACTTTTTTTTGTCATTCTATCCTAATCAGGAATGTCTTCTTGCCATGTAACACTACATTGGGGGTATTTGAATTGTGTGCTCTGGTAGTGATGAGGTGGGAAGGACATGTTGCGGGGGTGTGCTTGAGGGTTTGAAAAGAGGAAGAGATAGCTAAAATCATTTCCTGTCTTTGAGAGAGAAAGAGATGAATCTATGCCTACTGATGAAAATGGTGTGTGCATGTGTGTGTTTGTGTAGATATGTGAGAATTGTGGATGTGTGTGGATGTATGTATGTGAAAAGGACAAATGAGAATCAGACTGGGGGAGAAAAAAAGGATATAGTTGGTTAAGATAATGTACAGGGAAAAGACATAAAAGAGAGAGCTTGACAGTCATGATCAGCTGAGAGAATTCTGGGGTAACAAGCAGGAGAGTTCTGACCACCACCACTGCCTGAGGTCATTCCAGTGAGGCTCTGATTTGGGAATGAGGAAGGCTAGATAGGAACAGTCAACAGGCTATGAAAGGACAAATAGATGATATTCCTATGACAGCTGCCTTACTAAGCTGGTTCCCTGGGAAACTCTTCCCTTTTCTGGGTGCATCTATGTGCCCTCAGGCTATGGTTAAGAAATGGGCATTGGGAACAGGGACCCTCTCCCTTTAGAATTAGGATTCTTTGACAAATATAAAAGCAGTAGATGTGGGAAACATGTTATCATCCTCCACCCCAACCCTACCCCATGACACCCTCAGTCCCTATCACTTGGCACAGTGGTAAAGATTGTAGACACAATAACAAACTACTAAATAAAAATTCTACCATTTTTTAAATAGTCGGTGTATTTTATCCCTCTTTTTTCAAACCCTGTCCTTCCCAGTCTTATTTAACTCATTCTTTTTTTTCCAGTTTTCCAGTCTTTTTGGCATCTTCCTCCACTTTTCCCAAATGGCCTTTCCCCTTACTTATGCCAAGGAGTCACTTTTTTTTTGCCCTGTACCATTCTTTCCTCTTTCTCTCTCTAAAGGATCCAGAAGAAGGATGGAAACAAGAATAAAAGCCACAGAAATCTGCCATCATCCTGTGGGCTTTCTATAAAATAAGATATTGAGGTTCTAATCAAATTGTCAGAGGAAAAAGGCTAAGGTCTCCCACTGCATCCTGGGCTATCTGGTATCCTGATCCATATCTTGCCACTGAACCCAGATGGCTCTAGAGGAGAAAATGAGGCTGGTGACTTCGCACAGCTTCCCTCACTTAAATCCAATTCACTTGCAAGTCACGGCCTCACCATCTTGACATCATGGTCCTTTCCAAGAACAAAGATCAAATAATAAAAAAACAACAAGATTTTCAGAGAAGCCCAAAAAATCCAATTCACATGGAGACTAATGGGGAAGCTCTGACAAAGCTTCTTTATTAATTAGTAAGAATGTAAGCTCTTTGAGGGCAGGAACTTTCAATGTGTATCCTATTGCATAATCATTGTAATAATCATTAGTAATCATAATAGATGACATTTATATAGCACTTTAAGACTTCCAAAGTACTTTATGTTAAAACCTTTTATCCTATATAGTGTCTAACACAGTGGGTACTTAATAAATACTTATTGAGTTATTAATTATTATTATTAGTTAAATGCTTGATTACTTATAACAGGTTCCCAAGACTTCAACTGGGGTATCTTTTTAGAATGAATCATAGTAAGCAAGAAAAAGACAATTTGCCTTAAACTCCAGAAGAGGGACTTCTCCACCCCAATTCTTCCCTTTCCTCCTGCTGAAGATTTTAATTTTCAACAAAAGGACTTGGTGTGTTATCCTTCACAAAAGAAACCATTAATATTTCAGAAACTGCAGCACTGGTTCAGTCCCAGATCCAGGAAATGGCCCCAGATTGGGGGGTGGGAGGGACCCAGCTGGAGACTGAGACAAATAATACTGATTGGCTGACTTGACAGTCCCCATGAAAAGGCAAGGCTAATGAAAAATGCTGGCACACACAGCTGGAGAAAGGCTGGCAGAGCTTGTACAAGAACGCTTGTGGCAGGAAAGGACAGATAAAACCTCATGACAAGAGGTGCCAAGGGGAAAATGCCTTCTTGAAGTATAGTGGCAGTCTGCAAAGAGGATGATGAAGCTGAAGCTAAGAACCAACTGCCTACTTGGTTGGAAGCCAAGTAGCTTATGTCCTTTGTTACATATCCACCTCAATGAA
Organism: Pseudocheirus occidentalis; assembly: GCA_028646575.1. NCBI lineage: Eukaryota > Metazoa > Chordata > Mammalia > Diprotodontia > Pseudocheiridae > Pseudocheirus > Pseudocheirus occidentalis. The sequence goes on along the minus strand of JAQQSW010000049.1, from coordinate 66,461 downwards.
TAAGTAAGGAATACTTAATGTGAGCTGATCCCATTTCGTAAAGGAATTGCTGGTCCCTTGTTGGTTGCTGAGGTATTGAAGTGAACCATGAGGCCAGAAGTCAGGAAATCTGGGTTCTCATCTTGGAGTTTCCTACAACAAGCTGTGTACCTTTATGTAAGTCAGTCCTCTCTGTGTCAGAGTTTCTTGTCTTACCTGTTTCATACAATCATTATAAGAATGTAGTGAAAAGCAAAGGGTTTCCAGAAAATTAAAAACAATTTGTAAATATTATTCCATGCAATAGCCTTCAGAAACACAGAAATGAGCATTTAAGTTCTTACTATGGACAAAGCTAAAAGGTAACATGGCCCAGAAGATACAGAACCAGACTCAGAGCTAGGAAGACCAGGATCCAAGTCCTGTTTTTGATGCATATTGACTGTGGGACCCTGGAAAAGTCATTTAATTTAGTGTTCCCAGGTAATTCTCTAAGATAAGGATTCTTAAGCTTTTTTTTTCTTGGACCCAAACCTATGGATCCCCTCTCAGAATAGCACTTTGAAATGGATACAGTAAAGGAAATACATTTATCAAAATGTATTGCCTAAACTTTTTCCATGTCGTCTGTTCCATTAGGTTGGGACTCCCTCAAGGGTACAGAATGTCTTTGCCTTTTCTTTGTATACCCAGAACTTAGCACAGTGCTTGGCATATAACAGGCACTTCTTATTTATTGACTGACTGTCTGACAAGAATTTTTAAAGGGTTAATAGACTCCAGGTTAAGAATCTCTATTGTAAGACTATGCTACAAATTTCAGATATGATGAAGAGAATTTCCATACCAAGTTCCCTGTAAAAATGAAATGGTAGGGCTTCCTCCCACCTCCAGATGAGCAAAAGCATTGTTATAACCACTAATAATAAAATGATGAAAGATAGCACAGGACCAGCTCTCAAAGAGAATGCAATCTATCGATTTACAAAAAAGGAAATTGGGCCCAAAGGATTCAGCAGTTTATTGACAGTGCCTGAATTACAGCTAGCTGATTCTCAACCCCAGCTGAGGGACAACTGCCACTATCTTTAATGAAATTAAGGCTGAATGTGTATGGAGAAAGGACAGCCAGCAGAGGAAGGATCCAGATCCATTTCCTTCCAGTAGTCTTCTTGTACACTGTGAGGACCATACTAAACAGATGATTACTGCAGCTCTGGCCTTTCCTCTTGAAAGGAAATAATTGAATTATTTATTGAGTAGCTTCTCTTGGCCCAACATTGTGCAAGTCACTGTAGAAAAGGAAAAGAAGTTTGAGGCACTATTTTAACTGCTGAAGAACTCACAGTCTGCCTGGAAAAACAGACTTGCATGAAATAATTGGAGAACAATACAGGAAGCTAAAGTACCATTAACATTGTACATTACATGATAACACCTGAAATCATGGGAGGCAAAATTTCCCCTCACCCTGATAGATGGGTTCATCCCTGGACAAGTTAAGAGTATGTTGACTGTCTAAGCATCTCCCCACCCCCCGCCCCCAACCCTTCTCCTAGGGACATTTTAGAGGGGGAAAAGACAAGGCAATTGAGGTTAAGTGACTTAGCAAGATCACACAGCTAGTAAATATGTCAAGTATCTAAGGTCAGATTTGAACACAGGTCTTCCTTACTCCAGGGCTGGTGCTCTATCCACCGCACCATCTAGTTGCCCCTTCTTGGAACATTTTAATTGCTGACAGGAGAGGGAGGAAAAGGGTGAGACCAAAAGCTAGCCATTTTTCTTTCCTCAGAGAGAGGGAGTACTAGGCTACAGTTATGTCAATATGCTTCCTTAAATATTTTTAGTCTAAGGGAAGTGATTGTAAGGTTCAATCAAAATCTGATCACTATTCATTAATGAGGAAGTTAAATTTGGGATGGGCCCATACTCTATATCCAAGGTTTGACACATTTCCCATCAGATATCTCTTCTCCAATGAACACATACAGCAAATAGCAAAGAAATTAATTTTTCAAAATCAATGACAAAATTGAAATCAGAGAAAGGTTACATAGGGGAATATATGCAAGACAGTACAGATTGAAGGAGCTCTCTCATTGAGAGCAAGATAGATCAATTCAACTAAGAGAGATTATCATAGATTTTACCCAAGGGGAAAATCTCCTATATCTCTAGTGTAGCAAACTGGGATTAGAAACATGACAGAGATTGTTGCCTCTTCTCATGTAAATTTCTTCCCAAAGTCTTTCTCTCCCTTTGGTGACTTGAAAAGAGGTTGGCATTGAAGCAGGAAGCTAGAAGAGCCTGCAATTTCTCTTCTCTCTTGCTCTCATCAAATCCACCCCATTCCTCATACAACTACTACTGAGGAGAGACTCATATACCAATGGGCTTCAGGACTTGGGTTACAAATATAACATCCAAAATTCGAATTACGTTTTGTTGTTATTGTTCAGTTGTTTCAGTCATGTCCAGCTCTTCTGACCCTATATGGGGTTTTCTTAACAAGGATACTGGAGTGGTTTGCCATTTCCATCTCCAGTTTTAACAATATGTAAATATTGTTTTACTGCTGATCTAGAAGAGGGTGAAGACAAATTAGGTGAGGAGTTTGACCAGATAAATGTCATCAGGGTTCTAGATTTGTGATTCTGAGGAGTTAGGGGTAATAATGAAAGGGGAGCTTTATAGAAAAGATGGGGGGGGCTGGAAATCTGAAGAAATACAGCACTTCTCTGAGAAATTGGGTCAAATAGAACTTGAATAGCTGAAAAGAGTGGCCATTAGAAAAACTTTGAAAACTGGATAACAGAGGAAAAGTGGACATCCTGAGGTAACTGAACAAGAGCTCTATGCACTCATGGAGGGACTAGCTGAGAGAAATTTCTGTGAGTAAGAGACCAGTAAATATGATTGACTGGGTCAGGCAAGGCTCGCATGACTGAAGACATTTGGAATTTGAACTAATAGATAGTACTGGAAAATATCAGTATAAAGGACTATGGCTCCTCAACAACTAAGGGAACTGAGAGACAGATAACTCTAATTTGAACTAATAGTTTAAGAAAAAGTAGAAATAAATAGAATAGATATTAGCATAGAATTTTAACTAAGAAAAATGGACCAAAAGATACCTTAGTATCAGGGATAAAGGCATGAGTCAGCCCAATACAAACTGGAACTTGTAAGGGCTTGCTTAATAATTTATTTAGTTCCCATAATGAAAACCTGAGTCTAAACACCCTGTTTAAAGCACACACCTCCCAGATCTCTTCCTAAAATAGTACCTTTTCACTCTTACTGGTTGACTAAGGCTGTGTTTTCTGAAGAAGAGAGAAGTGACAGAAATACAAAAGGAAAGGTCACAGACCTGAGCAGTCTCCTAGGAAAAGAATATCCCTCTCTCCATTTTCTGAGCAGTTAGAAAGAACAATGCTTAGATACCTGTCAGCTTAAGTTCTGGGCCCAAGGCATTAGTGTACAAGACCTAAGGGAAAGGAGAGGGCTATTGGTTTCATAGTAGGTAAAGAAGGCTTCAAGTGAGTCTTGATGTGGGCCTTGAAGGAAAGGGGGAATTTTAAGTGGGGGTGGAAGAGAATATTACATGGAGACCAACATGAGAAAGGAGACAGAAGCAGGAAGAAACTTGGAGATCTCAGGGCTGGTGAGAGGGAAGCACCAACCAGGGAAAGCAGAGGACTCCTGGAGAAGATCAGGACTGAATAGCATTCTATTACTAATAATAGCTATCTTTTATGTTTTCAAAGTTCAAGTATCTCATTTGATACTCTCAACAGCCCTGGGAGATAAGTACTGTTATTATCCACATTATACATATGGGGAAACTGAGGCAAAGAGAGGTTAAGTGACTTGTCAAAGGTCACATAGTAAGTGTCTGAAGCTGGATTTGAACTCAGGTCTTCTCGATTATAAACCGAGCACTGCACCACCTAGCTACCTCAAAGTATTGCTTGGCTAACTCTGTAATCCCAGGACCATGACAGAATGGTTGTTGTCTATTCTTGAAGAGGACGAAAATGACATCACTATGCTGGGGTCAAGGTACAGCGTGTCTGACAGTTTCTGATCAGACCAATAGAAGCTTAGAAGGCTCTCCCACAGGTGAGGCACAAACAGTCCATATGAACATTCAGAGTGGAGATTTTTCTAAATTTCTACATCTCACATTTCTTTTGAGCTACTGCAATGCTGCTTTGCTCATAAAGCACAGTGCCTCCTTTGTTTTGGGCATACCATAATGCATAAGTGGAAGTTGGGGCAATCCTTGAAAGTACTACTACTACTACTACTACTATTACTACTACTACTACTACTACTACTACTACTACTACTACTACTACTACTACTACTACTATTACTACTACTGCTACTACTACTACTACTGCTGCTGCTGCTGCTGCTGCTGCTGCTGCTACTACTACTACTACTACTACTACTACTACTACTACTACTACTTTAAGCAGCTACCATAATCTTAATGGGTTTGGTCATTTGTGACTGAATTTACTGGTTAATACAGACAAACAGCCTGTCTGCCAATTCATTTCCATTTAAAAAAATTAAATCATTTGTTTGACAAGTACAAGCTGACGTTGGCATTACTGTTAAAGGTAGTTTCTGTTCAGATATGGGCTGGATTAGATCAGGAGTTGTGAACCTAAGCTTTTTGGCTGATAATCTCCCATCCCTTGAAATGCTCTCCCTTCTCATTTCTACCTCCTGGTTTCCAGCTTCCTTCAAGTCCCAGCTAAGATCCCATCTTCTACAGGAAGCCTTTCCCAACTCCTCTTAATTGTAGTACCTTCCCTCTGTTAATTATCACCAAGTTGTCCTGCATAAAACCTGTTTATACACAGTTGTTTGCATTGGAATGGACGTTCTTTGAGAACCAGGACTGTTTTTTTACCCTTCTTTGTATCTTCCATCACTTAGCATAGTGCCTCACACATAGTAATGGGTTTCAGGAGGAAAACCTGGATAAAGAAAAAAAATCTTGATTTTCAATAATCTCTAAATAAAATTTAGCATTTTTCTCAATGATGAATATAGACCACAAACCTTATTTTAAGAAGGGTCTATAGGCTTCACCAAGTTGCCAAAAGGGTTCATGACACAAAGACAGGTAAGAAACTGAGGACTAGGTCATCTCTGAATTCTCTTCCAACTCTGAGATTGTAAGATTCTAGGACTGAATTCAGTCTTAAAAGAAAAAAAAATCTTTTCACTTTCATGTGTGTAGGCATAGCCCAATAATGAGAATAATAAGAGATATTCTGTAGATGAATCCTAGTGTATTTAAGACATATACATTGAATATTCTGATCTGGTAGGAATTGAGTTTCTTCTTCCTAAGGCAATTTAAGGATACTCATTTCTCTTATTGTAGAGTAAGCCATTAAGCTCAGCAGCAGGTATCAGGGGAGATAGGAATTCTAGCCAGGATGAGGGCCAAGGGTCTAATGTAATATTCCAACACCTTTGGGCTTTTGTTTTCTCAGTGCTGCTCCCAATTATAATCAGATACTGGCAGAGGCAGAAGAGATGCCGGACAGTGACCACTGGGTAGAAGGTTTGAGTTTGTAACCACCAACTTCCCCTGCTTCCTAATATGGCCCAATCTAAGGTGAATATGGTCTAGAAATACAGCAATCAAGGGCCCAGCCCTCCAGGCTGGAGTCAACAGAGAGCCATATATATCAAAGTCAACATTATCCAGAAAACACGAACATATACCTTCTGCTAAGCAGCCCAGTTCTGGGATTGTGTTTTGGAGGTAAAGGTGAGCAGATGGTGACTCCGTGGAGAGAGAAGAGATCATTAAGCTGGGGCCATCATTTAAATGTCTGCAGGCTGGTTGCTTATTTAATATATAGAATGACCTGCTCTCTTCAGAGTCACTCCCACACACAACAGGCAATCAAACAAGTGTCAAGCCTAACATCTGGTCAGTTGGGGAAGTGATGTATTAAAGGGATAGTAAGAAGGCAGGCAAAGCCATGAGAGAAAAAGTCAGGGCCATGGCTCAGCAAGTAGAGGCAATGCCCCTACTTTCCCAATATACAAAGAACTTCTTACTTTTCATCAGGGATGTTAGTACTGAGTGGAAACTTTTTTCAAGACATTTCAAGGAGCAAATACACTCAGAGACAAATAATTATCTTGCCCCCTCCTCAGAGATTCTCAGTGGCCCCCTATTGCCTACAACATAAAATATAAACTTTTTAGAATGACATTTAAAAATACCCAACAATCTTGTTCCAACCCACCTTTCTAACCTTATGTGAAACTTCTCCCCTTCACGTAAATCACGTTGAAAACGAAATGACCTATCAGATGTTCACCAATATCATTCTGTCCCTAGGTCTCATGGATTCCCATAGACTATCCCACATGCCTGGAACATGCTCCCTCTTCAATAGTTCTCTTCTGTCAAGGCCCAGTTCACGGGTCAATTCTACCATGAAGTCTGCTTTGTCTATTATCTACACCTCATTAACTTCCCTTATTCAATAATAAAACCACATACTAAGAGTGCTGGACTTAGCATTAGAAGGACCTGAGTTCAAGTCTTGCTTCAGTTACTTACTAGCTGTGTGATCCTGCAAGAGATAAGTAACATGTACAATGTGAATGCAGAGGCAGGATTCACAGTCAGGTCTTCCTGACTCCAAGTCAGCAGTCCATCTACAATGCCACCTTCAGTAGTTGTCAATAAGTGCTTTGAAAGGTCTAACTCAATCCACAAACATTAAGGCTGACAATATTGTCATTCTTCCTTAGCATGCCCTCTCCAGCCTGGCTGTGTCACCATTAGGACTGATCTTATAAATAGCCACCTTCCTAGGATGAAACATGTTTCATGCTGAGTTTCAGAGATTCTTAAACTTTTGTGTATCATGGACACTTTTGGAAGTCAAGTGAAGGCTATAGATCCTTTCTCACATTAATGTTTTTAAACAATTGAAGGAAATGCTAAAATTCAGTTAGAGGTTAGTTTTAAAAATGTGATTTTTCCCATTAAGTTCATTTAAACTCTGAAATCCATATTCAGACCTCTTGGGGGCCTGTGGACCTCAGATTAAGACCCTTTGGTTTAAAAGAACATGGATAAGTCTATGAGGGTGAGTATACATGAAGCCTTGCACTATGAAAAGATTGAATACTGATTTGTATCATGTGGTTTCTTATGAAGAATATTGAATGGTTTGAGTAGTAAGAGAAGAGTAGGCTAGCCAAATATGTAAAACAATAAAGTTGCTTTCATTGGCTCTTCAAAAAGAAGTAGGGTCTTCTAGACCAAGGTCCCTGGGAGTTGGCTACCATACTTTAAAAGTTCAGTGGGGGTAGTAGATACAGCACCAGACCTGGAGTCAGGAGGATTTGAGTTCCATATGTGGTCTCGGACACTAACTAATTGTGTGACTCTGGGCACTTAACCCCATTTGCCTCAAAAAAAAAATTCCGTGGATCTATGATTCCATCAGTTTGGGCACTCCTTCATGATCCATAGCAGATCATAACCTATCAATGCTTCTCATCCTCTGAGACTATTTGTTTTCTCTTAAAAATCCTCCACAATGTGGAGTCTACCCAATATGAGAGCCTTTTGCCCAGTCTCTTGACATTTAATGAATACCAACGGCACTTCTAGGCTGTTTTTTGATGATCCTTCCTTCTTGTGACATGACCAGCCCACCTCTTTAGCCAATCACACACATCTCTAATGATAACATTCATCCTTCTTCTCCTCAATTATTTTTGTTGGTAATATGTAACAGTCAGCTCATACCTACCACTGACCATTTTATTAACCATTGCCTTAATTTCAGATTCTGTTATTCCCTGATGTACAGCCAACTAATATCTCCAGAAGAATATTGGTGTTAGAAAGATAAACTTTTGTTGGGACCCTTAAAACTACCGCAAAGTTATTTCCCAAAGATTACCCAGCATAGGCTCCTTCTATTAAATTATGGGCCCAGTTTATTGGAGTCTTTTTTGCTTATCCAAGTTATGTGTAATACTAGACCAGATCAGCTAGGTTATCTATCCAACTGCTTGTCAAAATCTAAACGATACATATTTCTCATCCACTTTGATTCTCCTGTATGAATGGTTGGGCTGAATTTTTTTTATCTCCTCCAGCAGCCTCTGCCGTGTTCCAGGTCTGATGACATCAGCACAATGTCAGTTGCCAAAAATGACCTTGACTTCTAGATGGAAATTTTCCATCCTGGGAATTCCTCTTCCATTGGACCTTATGTCAGACATCCTCCATAAAAATGGCATACACTTTTTATAAGCATGAGTCTCTGTTTTATAGTTGTAAATGATACTGTAGGGGCCATAGACTAAAACTATCTGTTTTTCAAGGACTTGTTTAACTTTGACGGTACTTAGACAGAGGGACCCCCTTTTTGGTGGAATTTTATCCTACTGACTTAAATGTTTTACTGTTGTTGTTTTTAAATATGGTCAAACAAACAAAATGAAGTCTTGTAGTCTTTCTTCTTTTCAGTCAATTACATGATTGCAAACATATGGTCGCCCATAAAATATAATTTAGAAAAAGTCTACCTTTTCCAATATTTATCAAGGATATCTTTGATGTGTGTATGTATTATACTCATGAAGATTTTATAAACATGGAAAATTAGGCACATGAGTTGGTAGTTATTACTATTTTCTTAATTGCTTTATTTTGGAAAAAATGCTGTTTAAATGTAGCCATTCTTGCCAGATTCTGGCCTTACTCATTTTCTCTCTTTATATGCTTTCTTTTGGTGATATCTTCTTCCATAACTTTAATTACTAGCTCTCTTTCTGCAGATGCCTCACTTCTATTATCATCTTTTCCCACAGTATTCTAGTCCTGAATTCCATCCACCTAGAGATTCCATCAATATCTGAAACTCAACATGCCCCAAATGGAAGTCATTTTACCTTTCAAAACTGCTCCTAATACTTGTTTTCTTTTGAATGACCATGTCCCTAGCCACTCCTCTAAAAAATGTAGCAGTCATATTTAAATCTTCCTCTGCCTCATTCCTTCTCATCATCAGCTGACAATTCTTCCCATTATATCTCAAAAAAAAAACCTCTTACCTCCACCTCTTCCTTTCTTTTTTGATTGTTACCACCTAGTTTAAGCTCATTTTCTTTCATGTGAACTACTATAATAATCTCCCAAATGGTCTCTCTGACTTCAGTCTGCCCCGATCAACTGCATCCTTCACACAACTGTGAAAATATTTTCACTAGTGTTCAACTTTGATCACGTCTTCCATTCTAAAGCTAATAGTAGCATCTTATTACCTAACAAAGTCTAAACTCTATTTTAGCATTCAAGACCCTCCACAATGTCTCTAACCTACATTTTGACTGTATTTCAACTCACTGCAGTCTCCTTCATGTACTCTACATTCCAGACAAATTATATTCATCAGCATCATCTGAATTCACGTAGTCCCCTGTCCTTAACCTTGAAAACAGAGGCGTGCTGGAGCTATCAGCTCTTGAGAGTTGAAAGTTATATCAATCAGCACATGTAATCAGGGCTTGATTTCTTGTTTTGTTGATATTTGAGGCTTAAGAAAGTGAGGGAGAAAATGTTAATGATGCAGATTAAACTTAAAATGTCATGCACTTTTTAAGAGCTGATTGTTAAACATTTATTAACACACTCCTGCTTGTGCACCACCCTTCATTCCTGGAATGGATTCTACCATGTATAGTAGTTGAAATCCTTTCCTTTTCTCAATCCTTCACTGTGTGCCACTTACTCCATGAATCCTTCTCTGATCCCCACCCCTATCCCCAAGCAAAAGCAAATTCTTTCTCCTAAAACTTTGGATCTTACCTTTTCCCTTATTTTCTAATTCATTACGCCAATATTTCTATCTATCCATCTATCTATCTATCCATCCATCTATCTATCTATCTATCTATCTATCTATCTATCTATCTATCTATCTATCTGTCTAATCAGTCTATCTGCCTGTCTGTCTGTCTATCTATCTTTCATATCTCTCTTTCCATGTATATATTTATCTATCATCTATTTATCTATTGTGTGTGTATATAAAATCTTTCCTATCAGATTAAAGGTCATTAGGGATAGAGCCTGCATCCTATATAATCTTTGTATCTCCCCCAATGTTCAATATGTCTCTATATGTTTTATATACAAAAGAGGACTTTTTAAATGTTTATTGAAATATTTTTATGTGAAACTATGGATTTTGAATATTAATCCACCAACACACATACCTCAGACTCTTATGATGCACTAGGCACTGGGGGTACAAGGTCCAAAGTTTCACAGTTCCTGCCCTAAAGGAGGTTACTTACATTTTATCAAGGAAAATAATATGTATATACACGAGTGCGCATATATAGGATATGCAAAAAAAAACCCACAAGGTTGTTTTTTGGTGGGATGAGATACTTTCCTCTTTTTTTTTTTTGCTTTTTGGAGGGCATTTGGGGTTAAGTGACTTGCCCAAGGTCACACGGCTAGTTTTTGTGTTTAAGTGTCTGAGGCCGGATTTGAACTCAGGTCCTCCTGACTCCAGGGCCGGTGCTCTATTCACTGCGCCACCTAGCCGCTCAATGCTTTCCTCTTATTGATAAAAAAGGGTGACACCCAGTCTGACTGGTTTTCTCTTAACCTGCAGCAAAGGCTATTTGCAGCTATTGTTCCTGGACCAGAAGTAAATTGGTTCTCCATATTTTTTGTAGTGTCGGTAGTCCTTATAAACAATGCTTCTGTCCCTCTGAGTCTCTTCTTTCTTTAACTGTTGGATTTCAGCCAAACCAAATGTCCTGGTGAGAATCTATTGTTGACAGATTCAAAAATTGAACTAATTGGGCAGCACCCCCATGGAAAAATGCTCTGGGAAATCAAAAGTTCTCTGAGTCACCCAGCTGCCCCTTGTGGTTTCAGTACAATGGGGCCCAGATTGGTTCTGCTGTGGGCTTCAGCACAAAATACTGAAAACCTCTCAGAACATGAAACAATTGAGTTAGAGTCAGCAAAGCTGAAACTCATGGAAAAATAAATAATGTGAGGCAAATGGAGTACAAAATATACGGCCAACGCATTGCTTATTACGTATCTACTGCATGCAGATTCTTGTAGATTAGAGGAGAGGGAGAAGAGATAGAAGAAGGAGGAAGGTAAACTGGGATATGTAAACAAGAAGCTATAATGGGAATAAAGTAAGTGCAGGAGAGGTATAAACAACAGGCACTGTAAGACCTTAGGGGAAGAAGGTCAACATTAATGGGGGCTGGGATGGGCTAGAGAAGATCCAGGACTGGAGGAGATCACAAGTTAGGTTTTGAATGCTAAATCAGAATTCAGCAGGTAAGGGCAATGGAGGACATTCACAGCATGATGAACCACTGAAGCAAAATCAGGGAAGCATAGGGTGTGCGTGGTGAATGGTGAGTAGTTTATGGGTAGTAGAGCATAAAATATGTAGAGTGGGGTAACATCAGACAAGTCTGGGAGAGTAGAGCATTCCAGACTGTGGAGAGTCTCTGGTTACACAAGAGAAGGGAAAACACCCAGGTATTTTAATAAATACATTTTTAAAAGACGACAAAAGATCCCATGGTGTGGTGGTAAGGGATCACTGCCCGTGGAATGGCGTCACTATGTTGAAGTGAGTAGAAAGATGGATTTGGAGTTCGGAGGACCTTCGTTGAATTCCAGGTTCAGACCCTTAGTAGTTATCACCTTGGACAAATCACATAACCTTTGTCTGACTAAATTTCTTCATCTGTAAAATTTGGATAATAATAGGACTTACCTCCCAAGATTGCTGTTAGGATAAAACAAAATAACATTTACAAAATACTTTGTAAATATTAAAGTGCTATATAAAGGCTCTTTATTCATGATAATCATGATGATAATGTCTTCCTATAGTAGAACATAAGCTCTTGAAGTCAGATACTGTCCTGTTTGTTTGTACATGTATCCCCAACCCTTAGTACAGTGCCTGACACTTGGGAAGTGCTTAAATTCATTCTTTATCCAACAAGATACTTTCTAAGTCCATTGCTCTCTCTGCTATATCACATAAAGGGGTGATGAAATGAGACAATGGGGAAAATGAGGAAAAGGTAGCTACCAGAACCACACAGAAGGGACTATTGGAAGTGACCTGGTGGCCTGATTCCTGACTAAATACGGGAAAAGTCTCACCTGCCAAAACAAGGAGGCAGTAGGAGGGGATAACTCATCTAGGAGGAAAGGATGGTAAACAGTTCCAAATGGCACATCAAGGTCAATCAGGATGAAGATAAAAAACGACACTGGAGGTGATAACAAAAAGAACCTTAGATTTGTTGATCAAGAAGCTTTTGTTAACTTTGAAAAGGCAGTTTCAGGTGAGGGATGAAGTCAGAGGACAGCTTGCAAAGTATTAAGAAGACCAATGGATGCAGGATAGTAGACAGCTTTTTTGGTTTTTGCATATTTGATTGGTTGTTTCCTTGTTTGTTTGTTTCCCCCTAGAATTCTGATTGTAAAAGAGAGAATAAAATATAGAATGATGCCTTGAGGAATGGTAGTGATTTTTAAGATAGGGGAAGACTTTGGTATATTTGTAGGCAAGAGAAAATGAGCCAGAAGACAGCAATAGAATGGAGAGGAGGAGGGGGTGATAGTGGGAGTAATATTCTAGAGGAGAAAAGAAGAGATGATATTATTAACAGACCAAATAGAAATCAATGACTCTATGGGAGAACAAGAAATACTAAGTGAAGCCACAAGATTGGAAAAAAATAGAAGAAAATGTAAGGTATCATACATCAAAAAAAAGTTGACCTGTAAAACATATAAGGAAAGGTAATTTAGGGAATCGTTAGATTATCTGGAATAAGTGTCCAAAATTTTAAAAAAGATTTTAGACATCATATTTTAAAAAATGATGAAAGAAAACTGCCCAGATCTCTTAGTACCAGTAGGGAATGAAATAAGGGGTAAGAACTTGTGACTTGGGCTTGGGCGAAGAGAAAAGGGGAATGGAAACTACTTGCATTAAGAACAGAGTTTTGATGCTAAACACACTACAATTCTACAACCATCTTCTATGTTAAAAGAGGGCAGGGAGCAAAGAGGGGAAAAAGTATAAGAACATAGACTAAAGAGAAGTGCATAATTAAAAAAAATTCACAAATAAATCCAATGCAGCTAAGATGAAAAGGGAAATAGTTAACTTGAGGAAAGCAGTCTTTGCAGCAAGGTCCTTGGATAAGGGTCTTATTTGCAAGATATGTAAGGAATTGATTCATATTTATAAGAATAAAAGTCATCCCTCAATTGATAGCCTAAGGATATGAATAGGCAGTTCTTAAGAGAAGACATCTCAGCTACCTGTAACAATATAAAATACTCCAAATTATTAGTAGTAGAAAAATGAAAATTAAAGTAACTCTGAGGTTTCACCTCCCACCCATCAGTTGATAAAAAAAAGAAAAATGACAAATGTTGGAGGAGCTGTGGGAAAACAGGCGTGTTAATGCACTGTTGGTAGGGCTCTGAATTTGTCTAGTCATTCTGGAAAGCAATTTGGAACTATGTCCATACAATAACCCAGCTGTATATATCCTTTGATCTAAGTATACCAAGTGGGTTATACTCCAAGGAGATCAGAGAAAAAGGAAAAATATGTTGCAGTTCTTCGGGTGGTGGCAAAGAACTGAAAACTAAAGGGTGCTCATCAATCAAGGAATGTCTGAAAAAAATGATGGTGTGTGAATATAATGGAATCCTTTTGTTCTTTAAGAAATGAAGAATGATAGTTTCAGAGAAACCTAGAAAGTTTATTTGGGCTGGAGCTAATTGAAATGAGCAGAACCAGGTGAGCAACTTACAAAATCAACATTGTAAAAACGAACAATTTTGGAAGACCTAAGAATGCTGATGAACAATATGATCAATCATGATTCCAGAAGAATATTACCTACCTTCTAACACAAAAGTGATAGATGAATATGCCAAATGAGACATACATTTTTGTATAGAGTCAACATGGGAATTTATTTGACTTTACTACGCTTACTCATTAAAAGGGTTTTTTTTTGTTTTTTTTTCATTGGGGGAATAGTTTGGAGGAAAAATATGTGTGCTTGATAATTGAAAAACAATTTTTTAAGCATGATATTCTTTACTGTCTCATTCTTTTATATATCTTCTCCTCTCTTGGCTTCTGTGAAGAAAGAAAAGGAAGGAAGGAAGCATTTTTATTAAAAGCCTACTATCTGCCTGGTACTATTTTAAATACTTTTAAAATATTAATTTATTTGATCTCACAACAATCTTAGGAGGTAAGTGCTATTATTATTTGTATTTTATAGGTGAAGAAACTAAGGCAGGCAGAGTTGAAACATCTTACCCAGAGTTCCACTGCTGGTATAAGTGTCTGAGGCTGGATTTGAACTCAGGTCTTCCTGACTCCAGACCCGATCATCTCTCTACTCTACCCAATCATACTCTCTACATGTCTGTTAACACAGGTCTCCTGATTTTCTTTTTAACTAAGTGATCGCTCCACTTCAACCTCTTTTGCTGGGCTATCATTCAAATCTTTCCTCTTTATCCTAAGTCTTTCTCAGCTCCCTAACCAGGTCATCTTCTCTTTTATTTCCATGCTCTCATTTGTAGATTTAAATAGCTCCCAAAGGCTTAGGTAACATTGCTATGCAAAAAAAAAAATTGCTGAATCCACAGATCCTAATATTCTCCCTGAACTTTAATCATGCATCATCAAGTGCCTGCTGGATATCTCCTCTGGAAAATGAGTCACTCTCAGTGAATTAAAGAATACTAATGTATTCCCTGGAAATTGGGAGGAGCTTGAAGTCTCAAGGTGATTGCTTAGAAGAAAACATATATTCACAATACAAGAAAGAGTTAGAGCTAGCCACTGGCCACAGTAGGGTTAGAGTTCCTTAGCTAACTGCAACCACAAATGCTCATTAGAGCTGTCTTGCACAATACCCATTAAATTTGGATATAGCCAAAGGTGAGTAGGATGCAAGAGATTGACATAATGGGGATTATAGCCACAAGGGAAAGAACTGCTTCTAGATGTGTAAGGGTTAGTTGGCCTTTTGGCCTATTTGGTTATTAACTACTTTTGGTAATGAGGTGGTGCCATAGATAGGGGCTGGATTTGGAGTCCAGAAGACTTGAGTTCAGATCCTGCCTAGATGCATGACCCTAGCCAAATCTGTCTCAGTTTCCTGATTCATAAAATGGGAACAATAATTGCACTTCCCCCCACCAAGGATTGTTATGAAAAAAAAGGAAGACATAATATTTGTAAACCACTTATTAATTCTTCCTTTGAAACTATTTGGTCATTTTCCTTGACCATAATGAGGAATGGTTCTTATTCTTTATCTATTTGAATATGTTCCTTTTATGTCTTGAAGATGAGTCTATTTTCAGAGAAACTTAATGTGAAGGTTCTCCTCAGTTAGCTGTCACCCTGCCAATTTTCATTACACTGGGTTTTTTTTGTGCAAAAACTTTTACATTTTATATAATCAAAATTGTCCATTTTCTCCATCATCAGTCTCTATCATCATATTCTCTGTGATCCTCTTTATCACTTTTTGGCCACAAACTCTCCCACTTTGCATAGAGACAAAGGATCATTTCTTCCCCATGCCTCTAATTGGCTTATGACATCACTCTTTTTTTATCAGTCTTAAATTCATTAGGAATTGATTGTTACATGTAGTGGTATAAGATGTTCGTCTAGGTCTAATTTCTGGCAGAATGCTTTCCAATTTTTCCAGTATGCTTTGCTAAATAATAACACCCCACCCCAAGAAGCTGGAATTGGGGATTTATTGCATACCACACTACTTTGTTCATTTCTATAGGCACATCTAAAGTTGTATGGGATCACTAACTGTGACCCACCCTCCCTGAATCTCTTCATGAATTCAATAAGGCAGTCTAAGACTGTGAGAGGTCTACACTGGTGACAACTTGGCCTTTATTCTAATGTCATTGGAGGTGGTAGTGATAGGAATGATAATAAAAAACAATTATAATAATAGCTAGTGTTTTAAGGTTGAAAGATATTGGAATAATAATGCATTATTTTTTTTCTTTTCAGACTGAAGTGAACCTTAAATTCCTCCTCAGATGATTCTAGTTCACTTTATGTGGGATTCTTCTTTGCCCTTCTTTATCTCATTCCCCTTTATTTCAGTCTTATTTTTATACATGCCCACTATTAGAGTATAACTTCCTGAGGACAAGGAATATTTTCATTATCTAGCCCTTTATTTGTAAAGTATTTAGCAAAGTGCTTTGCATATAGTAGGTACTTAATAAATGCTTATGCCCTTCCCTACATGTAGCAGATCTTTGGTAAAGACTTCTTTAATTGAATCATAACTATAATTACCTACTTTCTATTTTATAGAAACTCTGCTTAGGGTAATTTTTGTGAACTTAGGCAAAATTAAACAGAACAAATAAAGCAATATACATAATAACTAACACAATGTACATATGCAATTTGTATTGGAATAATTCAACCACTTCCCAGGATTTATTCTTTACACTAATAAGGGTCTAGTTGAAAATTCAAGAACAGCAAAACAATTAAAACCAAATGCTGTGAATATATAGTGACTATGTTTGACCCAGACTAAGAGGTAGATATAAGAAACCTTTGCAAAGGTGGGAACTGTGAATTTAGAATATTTCATGCAAGCTTTTTACAATGCATTGATTATTTTGTTTCCTCTTATTTGTCTTTTGTCATGGGAGATGACCTCTGCGAGGGAGAGGCATGTGGTAAACAGTTAGAAATGTAGGTGATTTAAAAACAAAAGACATTAATGATATATACTTTAAAAATCTTCTGCTTCTGTGGTAGACACTGAGAAGGAATACTTTCAGAAATTATCCCAGAACAAGGAATTCTGGTTCACTAAGAGATGTTTAACTTGGGTCTGCAGAATCATTCTGTTCATTGAGATGATAACTGACTTTACCTCGCCCCTTGCTCTCCAGATTTGTTTCAGCTTCCCCACCAGAGGCATGTCTTGTTTATCTTGCCTGCGGATGTTCCTGGGATGTTTCTGCTTAGCAAGACAGCAGTATCAATACGCTCCACTGTTTTATTCAGTTTATAAAACACCAGGATATCTGGTCTACTGGCCAGAACATGCTGTGTTGTTATCACAGTTCTGTCCCAAAACATTTCATGGGGTGAGTTTGACAATATTCCTTGGTTTATAAAGATAGCACAGGGTAGGGGAAACAATACTGGACTTGGAACAGAGTCAGTCTGGAGGGAGTGCTCATTCTCTGTCATTAGGGGCAAGCCATCTGGTTTCCTCTGGGCCTCATTTTTCTCATCCATAGGGATATAGAGCATGTTCAGGGATGACCAGCACCTCTGGTCTGAGGACTAGCCCAGCCCTTCTCAGGTCTGCTCATCTGCCTTTGTTATCCACCTGTCATTCAATTCTCACCTGTGGCTCCAAGAAGCCACAGTGTAGCAGCCACACATGTGTCAAACCATCTCAGCAGTTGGGTTAAATCAGGTTCAGAG
This sequence comes from Pseudocheirus occidentalis, assembly GCA_028646575.1. Classification (NCBI taxonomy): domain Eukaryota; kingdom Metazoa; phylum Chordata; class Mammalia; order Diprotodontia; family Pseudocheiridae; genus Pseudocheirus; species Pseudocheirus occidentalis. The sequence goes on along the minus strand of JAQQSW010000049.1, from coordinate 48,858 downwards.
GAAGTGACAGGCCTCAAACCCATTGGTGAGTTATGAGGATGTCTACCCCAAGTATGTGAAGACTTCCCTGGTAGAATGGACAAATGAGAACAATTTGTTTCATGTCCAGGAAGGCCATTATTTATAGCTCTAAATTTAAGAACAACAAAATAATTAAATCTGAATGCTATGAATATATAGTATTATTGGAATCTAGGGGAGCATACATCAATATGGATTAAAATGCTGACAGAAGGTTTTATGGAAAAGGTAGGACTTCAGTTATACCTTGAAGAACTTGGATAGAATGATATCCCTGAGAGTGGAGATTTCACTTCCTCCTTTTGTAAACCTTAGTCATCAAATATCACAACAGTTTTTTCCCCCCTTTCCATTTCAAATTGTATAGGGTTTCGATAAGAGGGCGAGAAATCCTCTCCCCTATCCCCGTTTCTCTATTGACTTATCCATCTCAAATACTATTTCCTTTGTCCTATCCTGTCCTGTCCTCTCCTCTCTTACCCTATCCTGTCCTATCCCATCCCACATAATATGAACCCCAAAGCATGTATTAAGTGACTATTATATAAAAGACATTAAGATAAAACACAAAATAATACTTGCCTTTAATGAGTTAACACTCTTCTGAGGGTGAATCTTAAAACTTTCCCTGATTTCATCCAGATTCCAATATAGGTCATGACTTTCCTCCCTACAAAGCACATTATACTTTAAAAAGAACCTTTAACGCTCTTATCACTCAGCACTGTCTAGACGGCTATGTGTTTTATCCTCTCGTACCAGACCATATTTTGTCTAAATTTTGTAGCATCAATGCTTAGCACACAAGTATCTGATATAAAGAAAGAATTGAGTGGAGATAGAAGAGATCTGAATTCAACTCTTGCCTCTGACTCTTATTAGCTATGTGACTCTGGACAAGTCCTTTAATCAGTCTGACCCTCAACTTCCCAAACTGTAAAATGGGCATAATTATAGTTTAGAAATATCTCACCATCCAGCACTCACAGGGTTGTTTCGAGGCTCAAGTGAGATAATTAATCTGATTGTAATATACTCAGAGCACATGTAAAAATATCATAAAAACCTCTAAGGGATGTGTAGATGTCACATAATTATTACTATGTTTGCTGAATTTATTGAAGCCTACTTTTTCCCATTCAGGACTGGAACTATGACTCAGATTCTAGGTTCAAGGGTAGAAATGCTATGTTGGATCTGGGAGCCTAGTTATAACTCTTCTTAGGTGGAATTATGGTTTGAGAAGGGGACAGGAGAATGTGTATGGATGCTACAAGAGCAAATCTGGATTTAAAAAAAAACCCACTGAGTTTTCCATATCATCGTAGGCAGAAATGGCTCTAGGTCTGACTCTAGCCCGAGCAAGTCTCCTAATTTGGGGTGTCAAGAGAGTTCACTGTAAAAATATCAGGCTCAAGTGATGCCTGGCATTGAAAATGAACACAAGAGCCTTCAGTGACATTCCATTATCTTCCCCTTTCAACCTCCTCTCAGTATGCGCATACTTCTCACTCTCAGGGAGTTTACATTATATCATGGAAGATAGCTAAATATGTATAGAATATATAGAGAATATACTCTACTATAGAATATGTATTATACTAATATATAATAGTAATAATATAATAAATATAGTATATGATCATATAATTGTAAGATACGTTATACTAATGTACTATAGAATATGCATACCTAAATATGTATAGAATAAATATAAATTAATGCTAGGTAAATTCAAGCTAATGGCAGGAGAGGGGGAGGCAACTAGCAGTGAGGATTACTAGGAAAAGCTCCCTATAGAATGAGATTTTTGAGCTGTCTGAATTCTATCAGGCAGAGATATCAAGGGAATTGATTCTAGGTATGAGAGTGGACTAGGAGGTGGACTGCAAGGGAAGAACAGTGAGAATGCCAAATTAGTCTGGATCATAAGATATAGGGAGGAGGAATATATAATAAAGTTGAAAAAATAGCTCAGGGCCAAGTCATAAAAGGCTTTAAAAGCTGAACAGAGGAGTTTAGATTTGTTCTAAGAGGCCATAGAGCAGCATTAGAGTTTACTGAGTAGGGGAATGACATGGTTAGATCTGTGTGTGAGGAAAATGACTTTTCCAGGTATGTTAAGGACAGATTAGACCGTGGAAAGACTTGAGTGGGGGAAGGATCAATTAGGAGGAGGGGATGAGAGTTTAAACAAAGACAAAGACTATATGACTGGAAAGAAAGGGTGGATTGTAAAAGAGGTAGAAATAACAAGATCTGGAATCTAATTGTCAGTCAGACAATAAGCATTTCTCAAGTGTGTATTATATGCCAAGCTCTGTACTAAGCTCTAGTGCTATAAAAAGGCAAAAGGCAATCACTCTTGTGGGGGACTGGAAGAATGATGGAGGCTTCAAGAGAAAAAGGAAAATCTGAAAAAGAGGTGGTTGGAAGAGAAACGGTAATTCACTCTGTAAAAAGTCAAACTCGGGGAAGATATAAAAAGAACAAATTAATTTTCAAACTTTATTAAGCATTTATGTATGAACAACTGGGGTTATGAATATAAAAAAAAGATGGTTCTTGATTTCATGGAGTTCGCATTGCAATTGGAGACAAGTTTGACTACAAGGCGCTGGTATAACCTGATGGTCTTTAGAGTAGAAGTCAATGCACCATCTTTAGCATCATTTCCATTGATAAAATAGTTATTTATGTCTGATTTAAAGTACCAATGACTTTGGTCCTGAGAATTGTCTTTTTTAATCTAGTTCTTTAGCAACTGTAGCTGCTGAGTAGATGGGGTGGCTACAATGTTTGTATAGGCAGTTACTGAAAGTCTCATCTCCATATGGATGGAATAGCTTCTGTAGAAAGCAAGATATGGAATCAATTAGGGAGAAATAAAATGATTACTTGTTGTGGTGAGGGCCCATATGAAGTTGGATAGCAGGAATTTCTTGTATACCTAATTGACACACTGGTGTGACTTCCCCATACTTAGTTCAGCAGCTTGTGAATAGGAGTAAATGAAGAAAATTGTAAGAGTAAGGCTGGAGTTTGACAAGGGATGAGTAGAAATAGGGTAACAGGGTGAGAGGTTCTTTTTTTTTTGTTTTTCGGAGGGGGAAAGGTAGGGCAATTGGGGTTAAGTGACTTGCCCAAGGTCACATGGCTAGTTTTGTGTTAAGTGTCTGAGGTTGGGTTTGAACTGAGGTCCTCCTGACTCCAGGGCTGGTGTTCTATTCACTGTGCCACCTAGCCACCCCAGGGGTCATTTTCCATATAAAGAGAACAAGTTTTTCTAGTTCCATGATGTCACAATCTTATACTTTTTCTAATGGGTATTTGGCCCTTATGCCATCATGTGGAAGCAACACCAACTAATTATGACAACTTCAGAGACTAAATTTGCTGTTCCAATCTGTATAGGTTATCTACCAGCCTGTTTCCCTTTCCCAAAAATGTACCTGTAAGAAACACAAGGCCATTGTGTTTCCTGAAAATGCATTAGTGAGGGAGCTTCAGGGTTGGATCCCAAGAAGAAAGAGAAATTCCATTGAGTTTAGCCCAGAGATATTGTTCCTTCAACTTCAGTCTATTTTTGAATTCTTAATTTACTGGGGTGTCCTGATACCACTAGTGACAAGGCCACACTTGTAGGCATTATTTATCCACATTGCTTCTTGATCAATCTAATGTAATACCATTGCAATTGCTAAATTCCAAGGCCTGCAAAACATCCCCTTCGGAAGAGAATGATTAACCATCAGCAATGTTAAGAATCTGCCCTGGGTCTTCAATATTACTTAACTGCTTTAGTTGCACCAAGGAGAATTGGGTAAATACTTCAGTAAGTGCTCTTTGACCAGAGCAAAAGGAATAAGACCCCGAGCAAGCACCTCACTCTTGGTATCAAATATATAAGAAGTTTTATGGAGACCTTGAATTCTGAAAGCAAGAGGTCTTCATTTTGTAATAAAAACATTGCGCTTTAGTCATAGAGTTGGAAAAGGCTCCAAATTCCCTTCCCCTATCCTTGTAGGTCTCTTGGATAGAGGCTTTCATTCTTTCCACAATACCTCTACCTTTGTGGTAGGATCCCTATTACAAGTGTTTACTGAGACTTGGAAAAATGCCCTATATTTGGTGTTCTATGCCATAGGGGAAGCAAGAGACTAAAAAAAGCAAATTATTATAGTCTCTACCTGCAGAGTCTAACATGAACAAGGAACAAAGAGAAAATAATGCTGCTTTAATGTTTCCCCACTATCAGGATCTAGTAATTTTATCAGTATGCATAATCCAGCCAATAAAACAGAGAACAAACCCTGAGAATTTCTGGGACCCAAAAATTCATTACCCCATTGCCTGTCTGGTGATCTTAAATGGCGAGCTGTTACTAGAAGAGCATACAGGGTGACAGGGGTGATTTAGAATCTCATCTGGTTCCCACATGATTGTAATTTGTATATTTTGAAAGCCTTTAATTTCAAGAAGTTTAAATTATGTGAATTTGGAATGGCAACATCCATTAAAATATTCTTTTATTTTTTTTTATTTTTTTTTTATTTTTTGCTTTTTGGAGGGCAGTTGGGGTTAAGTGACTTGCCCAAGGTCACACGGCTAGTTTTTTGTGTTAAGGGTCTGAGGCCGGATTTGAACTCAGGTACTCCTGACTCCAGGGCCGGTGCTCTATTCACTGCGCCACCTAGCCGCCCCGCCATTAAAATATTCTTAATTTGTCTTAAGGATTAATGTAATTTTGTGGGCAACATTTTATTTTTTACAATTAATACAGTCCCAGTTCACTTCATACAGTTATATGTTGCCTTCTTAAGGATATTTTTGTGGCATGGATTTGAAGTGACATGGGGATTTCCCATTGGTTAATAGTGAGCAGATAGGTGGAGCCGTGGATAGACTGCTAGTCCTGGAGTGAAGAAGACCTGAGTTCAAATCTACCTTCAAATACTTACTAGCTGGGCAAGCCTGGGAAAATCATTTAACTTCAGTTTGCTCATCTGTTAATAATGGGAATAAAATTACCATCCACCTTCCAGGGTTACTATGGGAATCAAATGAAATAAAAATTGTTGAGTGCTTAGTCACATGGCTCTCACGTAGAAAGCACTATACAAGTGTTATCTATTATTATTATTAATTATAAGCTTCTAATGTAAAATACTAACCCACAGGTCATATTTGCTAGGCATTCAGGGCATTTGGATATTTGGGGGCTTGCAATCTGAATCAATATATAGTCTCTACCATTTCTTTGCACAACATACATCAATCATTAAGTCAAGGCTTCCTAAGTATAACTCACCTCTAATTTCTGGTGGCAACAAATTCTGGTCCTGAATTTTCCTCATCAATATTTCTATATATACAAATAAATTTGCATGTTCTAGATATTGGTTGAATGTATGTGAAGGTCACCCACAGAATCCCTCTTGATCTCATTGTTGTATCAGCCATTTAAAGACTTTACCTAGAAGCAAATCACTTTTGGTTACATTCAACAAATCAAAGAGTGTGTCAATTGCCAATCTTTATTAGTGTTCAATGAAGTGATAATCATTTGTTCCAAAAATATTTCTGTGAATTTGTAATCTCCTTAACCTAAACTCTGAAAATATCTGCCAATCTACTTTCTCTTTCTTGATGAAGAAGTGTTAATTTTTTTCATAACTGCCTTAAGGTTTGGGGACCTATGTTTCATGAATATGGTATGGACTTATTTTTTTAAAATTTATACAGGGTACACTGTCCCTTCCCATAATGAGGTACATATTTCATAAAAGGAATAAGATTTGCACATGTCACAAAGTATTTTAATTTCTTTGTTTCAAATTCTATTCCAACTTGTTATGCTGGATTTTACAATTCTGAAAGAGTATGTTAATACTGGTATTGCCTAGGTGCTAATTACTTTAAATGTATTCTTCTCATTGAGCTGTGATTTTAAGATGCCAGTAAATATCTTTATTTATGTAGCCAACACTTTCTTTTTTATTGCTTTATGTTTAATTTTTCTTGCCTGGAGCAGACCAAGATATATATATATATATATATATATATATATATATATATATATATATATATATATATATATTATTACTTTCTTCCATTGGTTAAGTTTGACCTCTCAATTTAAGTTCAAAGACATCAATTTCTATTATTCCTTTCTCTACATTAAGAATTTTCTAAGTATTTGGTTCAAATAAATTTTTATGTAACTTTAGAATAGTAGTTTTCAAATGCTTTGGTCTCAAAATCCCTTTATACTTTTAAAAATTATTGAGCACCCCCAAAAGCTTTTATGTGGGTTATGTTTATTGATATTGACTCTTTTTAAAAATTAAAACATGTTAGTATTATCATGAAAATAATTTTTACCCCACAAACTACCTGAGAGTTGGGGATCCTTTGGGGTCCCCATGCCACACTCTAAGAGCTGTTGCCATAGAAGATTCCAAAAGATCGTTATATTGTGTTCTTTAATGAAGCCACAGAATTTAATTATATAATTATTGTTATTGTTGCTGTTGTTTATGGAAACATAAAACATATTGTCCCTTCCCATAAGGTACAGACTCCATAAAGAAAAGAAAATAACGTACATATGTGCACAAAATACTATAATTATGTTGGTAATTTGATGGATCTGTAATTTCATCTGTGTGGGTATTCCTTTCACTGATGTAAATTTAACTATCTTCATACTTTATCACAGTATATAATTCTTGTTCATGTCTTTCTATAATTCCTCCATAAATGATCTACCTTGAAACCTTGAAACATACCCTCCATAAATTTACTTTGGAAAGACAAATGACCAATGACATGAGTTCTCCATTTGTTCTATCCTGTTTCTCACAGTAGAATCAACGCTTTTTTGTATATGTCCTAGATACAATTTTTTAAACCATTTTTCATGTTTAAGACATGATTGGTAGGCAGCATGAAGACTGTTTAGGCATATTATGAATCTTTCTATTTCCTTTTAGCTTATTTGTAACTGATTCTTTCGAGACCATGATTTTTCATGATTTGTAGTCATATAATTTCACTGCTAAAATCTGGATGTTAAATAGATGGGATTTTATTGCAGCAAAAATTTTCCAATCATTGCAAGCACTGCACCCAAATGTAATCAATGAATGTGAGCATTTGTTAGGTTCTACTTTGTTGCAGATACTGCACTAGGAACTGGAGATACAAAATGAAGAATGAAATCGCTACTCTTATTCCATACTCTCAACGACTCTACATATCAAAAGGAGAAAGAATGAATACCCAGGTAAGCATATCCACAATGAACAAATAAAAGGAAAACAAACACAAGGAAATACATAGGAGCTAGTCAAACAGCTGGTGCTACCAGCGGGGGGTATCTGGAAAGGCTCCTTATAGAGAGGTAGGTAGGTAGCTTAGTGGAAAGAAGACTGGGCCTGGACTCAGGAAGACCTGAGTTTGAATCCTGCCTCAGATACTAGCTATGTGACCCTAGGCAAGTCATTTAACCTGTTTGCCTCAGTTTCTTTATCTGTAAAAAGGGGATAATAAGAGCACTTACCTGAGGTTGTCCTGAAGATCAAATGAGATAACTTTAATATGCTTAGCACAGTGTTCAGCACATAGTAGGTCCTATATAAAAATCATTATTACTCTCATTTAGAAAATTATGTTTGAGCTACGTCTAGAGGGAAGAGATGAGCTTAATGGAGCCAAAGTAAGAACAGAATGCTTTCTCATAAATTCAGATTACTGTTCAACTGTGGGCCCAACCTTGAGCAATCTTTTACATAATATATGTTAGCTACTAAGTTGGGAAAGTATACGTTTGGTGGTTCTACTCTTATTTTCAAGTACATAATTCTCATTATGAAAGTGAAGGCAGAGCTGTTCCATTTCATTATTCTTTGTTGTGATTTTTTAAATTATCATTTAGAAATTCTCAAAAGATGATGCTGCCTTAAAAGATGATCACAGACCATGCTATTTGTGGATTTATTTCCTCCTCCACTGATTGTTGTATTTTGTGATACAATACTGCTGATTTTCTCATAACCTCCTTCTCTAATATTTGGCACATGAAGATGAACACCAAGCTAGTGCTGATCTCTTTTTGAAGAGATTGTTGGCTGAAACAACATCTGGCTTCTTTTATTCTCTTCACTGCAATGAATATTTTATATCAGATATGCTTTTTAAAGAAATGATTTGTCATCGCTACCTTTTTTCTGCCATTACCTCTTTTTTCCATCAACACTTCATTTGACCAGGTTTGGTTAGAACTACTATAATTCCACAGGGTCCCCTTCTTTTTATTCTTTCTTATGATTTGTTATTTACTTTGATCTTTGTTCTAACCATTGGTTATTTTACTATATATAGATAGGTGATTTGGACACCACCCCCTCAGTAACCAGTCACTTCCTGTTATTACCATACAGTGAAATTAATTTTAATGAGGTCTTTCAATGCTCACTACATCTAGTGCCTTTCAAGTGTCTGCTTAAAGTATTCATGATGTCTAGATATGAGGGTTCTAAGTAGTTCAAAGCCTTTGACTTCTTTTGGTACTTGATCCCAAAGCACATTTTCAATGCAGTGCTCACTGTGTGGTCCTGTACTTCCTTTCACATTGAAATCATCATGTAGCTATATGTGTGTGTGTGTGTGTGTGTATGTTTGGAAATACATATATATAATGTTTGGAAATTATATATTTAGAAATATATATATACACACACAGACTTAATTTGGATATCTAGTCAAATCTTTTATACAATTTCCCCACTTTTTTGTCTTGCACAATGGATGTTGGTGCATAAGACCCAATTGCCTTCATGCTTATCTATCCACTTATGTTCATATTGAATATTTCAAGGGGATCAAATATCGTAGAAATTATTTCTTTTTGCTTTTGAGTGATTCCTGAAATCACCCTTCTTTCCTTCATTTGCCTCTAAAAGGGAGACTGAAAATCATCCTTCCATTTCATTGCAACTTGTTTGGTTTTTTATTTAATTTTTACTGAGAATGTTACTGTCAAGGTAGTTCAGTTCCTCCAATGATATATCAACTTATTATCCCTTGTTAAGAATGCTAACATAATGGATGTTCCAAGGACTATGTGACTCATAAACTTCTCCTCCTTTTCCCACCATGCTTTAGCCATTGTAGCCATAGTGGAAAGGATTTTCCAAGACTGAGGGCCCATTCCTCTTTTTTCCATTAATCACTGCTGCCAACTTTTTTGGTGAGATATCTTTCTGTACTTAACTGTTGTGGTGTTGATCATGTGATGGCAAACCGATAGTTAGACATCTGTCATGTCCCTATTAGAAGATGTATTGTCTTGCAGAAACTCCCAGAGAGAACAGAACAGGAGGGACCATATCAGCTGGGAGCATTAGGCCAAGCTTCATGGATGAAATACCTTGAAGTTGAGATGGAAATGCCCTTGGAGTTGAGCCTTGAAAAATGAGCAATACTTAAAAGGGCAGAGATTGAAGGAAGGGTACAGGGGCAGTGCAGAACATTCCAGGTGTCCATATAATAGACTTAGAGAGGCAGCATGGTGTGGTGGATAAGGAACTAGACTTTGAGCCAGGAAGACCACTTTGTATATTACTAGCTGCATGGCTGTAGGGAAATCATTTGATGTCTCTATGTCTATTTCATCATTAAAATGAATTATTTGGACATGCTGGCTATTAATTTCCCTTCCAGTTAGAAATCTATGACAATATGACTCTATGACAGAAGCCCAGAAGTGAGAAGTGTTAGGGAAATTCATGGAAGCTGAGTTATCTAGCTTGGCATAATTGTGGACAAAGTGAAAAGGAGTAATGTAAGTTAAGAAATTGAGCTGGAAAGGCAGACTGAATCAAGGATAGGGAAGCCTTGAAAGTTGGACTTTGTTGTTGTTATTCAATTGTGTCCAACTCTTGGGGGCCCCATTTGGGGGTTTCTTGGCAAAGATATGGAGTGGTTTACCATTTCTTTCTCCATTTCATTTTCCAGATGAGGCAAACACTGTTAAGTGACTTGCTCAGGGTCACACAACTAATAAGTATCTGAGGTTGGATTTGAATGCAGGTCTTCCTGACTACAGGTCTAGCACTCTATCAATTATGTTACCTAGCTGCCTGAGAGTTGGGTTATGGAGTGTTAAATTAAATGACAAATGTTGAGGTTTAATGAGTGAGTGATACTGTCTTCAGAAGAGAGAAGTTATCATGGTCAGTAGCTTGAGTAGTCAGAGATTCCATGGAGGTGAGACATAAGCTAGGTTTTGGAGATTGAACAAAATTTGAATAGGTAGAGAACGTGAGGAAAATGGATACCAACAGGCGCTAATGGTCACTCACACCAGAGGTGATCAGGAAAGAATGAGAATTCAAGTCAAGAGAAAAATAGAGAGAGTCAGGGTATTAAATGATTTACAAATGATCCAGAGGTTGCATTTAAAACCATAAGATAATTTTGCCATTGAAAGTAAGTGAAAAAATTGAAATCAAATAAAAACAGACATGCTGCTTAACTTAATAAGAATCTTCTAGGTGTTTTGAAAACTTGGCAGAAGAGTATGGTCTCACACGAACACACTCCTGGCTGTAAATCATTTTGTCTTCATGTGATTTTGAAAAAAAATTTCAAGGGCTGGTTTCCCATACAGTGTCAAGCAAAGTTTTTATTGTTTGGGAAATGGAGGGGGGTGAAGTCACAGTTCAGATAGTAGGATGAAATGCATTTTCACCAACCCAACTATTTTTGTCAACCTTGTCATGAGGTGAAGGAATTACTCATCATAGCTACAAAAACAAGAGAGTATTTAGAGCCTAGAAGGGTCCTTAGACACCTTTATTTGATTGATCACAGAAACTTAGAATCTCAGATATGACCTCAGATTCACCTAGTCTAGTCTGTGCCTAAGGATATCTTCCATAATACACACAAGAAACATTCGCCCATCTTTTCCTTGCAGATATCTACCTTGATGGTAGGAGAGGTGAAGCATCCCATTTTGTCTTATGGATAATATTATTTGTCAGAAAATTTGACCTTATTACAATACTTTAATGTATCTATCCTCTCTTCAACACAGATGTTCCCTCCAATGATACAGACTGAGGAACTCACACAAGGCAAATGCTCACACGACACTAGCAAGGTCTCTCTGAAGAACTTTGGTATCAATTGTAAGCCATGGGGGATACTGGCACAGGACTGTGTAGCATGAAGCACCAATATCAAAGAAAATGCTGGGCTCTATGAGCAAAGCAGAACCATAGTAACTCAAAATAAACATGAGATGCACAAATTTAGAGGTATCTCCCTGCCAAATAGTCATATGGACTATTTGTGCCTCAGCTGTGGTAGAGTCTTCTGAGCACATATGGGTATGATCAATCATAGCTGGACACACTACACTGACCCTGACATCATCCATCATTTTGGTCCTCTTTAAACACAAAGGTAAACAACAACAACAGATTGCAATTGTCTGTCCATCTCATGTGTCTCTCATTGCTAAAATTCCATCACAATCTATCCAGTATTTTGGGGGTCTTCATTTCTTTATATTCTCATTAAAAGGATTCTACTGGAGCATAAGGCCTATCCATTTATTTATACGAATGGCAGCTAAGCGGAGCCGGAATGGGAGTCAGGAAAACCTGGGCTCAAATCCAGTCTTAGATACTAATTAATTAGCTGTTTGACACTGGAAAAGTCCTTTAACTTGTCTACCTAAATTTCTTCATCTATAAAACAAGGATAATAATAGTACTTAATGCATAGGGTTGTTGTTAGAAAAAAATGAGATATTATTTGTAAAGTTCTTTGCAAACTCTATATGTTTACTAATGCTAATCACTATTGCTATTATGATTATTATCTTCATGTGTCAACATCTCTTCTCTTTCAACCAAATACATTAATATGTATACATACTTTTTGACCTTTAAAGCATTATATAAAGACTGGCTCTTATTACTATTATCATATTTTTGGTGACATTATTTACATTGTTTATCTGCAGGATTCTTCATGCCTAATGTGTTTATACTTGCTTTTGTCCACCATGAGTAAGGAAGTGTGGAGCACTGGAAAGACCACTCACCCTAGAATAATAACTCTAATCCTACCTCTTCTACATGTGATGTATATGATTTTGGGCAAGTCACTCAACTCCCATGGCCTTCAGTCATGTCATTAAAAAAAGAAAAAAAGATGGAACTAGGCAAGATAGCCTGCAAGGCCCTTTCCACCTCTAGAGAGCTGAAATTTCTATTATGCCTACTATGTACCAGGTATGACACTTCTACCTTATTTTCTCCTCACAACAACCCAGTGAGGTAGGTGTTATTACTATCTCTAGTTTACAAATGAGGAAACCAAGGCACATAGAAGTTATATGACTTGCCTAGGTACACATAGCCAGTAAGCATCCGAGGCCAGATTTGAACTCAAGTCCCCACATTCTATCTACTGCACCATTTAGCTGCCAGATCTATGGCGTTATGACCATATGTTTCTCCATTTCCTATGCAACCTTAAAACTGTCTCGGCAAAACTTCTACCCATTGCTACTAAGAGTGAAAAAAAAAAGAGTCTAATAAGTTTTCCATAAGACAGCCCTTCTTCTATTTGAAGATGGCTGTTATCCCCTATCTAAGTCTTCTCTTCTCTGTGTTAAACATGTCCTGGTCCTTTGACCAATTCTCCTTTCCTATGACCTCTGCCAATCCTAATGATGCTTTTCTGGATACTTTCCAGTTTGTCAATTTCCTTCTTCAAAAAGTGGCCCACAGAACTGAATGCCACCCTCTAGATAAGCTCTCACCATGGCAGAGTCTAGGAGGACTACGATGTCTCTAGTACTGTATATTATGTGGTTCTTATTCATGCCTAAGATTACATGAGGTTTTTTTTATTTTCCATCTGTCATATCACACTAATGATGCATGATGAGCTTTTTTAAACAGGTAACAAACATACTTCCTTCATCTTGTACTTGCAAAACTTATTTTTTCCAAACTGAGTGTAAAAATACATGTGGGGTTTTTTCAGTCATTTTTCAATTGTGTCCAACATTTCCTGACTCCATTTGGGGTTTTCTTGGAAAAGATGCTGGAGTGGTTTGCCATTCTTTTCTCCAGCTCATTTTACAGATGAGGAAACTGAGACAAAATATATTAAGTGACTTGCCCAGGATCACACAGCTAGTAAGTGTCTGAGGCTGGATTTGAACTCACAAAGATGAGTCTTCCCGACTCCAGGCCTGTTGTTCTATCCACTGTGCCACCTAGCTGCCCCCCAAAATACATTTATCCCTATTCACATTAATCTTATTAGAGTTAAACCACTATTCTCACCCCTCAAGATCTTTTTGGATAAAATATATTTCTATAAAATGTATATATTTAGAAGCAAATATTTTTAATTGAACATTTGGGGTAGAGGAAGAGAGAGGGAGAAAGGAAGCAAGAAACTCTTTGGAAATTGTACAGTACAAAGATAATAAACACTGAATTTGCTTGTAAAACAGAACTTCCTAAAGGCTAACAAATAGTACCTTAGGGCCACCTTTTCACTGTGTAATCTCTTCTCATCCACCCTCTTTGTATCCCAATGCACAATGGAAATGACAGCTGCCTAGAGCAGCCTGGAGAGCCTGCTAACAGTTTTTATTGCTCCCGTGTGTGTGTGTGTGTGTGTGTATCTATCTAGATATAGATCTATAGATATAGATAGATATACACACATACACATATATCTTTATTTTGTTCAGTTGTTTTTCAGTCATGCCCAACTCTTTGTGACTCCATTTGGGATTTTCTTGGCAAAGATCCTGTATTGGTTTGTCATTTCTTTCTCCAGCTCATTTTGCAGATGAGGAAACTGAAGCAAACAAGGTTAAGTGACTTGCCCAAGTTCACAAAGCAAGTAAGCTTCTAGGGCTGGATTTGAATTCACAAAGATGAGTCTCCCTGATTCTACCTAAGCTATCTGTATATCTATTTTTTAAATGTGTATATGTATATTAGATAGTTATTTGTAGCTATATCATTCTAAGTAGATAAATATAAATATACAGATTTAGGCATATGTATAATATGCATGCTTGTGTATGTTGTAATGCCACGCACAAGCAGCTTTCTGGAAGAATGCTACTATGAACAGCCTTTAAGGTTCTGATTATACAGTATAGTGAATACTGTATTTATTCCATTACAAATCAAAACAAAACATTCACAGTAAATCAAGGGACAGAATCCACAATGTTACAGCTTATCACAGAAAATCAGAATATAGCATCCAAAACAACTTAACGTAGAAAATGGCCATATAGTTTCCACCACAGTGGAAACAAAAGTTTTCAACAAAGAACAATCATTTAGTAACTCGATCATTCAATCATCCTTAAGGAGGTTTGCCTCCTCAAGGAACACAAAGTATAACAGTCAAAATTCTCCACTCATAGGGTACCCTAAATTAACTCAATCAGTCACTTATTCAGTCATCAATCACTAAGTACAATCATTCAGTCAATCCATCATTCAATCAACTTAATCATTCAATCATCTTTCGTCATTCACTACTAAATCATCAGAAAATATATAAACCCTCCATCCCCAGGTCACTAATAAATTACAATTTCATCACTACTCAGTACCCACAGAGAGGGTACTTTTTTTTTTCATCTTGACTTGAGGCAGGCAGCTCCTACCTGAATCCACCAAACCTGGATTCAAAGATAGATAGCTCCCAATTCCTTGCCCAGCTCTCCATGCAGGTCCTGTTCCACACTGAAGTTCACAGCAACCAGTCCACCTCAAATCCTTCACAGTCTCTGTTGCTTGGAAGATAAGGCTTAAGAAAGCCACAAACAGTTTCATACAAAGCACCAGCATCACAGTCATGCTTCCTCAGTATTCAGCATTTCTAGCTGGCTCTTGGAAATCCTCAGCAACTTCTCAGCAGCTCCAGCTGCCCCTCAACTCTGACTGGCTCTCAGAAATTCTTAGCATCCCTGGCTGGCCCTCAGACTCAGTAGAAGTTTCACATGGTTCCCAGAATCAAAATCACTCCATCCATGTTTTCAAAATCAAAATCATTCCCTCCAGCCTGGAGGGGAGGGGCTTTCCTGTTCAGCCTCCTCAGGTCCTCTTCAGCCTCCTCAGCAGCAGTTGCTTCTGCCTCCATGAGGGTTACTCCAAGAAGATCTGACTCTCCCTCTCTGGGCTTTTCCTTACATACAGTATTGCCTCTCCCTGTTCAGCCCCTTCCTATTACATCAGCAAGAGGAGACAGGAGTTCATACCTTCTGTTTCTTTAACAGAGGCTTAATCGAACTAGGTGCTAAGTACCTCTTAGCTTAGCAATACAAAAGCAACTTCAAATTTCATTGCTGTTACATATGTACATGTGTATAAATGACTTATGTTGTTTGTATATGTATACACATAAAAACATATGTGCATGTAGAAATAAATTTGTATCTATATAGATAGAGGCAGCTAGATGGCTCAGTGGATAGTGCACTGGGCCTAGAATCAGGAAGATCTGAGTTCAAGTCTTATTCCAGAAACTTACTAGCTATATTACCGTGGGTAAGTCACTTAGCTTCTGTTTGCCTTAATCTAGAAGAGAAAAAAAATGGCAAATCACTCCAGTATCTTTGCCAAGAAAACCCAATGGACAGGATGGTCCATAGAGTCATGAAGAATTGCACAGGACTGAACAACTGAAAAACAATAACAAATATATATATATATATATATATATATATGTCTCTGTGTGTGTATTTATCCATCTATTGAAATAAATATAGATGGAATAGATTGGCATAGACATAGATGATAATATAGAAAACTGTAGATAAAGAGAGAAATTATATAGCTATGGATAGGATATAGATACTTTAATACATGCACATCTCCCTAATGAGAATGTTAAAATTTAAGATACTAAGGGCCTGTTTGTCTTTGAGCTCTGTATTCCCTATGCTTATCACAGTGCCTGATACATAATGGTCACTTAATAAATGTTTATTCCTTAATTGAGAGTAGTTAACACTTTTCCACAACATCCCTCGCTATAAATTTACATAAGGTCTCTCAACCTAAGCAGACCCCAAAAAGTGGGAAATGGGAGAAGCTATCAATAGTCCATCCAAGCCTATGGCTCTGTTTGTTGTCTGTCAATTGATTTGACCAAGACTCAGTTTCTTGTCCCCATGGCTTGAGGCACTTGAGGCTCTGTAGAATAGTTTGCATAGGTTTTAGAGACATTTAGGAGTGCATAAAAAAAGGTTCTATGGGAAAGATTTTAAGATGATTTCCTGAAACGAAGTTTTTAAGTCCTGCAGAAACTTTATGGATTGGCTGAATGATATCTTTATAAACTAGACCCAGGAAAATGTTAAGTAAAATCAGAAAGATTATAAATTTTTTTTGTTTCATCTCATTCACAGGGCTCTGGGCCAGGTTGCCGCTGAAACAAATTACTTTTCCAATGAGAAGTAAGAAATATTTTGAAACAAATATCCTGAACAATAAAAAGTTATTGCAGACATTTCCTGCAATTTCTATTACAATGTAGGTTATATTTTAGACCAAGTCAGTCTTAGAAGGCAACAGTGATATGGGAGAGAATCACTGAACATGAATTCAGGAAACTTGGATTTCAGTCCTGGTTCTGATACTTGCTAACTTTTTGACCATGGGCCAATTGCTTAACTTTTCTGAGTCTCAATTTCCTGATCTGTGAAATGGAGATATTATATTTGTTCTGCTTACCCTACAGGGTTGTGTTAAGGAAAGAATTTTGTGAACCCTGAAGAACTTCAATATGTTGACTTATCATTACTAGGTAGAATTGTCAAATATGCGAGGTGGATTTTCAGTTCTCTGCCTTGACCCCCTTACATAAGTCCCTTCCCCTGCTGGGCTGTTTCTGTTCCTGATCCATGTGTCCAGTTTGATGGTGTCAACAACAGATGACATATTACATAGCTAATCCCTTTAGGAAGGATTAACAAAATAAAGGAAGGCAATAATATGAAAGAGAGAATGTGGGGAAATGGCTGCATCTTCAAATAATTAACAAGATAAGCTACAACACAATACCTTCATTCTGGCATCAACTGAAGATTGGAGGGTTGGAAGGGGGTCTAAATTCCTTAATTAATGTACTGAAGAAATGTTAAGTTCAGCAGAAGGATTGATGAAGGGCCTTCATTTTCTACTGATACTTCAGTAATGAAAAGGAAGATGGGCAATAAAGAACAAAGATAATTTTGGCAGTAATTATCAGAACCTCTTATCACTTGACAATACTTGTGAACAAGAGAACAGAGTTTGGAAAAAAAACATTTTTCTCTTAGCTGGAGTAAATGGGATGATGCACATACTGAGCATTGCATGAGATGGATTGACCCAGTGTACACATTTGAAGTCAAACTGAGAAATGAGTCCTGAGTCCAATTCCCCATCCTCAGACCACCAAAAACAAACAAACACATTTGCCTTAATTATATGGATAATAGAGAAAAAAATTATCCTTATGTTTTCATGTAACACTGTCATTTCTTTGTTGCACATGTTAGAGAGATGGCCGTGTCTTTCTTGGGGTCATTAGCTTGCACAAGGAGCACTTTATGTCCAGAGAACTTAATAATAAAAGCATAATAAGTTACAAGCTGGCAGGAGGAGGTCAGAAGACAGGGGAATAGGAGCACGGCAACTTCAAGGAGCCTCACAGTTGAAAGAACACCAAAGTTCCATCTAGTCTGGCTTTATCTGACTCCTCCCCACCCCATCCCAAAACCCCTCCTCAACAGCATTCTCAACAGCCTTAGCTTGGAAACTTCTAATCATCAGGAACTCTCTAGCTCCCAAGGCAGCCCACTCTCTTCTGGGACAGCTCTAGGTCAGTTTTCTTTATAATCATACTAAAAATCTGCCTCTCCCCAGTTTCTATCTATGGCACTTAGTTCTGCTTCAGGAGCCAAACAGAACAAATTTAATTCTTCTTCTACATGAAAGTTTTTCAAATGCTTATTGATGGCTAGCCACTTCATTTAATTTAGTCCAGGTTAGATATCCTTATTTCTTCAATTAGTGTAAGTGAAGGAAAAATAATTTAATCATATTATTTTTCAATATCTATGAAGAGGTGTTTAAAATTCCTAATTAACCAGATTCCTGAGCCTTTTCCATCTATCTCCCCTTCCATTCTTAGCTCCTTCCATTATCAATAAATTGCTTATTTCATTAAGGGAGAAGTAGGAGAGGGAGCTAATATCTTCTGTATGTTAATTATTGCTGATGCATTCCATATATAATTTGTTGGTATGTAACTGTTCACATGTGATCTAACCATTAGACTATGAGCTCCTTAAGAGCAGGCATTGTATTTTATTTTTCTTTGTATCCTGGAATGAGGTAAGTAGGTGCTTAATAAATGCTTGTTGATTTGACTTTACGGACCCCTATTTAGTACACTAGGGTGTTGGGGCTCTTGTTGGTAATGGGTTGAATTGGTCCTCAGCTAAAAGGAGGCCCGTGATCACCTGGGGAGAGAATGGGAAGGTTGCACCTGTTTGTGATGAGCAGGATTATCTCTCCGCCTTCGGGGTGATGCAGGATTGGCTCACTGTGGAGGGCAAGGCCAGGGGAGGGGCCCTAAGGGGCCCTGGAGAAAGGACTTAAATACAGGCTACCCAGAGGCAGAAGGAAGTCCAGCCACGCCAAGTTTAGAGAACGTAGCTAGAGGCAAGTGTTGTGTTCTAAAGAAGAGAAAGTCCAGCCATGCCAAGCTTAGAGAATGAGAGGGAGTTCCAGCCACGCCAAGCCTAAGAGAAAGTAGCAAGAAGGAAGCCCTGTGTCTTAAGTTTTCTGTGCAGCTGTTTCTCCCGGAGAAAGCGGAAGCCGGGAGCCGGGAACGCCCGAAGCCTGTTGAGAAAGGGTATAGGTGAAACCTATACAGCCTGACCCCCAAAAACTGTAACACTAGGGTAATTAGCTTACCTGGATAAAGTTGGGCTTTACTGAGGCCAGTATTGTGGGTTTAGTCTGACTGTGTTTAATAGTTTCAGCCTCTCTGCTACAGACTTCATGCTTAATTATAAGAAAATAACTTGGTGGGGACATTATAGATCATTATGGTTCAGGGATTCTTTACTTTGTCCATAGGTTTCTAGTGAAACCTATGGACACCTCAGAATGATGGTTTTTAAATATATAAAATCAAATATTAGGATGACAAAGGAAACCAATTATACTGAAGGATTGCAGTCAAAGGGAAAAAATATCACAACCATACTACAGAATGCATGTGGGGTATATATAGTCCAAAACATTAGTATATTATATTATGTAGTACAGAGGTAGTAAATATACCCTATGTGTCTGAGACAACATATTATATTATGCAGTGTCATGTGACCTACATATTTCAAACTCTAACATATGATGTTATACCATGTTACTATGTACCCTATGTGTCTGAAATAATTTGCCTATAATTAAGCAATATGTAATTTGAGAGATGTGTGTAATATGTATTTAGCATCTGTAATTATCCAGGATAATTTTCAAAGACTGTTAATCTTTTTTTTTTTACTGGGGAAAAATGTAGCAGACATAGTGATAATAGTACAAGAGGGGTTCCTAAATCACAGCAAATTCATGGACCAAGTGGAGGAAAAATTAAGATAATTGGAATAGGATGGTACCAGTTCCAATGGGAAGCCGGAGGCAGAGACAACCACTACTAATATTTTCTTCCTGAAAGAAATGACATCCTACAATATTGCGGAAAATTCCCTATTGATGTAGTAAACTTGTTCCATGCTACTGGGTTTACATATAAGTCCCATTTTACATAATATTTCAGTTTTATAATAACTACTTTTATCTTTAAAATATTTATTATTGGTTAGTTGGTGGTCAGTTGTTTTTTTTCTAATATATTATACAAAGGAACCAAATTCATATTTCTCTAGATTTACCTGTGTGGAAGTATAAGCCACCATAATAATACTGACAGTTTGCAAGACTGAACTCAGAGACCCCATTTTCAATTGTCACGTGGACTAAAATTTCAACCAAAACTCACTATAAAGTTAAAAAACCTGCTACAATATTGGTTGATGATTCAATTATAACAGTGTTCCTTTAGAAGACAAGGAATAATAACCTCTCCTTGTAAGATTGTTCCACCTAAAGTTTATACTTTCATGAAACCCTTTACCAATATTAACTGCAACATGAGAGTATTTAAAACTGTCTTTATAAAGCCAAAGGTGACATTGATTGTAAAATATTGTGAGTAAGAAGCTCTCTAGTATTCCAAAAGGTGCTATTTTTTCCTTTGGGCCTGAAGCTTTGTGAAAATTTTAGACCACGGCTAAACACCAAATACCAACAGTCTGGTAAAACTGGAAACCACGTACAATGTGGACAGTAGTGTTCCAACATGTAACCACATCTTCTATGTTCTCCTTTGTTCAAAAAGAAATGTTCCCTCTGCCACCTTGAGTAGAGAAGTTCCCAGAACAAAGTCTCCTATTTTGTACCCACTGTGCCATCAAGTCCCTGAAGGCAGACAACATAGAGAGTGAGGAAACAAGTACATTTGTGGCCCATGATTGGGAAAAAGCTTTGTGATGGCCTAAGAGGGTAATGATAGAGGAAATGCTGCTTCATTTCAGGGCTAGTGTGGGGATTAGAAAGAATTCTCTGGAAGATACAGATTGATTATCTGAAGCAGAAGCTTTATCAACCAGTTACGTGGCCTAACATGACAGAGTGTCAGGTTGTTGTTTTTCTTAAATATATCTCTATTTTGTTAGGACCATTTGTTTCTTATTGTAGTCGTTTTAAAAAAAGAAAGTTTTTTAGGTGACTTACTTAGGTGCTCTAGAAACTGAGTCTATAAATATTAGCAGCTTCAGGAAAGAAGGTTGCTTGGCTTGGGGCCCTGGGCAAGACGCCCAGTCCTTGACCTCTTTGTTCTTGACTAGCACCAATAAGATACTAGTTGGATCAAAAATACTGTCCTATCTTATGAGCACCACTCTATGATTTTTAAGATATGCTTCAAGGATTATTCCCAATCCCCAATGAATCTATATGCTGAGTTTTATCATCTAGGAACTTGAGTAGTATATTACAAATGTTTAGTATTAGAAAGAATCTAAAAGCAGTTGGAAAGGAACTTGGCCACATCCTAACCTCCCTGGATCTCAATTTTATCTTCTCTAAACTGAGGGTTTTGGAAGAGACGATCTCCAAGGTCTCTTCCAGATCCAAGTCTGCAATCCTATGAGATTCAGATGCAAAATTTTGCAGCTTAAATGAATCTTGGAGACTATCTAACCCAGGGATTCTTAGTCTTGTGTGTGTCATGGATCCCTTTGACAGTTTGGAAAAGTCTAGGAGTCTCTTCTCAGAATAACTCTTTTAAAAAATAATGATGAAAGAAAACATTAAATTTCAGTTAGAGGTGCATGAAAATAAAGGTGTGGGTTTTTTTGCCCTTTCCAAGTTCACAAATCTCCAGGTGAAGACACCATGATCTAGTCTAACTCTTTTAACTAACAGAGGAGGAAACTGAGAACCAAGGATTCTGAGGGACTTTTCTGAGGTCACACAATGAGCTAGTGATGGAGATGAAAGTAAAACCGAAGTCTCCTAATTCTCAGTACATTGTTTACTGGACTGTCTTTGGTCTCACATTACAACCCCACACCCAATGCAAGAATGTCCTCTGTAATATGCTTGACAAGTAATAAGTGAAAGAGATGGGGTTTGAACCTAGGTCCCCTCCTGGGGAGGTGACTCCAAATTTGAACACCCCCAAACTGATCTGAAGTAAAAGGATCATTTGCGGTCCAATGGTAGATTTAATTTCTGCCTGCCATAGGCTGAGAAGTCAAAGGCAGGGGATGATCTAAATAGCCTCCCCACGTGCTTTTAAGTGGAGTGTTCTTATTGGAACTTCTCAAGCAGAGATTAGCTGACTAACTGTATGACACTGGACGAGATACTCTTTAGGCCTCCTTAGTTTCCTTACAAACAAGGTTTCCTATTTGTAAAGTGAAGAGGTAGGTAACCTATAAGCTCTTTACAACTCTGTCAGTAATTTTCAATCTGTTGCTGCCACTTTGATGGGGCTGCAGTTAAAATGTTGCTTCTACCATATTATGTTTGTAATATTTGTCATATATAAATGGGATAGATCTCATATAAAGAGGGAGACATTCAGGTAATTACTGCTTGTTTGTCATGTTTTGGTCAGTCAGTACCATTATCTCATGAAGCACTGCATGTGTGTGCTTTAGGATGTCAATATGCCCTGGTTAGAACAAGGAGTTATGTTGAAAGCTGGATCAATCATGTCAGAGGTCAGTTGATAATTTTGGGGAGCTAGTGTTTTGCCCATTATTTCTGGATGCATCTCCAAATATGAAAACTGCTTTACAAATTTTAAAACACAATAGGACTTAATTGCTATTGTTGTTGTCAGTATTTTATTAATCTTGACAACCAGATACTACACAAGAGAAAGCAGTGATAAAATGACATTCATTGACAAATGCATGAAACATGTAAGGTCACTGTGATATTTTTTCTTTGTCAACTTGGACCCTCAGGCTGCTTTAGCAGGCTTGAAAAAAAAGAATACCTCTCTGCAATCAAAGGTCTTTATTTTACCCTCATTTATAGAATAAGGAAAAGGACGTAAAGAATCTTTAGGAAATACACTGTCAGCTAAAGAACTCTGGTCTTTACTTCATATGTCGTCCTGGTGTTTTAGAGAAGTTTGCTTGGAAGATTTATGCTTTGTTGCCAGGAATCCAAAGTCATTTGGTTGATCTGGTCATTTCAATCAATCAAGTAATTGATTCTGCAATAAAGCAACCCCTTAAACTGGTTAATTGCTGTTCTAAAGACCAAAAATGTAAAATTATTATCTGATTGAATTTTGCCACCACAACTATACAAACAACTGGAAAGTAACGAATTCAGTTGAATCAGTCATTTGGCATCATGCAAAGATAGAGGAAAAAATTAAAATTTTCTAATTTAAGCCTTTATTTCTTTGAAACAGTCAAGCCAGCTTGACATATATAGACATTGTCCCAGCTGAAGAGCTCCAATTTACTTAATTCTTAGACTCTTGCCTGAGGATAATGTGACCTGCTGTGTCTGATGCAGCCAATTAATAGGTAGCACAGATGACAAAGTACTTGACACCAGAAACCTGAGTTGCTTTTACTCAGCTGGGCTATTTTGAGGCTGCAAGACAGCTAGCAGCATCAAGGGTCTATCTTATTTACAGTGGAGAATTTATCTTAGAACTCCCCAGATATTTATTGAGAACCAAATATTGTAGGTAGCATTATGATAGATGACAGGCAATTGTGTTCAGTGGAAAGAATTCTGAATTTGAAGTCAGGACTTAGGTCTGAATTTCAGTTCTGCTCCTTAAGACTTATGGAACCTTGGTTAATTCACTTAAATTCTCTGAGCCTTAATTTCCCTATCTGTAAAAAAGAGGGAATTAGACAAAATGTTTTTTAAGAATCATTCTAGTTCAAAATTCTGTGATTCTAGGATTTTGTTTTGGGAATATGATAGCCCATGCTCTCATGGAGAACATAATACAACCAGAAAGATAACACACACACACACACACACACGTTCACACATATATGTGAGAAATTACGATAAGAGCCAACAGCAATTCAATTCGACAAACATTTCTCAAGCATTATGTGCTAGGAGTCAGGACAATAAAAATAAAATAGTCCTTGTCCTCAAGGAGCTTAAATTCTCTTGAGAAGATACAACAAACACACTGATAAGCTTATTCAAAGTAATTCATAGGAATACTTAAATGTATCTGTGATTTCCTCAATTTGGAGGTTTCCTCCAATGGTATCATGATTCATTCATACATGCCCATGTCATATGCTTTTTTCTATTTCCTCCAAAGCCCACTTAACACCCTGGAGATCTTTCTGGCATCACAAGGATATGACTGGAGAAATTATCACTACAATATCTGTCATTCTTCTCCCTTGCCATGTGACCAGTCTGTTTTCACTTGTGATCATACATTTCCTTTGTGCTGTCCTTTTATACCTGTTCTTCAAATTTTAATATTTAGCAGATGTATAACTTTCTTTATGGCAACCTGTGAAGCAAAGAAAAACCAAAAATGACCTCTCTCTACTCACAGTAATAATGAAAGAGTGGAGAGAAAAGGGGCAGAGGGTGCTAAAATTCATATGTTTTTCCCCATTGGCTATTAACTTTAATTTGACTCTAAATGTAAAATATTTGTTAAATGATCAATTCATTGACATGGTTCTGGAGGTGTTAAAATATAACATTTTGACATTCTTGCTCTAAATTAAATGGTAAGGGAGTGGTAAAAAAAGAGAAGGGTGGCTCACAGGTAGTCCTTAGAGAGTCAATGAGAAGTAGCAGAATGAGACTTTATCATATACTCAAAGGCAACAAGACACATCATTCCATGAAATATTTGGGCACTGTCTATTGCAGCAATAAATATTTTCAAAAAGGATGCTGAAAATAAATGTAGTTTGTGCACCATCAGATGAAGAGATAGAGAAATATCATAAAGAACTTGATAATACCCTCCAGATTAAATCCCCATACATTCTGATTCTTGGTGACATCAGTGTGAATGTGGGAAAGCATGAGGACAGTGAGAAATACTTAGAAATGTTGGTGCAGTAAGAAGGAACATAAGAGGAAAAGACTTATGGATTACACAGAAGACTTTGACCTTTTATTTTGAACTTTTATCAAGAAAAGAAATATCAGATTCTTGGCATTGTTAGCACCAAATAATAATACACATACACACATACACACACACACAAACAAAAATAAAATCTATTTCAGCCAAAAGAAAATACATGTTATTAATGTGGAATTTTCTCTGAAGAAAAGGTTTATGCAGTCAGCCCCTTGACTTGTTAAAGCAAAGATTAGAATTGGTCAAAAAAAGTAGTAGCAGCAAACATTACTGAGAAAGAGATATGGTATACCATGGAAGCAAAGGAATTCTGACCCATTTGCAAAAGTAATTGACCAAATGTATTAACAAGCACCCTAGCATACCCAGGGCAGCTGCTAGTACAGGTTCTTAGATCTGCTTTACTAAAGGAAAGCAACTCCAAATGGGTTAACAATCTTTCTTTAATCAAACAAACATATCATTTACCTAGTTCAGGGGGAAAAGTCAGCACCCTAAACTCCAGAGAATACAAACCCAAGTTACAGGCACAAGTTACAAACAGACCAAGAAACAGATCAGCAGATGGGCTTCCAACCATCTGACCATCACATCCATTACCTATTCAAGTTACCAGAGAGAGAAGCACCAACATCTGGGTTTTTCAAAGCCGGGGGCTCAACGGCTTCCCAGAGTCTCATCTGGTCAAGTCATACAACTCTTCTCAAAGTGAGCCCCCAAAGCAAAGCCTCACATCAGGGCGTATATATAGGCTTCTCCTCAGTCAGCCCTCTTGACCCACTGTCCAATTACAAAGCAACAAGGTGTGGCCATTCCTCCCAAAAAAACAAGCTTCTCGCCACGGGCTCCATGTGAACATTCTCAGAGCCACTTAAGCAAAGGGGCTAGGAGCAGGAAAGAGCTTCAGATTCCCATTACACCAAAGTAGTGAGAAATGGACAACAGAAATTACATTATGCTGGGGGTGTTGGTGCACACCTATGATCACTATTACTATGGAGGCTGAGGCTGGCATCTCTTGAACTCCAGAGTTCTGAACTTCCACGGAATATGACAACTGGGTGTCTGAACTAAATTGAGCATTAATATGCTAAGCCTTTGGGAGCACGTCAAGTCGCCACTGCTGTGCAAATTAATAGTAGGACCAGGATTATGAGTGGCCCTCTTGTTTCCATGCTAGATGTTCAGGAAAAGCAATATAAAAGATGTCATCAGAGGAATGCATGGCCAAAAAATAAGGTGGGCAGAATGTGTAGCAAGATTGTATTATAAGCAATAGATAGTACATTGGTATGCAAAAACAGTCAAGAATTGTAAAGGAAGATTTCTTTCCCTCTCCACAAAGAATGTATAAGAAAACATTGATGAGAGTGTCAGGATTAAAAGACCTGAGTAGGTTTCAATCTGTTCTATAGAAAAGAGTGCTAGGGGCAGCTGGGTGGCACAGTGAACAGAGCACTGGCCCTGGAGTCAGAAGGACCTGAGTTCAAATCTGGCCTCAGACACTTAACACTTATTAACTGTGTGACCTTGGGAAAGTCACTTAACCCTAATTGCCCTGCCTCCCCCCTCCAAAAAAGAAAAAAAAAGTGCTAGAGTGCTAGCACAGTCTAGTGCAGGGGTAAAGAACCTGCGACCTCCAGGTCCTCAAGTGTGGCCCTTTGACTGAATCTTTCTTGAGAATTGCAGTTGAGGACCTAAAGCATCACATGTGGCCTAAAGGCCACACGGGTCAGAATTTGTCTGTTTCCATAGAATATAATATATTTGTCCACAGGTTCCCTATCCCTGATAGCAGATAGAGTACTAAATTTGGAGTCAAGAGACCTGAACTTAAATCTCATCTCAAATATTCACTAACTGGGAGACTGTGAGGAAATTGTATAATTTCTCTGTATTTCAGTTTCTCATATATTGTGCAAATGCATGTTTTTGTGTATATATGCCTGCATGTGCAACATGTGTGCACAAACACAGATGTATAGGTATACAGTTACCTTTTGGTATCAAATATCAAAATATTTGGTATCAAATATTTTGGTCTCAATATTTGGTATCAAATATCAATATCAAAAATATTTTTATTTTTGAAATATAAGCATATTGTTATCCATTTTTTAAAAGTTCACAGACTCCAGTTTAAGAACTCCTAGTCTAGGGGCATATTGCTTTTTTCACAAATAAAAATCCCACCTCCTACAAAAATCCTTCTCCGTACCCCCTTAATGCTGGTATTTTTAGCCAATGTATCCATATATATATATATATATATATATATATATATATATATATTGAGAGAGAGAGAGAGAGAAACCTTGTTGTTACATAGTTGTTTGCAAATTGTTTCTCACATTAGAGGGTAAGCTTCTTGAGACACTAAATTGCCTTTCTATCTCCAGTATTTAGCACATTTCCTTGCATATAGTAGGGACTTAATAAATATGCATTGCCTTATTGACTGACTTAAGATTACTCACAAAGTTGTCATGGCAGTCAATGAGAGTCAATGCTATACATGAAAGCTTATGATTCAGATCACACATAGAACCATTGTGTATCTCCAGTACAGTTTTTAAAAATGAGGAAGGGAAATCTTTCTCACTAAAATATGAGACAATTTCATAACTGCAGGAATTTTAGCAACCATTCCCTCAAGGAAATTACCAAGAAGCAGCAGGTAAGCCAGAAAGGCATAAATGCTCAAAATCAGAGTGTCAATTTTTGATTGTCAGAGCTGTCAATGACCTCAAAGGCCAACTAGTCTAATAGCATCCTCTCTATAAGCCATTTGGCAAGTACTGATCTAGTATCCACTTAAGCATCTCCAGTAATGTCCCCTTGTGCAAAATTCTACTGTTGGTGGAATGGAAGGTGATTCCCAGTAAGTAGGCAGGTAGGCAGGCAGGTAGGTAGGTAGGTAGGTAGATGACCACTTACAAGATGTACAAGATGTGATTTGAGGGACTACCAACCAATGCAATAGCTTTTGGGGCTACCATGTCCCACTTTTGGCATGTAATGAGCTTGCAGTTGTATGGGGAGAGTGAAAACTTCTCAGGCAGCTTGGGATTGTTAACTTCCCACTTCCTCCTCCATTGCTGCTGTCAATCAGCAGTAAGCCTCTTCAGGACTCTTTCGACCCCCACCTTTAGTCTTTTGTCTGCTTTGCTGCCTCTGTGGGCCCCTCCTCCCAGCCAGTGGGAGTCAGGGACAGCCCAGGCTCACTCCTCCTCCCTTGCTTTGGGACCCTCCCCCCTTTTCCTTGCTGTCAATCAGCAATCCTTGCTCTTTGTAAACCTATTTCTCAGCCACTGAGAGATAGTGGCAGCTTCCCTGTGACTTCCCATTTGGGGAAGATTTTGGCACAAAGACTTAAGTCTGCCTCTCAACCAACAAGAGGGGAGACAGGCAGGAAGGGGGCTTGACTGCCTTAGGGTATGAATTCTTGCACTGTCTTTTGTAACATGCCTCTCCTCCATGATGAGTCATGGGGAAGACTATCCTCTTCTCCCAGGGAAGAGAATAAACGTCTGTTCTTATCATAAGAGTTATTAAATTAGGGATGAGGTTTTTTTCTTTTTCATCCCAAACACAGTTCTCTAAAAACCCCAGATCCTTTAAACACAGAGGACAATGCAATAATTCACAAACAGGTTTCATTCTCCTGGCACCTTACAGCATGTACACCAAAAAAAATTAGCTCAAGGTAGAGAATGAAAGGGGCAAAAAAGAAATCTAAGTACTCTATGAAAGATTGACTTAAAATTTCATCTTAATGTATTTGAGTATTATAATAAATATAACAATGTATTATATGCTATATAATATATTTTCTATAATTTCTATAATAATGTGTTATATTAGTATAATAAATATAATAGCTAGCACTTACGTTGGAAGCAACTAGGTAGCTTGGTGGATAGAGCGTGGGCCTGACGTCAGGAAGACCTGAATTCAAATGTGGTCTCAGATACTAACTGTGTGAACTGAGAAAGTCACTTAATTTCTGTTTTTCTTAATCCAAGAAAACAACAAACTGCTGCATTATCTTTGCCAAGAAAACCCCATGGACAGTATGATCCATGGAGTCACAAAGAGTTGAATATGTTTCAACAACAACATTTACATGGTGCTTTAAAATTCCCCAAACACTTTACAAATACTATCACATTTTGTCCTCACAGCAACCTTAGGAGGATTGCATTTTCATGTTATTATCAACCATGAAGTAGATAGAGGTTAAGTGATCTGCCCAGGGTCATACAACTAGTATCTGAGGTTGTATTTGAACTCAGATCTTCATAACTCCAGGCCCAGCCCTCTATCCACTCTGTCTCCTACAACTGGTCCAGCTTAGCCTATAAAGATCTTTTTGGACCTGGCTCTGTGATCCAATGTGTTAGTTTCCTTCCTACTTTCATGTCTTCCTGCTCAGAACACCTACTCTGTGTTTACATAGTCATCAGTTGTAACTGACACAGTATGTTGCTTCTTCTAGACCTGGGCTCCCATCATGTTTTATCTCCCTTCCTGGACTTCTTTGCACCAGATATTATGCTACCAGGTCCAGAAATCACATTTCCCCAAGCTCTCTTAATCCTAGTGCCTTCTTTCTAATTATTCCCAATCTATTCTGTATATATCTTGCTTGCATATAGTTATGTATATTTTGTCTCCAATTTAACTGAGAACTTTGATTCTCATTTGCCTCTTTTTTTTTCATCCTCAGCACACATAGTAAGCACTTAATAAATGTTTACTGACTGACTGATTGAATATTTCAAAGGAGAAAGCCATGTGAAAATGCATTTTCCAAAATCCCTAGCCTTGCCAGCACACATGCATTAAGCCATTCTTAATCAATGTTAAGGATAAAGGAATTAGGAAACCAGGACAGAAGACGACCATTGCTGCCCAAGAATACCTATCAGGGATAACAGGCCGCAGCCAGGCTCTTTTGCCAACAATTTTGTGTCTTGTTTGGATGAAGGTCTGGTCTTTTTGTTTTTGAGTCAAGCATTCAGGTATATCAGCACATTTCCTCAGGAGAAGGAAGCTAGAGTTTGGCAAGCTGGAAGAAGAGATATCTATAGAGATTAATGGCCTATCAAGACTGTCTCAAATTAATAGTCTAGAATGATGAATATAGCTTTGGGTTGTTATTTGCTGCTCTTATAAGGACGACTAGTTGTTTCACCGCTAAGATCATCCTCAGCAAGCTTCTCTTACTCTGCACTTCAAAGGAGGAGGATAATAAAAATTGTAATAACAACTGACATTTATATAGTTCTTTATAATATGGAATCTCATTAGAGCTTTACAGGCATCCTCTGAGTTAGAGATTACAGGTATCCTTAACTATCTATATCTACCTTCCTTGCTATACACACACAACACACACATAAAGGCACATATGGAGCTTGATGTGATTAGTTTGATGCTATCTGCAAATAGGAGTGTCTGGAAGGCTTCATCATTGATAGGAAATCTTTTTTACTTTGATTCTGAACAGAGAATCTTCCATAACAGTAATAATTATCTTTAGCAAGTATTTGTTGTTCTGTCATTTCATTTGTGTCTGACTCTTTGTGACCCTTTTTGGAGTTTTTTTGGAAGAGAAACTATAGTGATTTGCCATTTCCTTCTCCAGCTCATTTTACAGATGAGGAGACTGAGGCAAAAAGGGTTAAGTGACTTGCCCAGGGTCATACAACTAGTAGGTGTCTGAGGTCAAATTTGAATTCAGATCTTCCTGATTCTAGGCCCAGCACTCTATCCACTGCACCACCTAGTGAGATAGATAGATAGATACATAGATAGATAGATGATAGATAGATAGATAGATGATAGATAGATTAATATTTTATCTTTTAATCTTGCTTGAAAGTGGTGATAAGAGTATCTGGCACTGCCAAAACACTG
This sequence comes from Pseudocheirus occidentalis, assembly GCA_028646575.1. Classification (NCBI taxonomy): domain Eukaryota; kingdom Metazoa; phylum Chordata; class Mammalia; order Diprotodontia; family Pseudocheiridae; genus Pseudocheirus; species Pseudocheirus occidentalis. The sequence continues at coordinate 18,114 of JAQQSW010000049.1, read as the reverse complement.
GTAGAGTAACTTAGAATTATCAGAAATAATTGTCCTGATTAAGGACATGTTCCAGATCTCTCTCCCAGCCCAGCCCATCTCAGCTTAGTCTGGACCTTTACTGAGCCCAGTAAACTTCAGGGCTTGACTAGTAAACTAGTCAAGTCAGAAGTAATTGATGATTATAAACAGGAAATAGATAATAGTAATGACATTGACATCAATTATTAATTAATTATTTAATTAGGAAACATTTGCCAAGTACCTACTATGTACCAGGCTCTGTGGTATCCCCAGTGCCTAGCGCAGGGCCTGGCACATAGTAAATACTGATTGAACCATATGACAGGATGTTGAGGACCACAGGCAAGTGGGACTTGGGCCCTGATGGCTGAACAAGCCCTCTCAGGTATTTGGACTGCTGATAGGCCTGGATTGGTTCCCCATCCCCAGGAAGATGCTCAAGCATACAGGTGTAAGAATTAGGTCCTGGAGATATGCATGGCAAATACACCCATGGCCTGAGACAAAGAAGTACACAATGTCCCCGGAGAAAGCAATTAAGAAGCATCCTAAAAAGCCTGGACACAGGGTAATAAAGTTAGCTCTTGACTTTCACCTTTCCAGGAGTTCCTGTCTCTCTTTTATACACTAGCAGCCTCTGGGTTGGTGTCTGGGGATGACAGGGCTCCCATACTTTCTCAACCCTGCCACAGGATGGTAGGGCTCCCCAAAATAAGCTCCCCACAACAGGGGGACTAACTTCCCTAGGAAGTCACTGATGAGCTATGGAATCAAGGCCAAGTTCAGATAGTTCTTTCTGCTCTGCCATATACTTGCTTCCAAAAAAAGCATAATTGTTCTCTCTGATATTATTACATATTGAATTGGATTTAAATTAGGCAGAAGGGAAAGAGATGAGTTATTACCTTAAATAAAGTAAATTTTTTGTTGGAGGAAAGAACACAAAATGGGGCTAGCACCCAGCAACTGGGTCCACATGACTCGGAGTTGTCCTCACAGGCCCTTGAACCAAGTAAGCCAATCTGATCTATCCTGGAATCACCCAGTTTGGATTTTGGTGTGGTTCTGAGTTTGTCCTCTGACCACACAGACTTCTTTTGCAGAGTCACAGTCTCCATAAGATAAACTGGACTCATTAGCACAGCAGCTTAGAACATTCTATGAGAAAATGCAAAAAACACAAAGTTTGTGATAGAGTGAGACATAATGTTATTCATGGAGGCTAAGTATAGCCTAGGCTCTTCACTTGATCATTCACTGAGACTTCAATACTTCAAAGATCCCACTAATATGACTACCATCAATGTAGATGGCCTTTGAGAGTTGCTATTGCAAAAACAAAATATGAATGTGCTATACTCAATCTGCTACTGAATTCATCACCCTAGTTATACCACAGAAGGCCTTGATTCCAGATCAAGGGGTTTGAATTTCATTTAATAAATAATGTGAAGCCTCTGAAGGTTTTTTTGAACAATACATGATGCATTTAGCAGGGGTAATCTGGCAGCAGCGCCCAGGTTATCATTACCAAACAAAATCATATTTGTAAATCACTTAGCACAGAGCTTGACACATGGTAGGTGTGTTTTCTCTCCCCTCCCCCTTCTGGGATGAATTGGTATGGGAAAGAAAGAAAAAGAAGAAATAGAACACCAAGAAAATGAGTTATGAGGAGATTAGAAGTGTACAGGTCAGAACTATTGAGAGCCTGAGCAGAAGGAGAAATAGAAAGGACGAGACAATGCTTTAGAAGAAATATCATAGTGTGGTGGATAGGACGCTGTCCCTGGAGTCAGGAAGATCAGGGTTCAAATTCCATCTTAGATACTAGCTATGTGATCCTGGTTAAGATATTTAACCTTTCTATGACTCAGTTGTATAGCCTTCAAGATTCTTTCCAACTGTGCATCTAAGGTCCTGTTAAAGATGCATGAGAAAAATGGCAGAGGTTGAATCAATAAGACTAGTCAGCTAGTTGGGTGTGGGAGATGAGGGGGAGAAAGGGGACAAATATGATTCTGAGATTTGGAGCCAGAGTGACTTAGAGGTGGTACCATATTGTGTGCTTGTGTGTGTATGTATGTGTGGTATGTGTGTGTGTGTGCATGCACATGTGTGTTTAAGAGGAATCAATTTGGAGGGTAAAATAAAGAGTTCAGCTTAGGGCATGTTGAATCTGATCTTAGAATATCTAGGTAGAAATGTCCATTAGACAGCTACAAATGAGAAATTGGAGCTTGGAAGACAGGTTAGGATCACAAATAGACATTTGGAAATTATCTGCATGACTAGAGATGATCTAGTTGAGGGTTTAGATAAGATTTCCATGGGAGAAAAACAAAAGAGTCTAAGAGCAGAGGCTTATTTGGAGTTATGGGGAGATCCAGGCTACACGTGTAGATTTGGGTGACACCAGCTTACAAATGGCAATTGAAATTATGAAAGTGAGGGGCAGCTAGGTGGCGCAGTGAATAGAGTACCAGCCCTGGAGTCAGGAGGACTTGAGTTCAAATCCGGCCTCAGACACTTAACACAAAAACTAGCTGTGTGACCTTGGGCAAGTCACTTAACCCCAACTACCCTCCAAAAAGCAAAAAGAAAAAAAAATTAAAAAAAAAAAAGAAATTATGGAAGTGAAATGGAGTGCCAAGGGAAAAAGCATAGGGACAAAAGAGAAGATGGGCCAGGATACAATGACAGGGAGCAGTGACCTAAAAGTGTCAGGAAGAGGACCAGGAGTTATGAAAGGACACAGAGAAAACGTGTCAAGAGTTTATCTGCAAGCCTTACTTAAGACAGTTAAGTGGCAACATTGATTGACCATATGAAGTTACAAATGAAGAGGTCATAGTCTCCAGCTTCAAGAAGTTCTCATTCTAATGGTCAGAATAAAACAAATAAAAATGGAAAAACACAAAAAGTAGAAACTTAAAGCAGGCCCAACAACTAAATATAGCAGTACGTAAATACTATGGGATGATAGAAGAGACTAAGGTAACCTTGGGTTGCACAGGTCTTAAAGTGAGTCTTTTGAATATTAAAATTGACTAGATCTTTTTAATTTTGCTCTGCCAAAAAACAAAAACAAAAACAAAACAAAACAAACTGTTGTTGCCCTTTAATTACAGCAAACTTTCTCCTAGATGATTTCCCCTTTACGCTTGGCAAACTCATGAATCCCTGCTCCTTTGAGAGAGCATATTCAACAGCTAAACCCTGCAGAGCATGACACTGTGATGGATATGTTTGGGGTGTTCCTGGCAGGTAGACACAGCCTCTAGCTGTTCTATTGATTTTTCCTTTCGTTCTCCCATTCCTCCCACTCTTAATGTCTTCCTTCTCCCAGTGTCTTTAATCAAAGAGATTTTGTGTTAATTCCTTCACGATAAAGACTCTGTCATCGTGGTTTCTTTGGGTAGTTATACCAGTATTGATTTCTTATATAATAATAGCTCATATTCATAGACTTCTTTATACTTTACAAATTGTCTTCCTTGCAAGAGTCCATTAAAATAGATAGAAAAAACATCATTAACCTCCATTTGAAAGATGAGGAAATTGAGTCTCAAGGAGATTGGGACTTGTCGAAGGTCACGCTTCTAGGAGGTAGCAGAGGCAGCACTTCAGATTCCGAGCTCTGACTCAGTCCATGACTCGCGAACCTTGATTCCAGGGTTCTTTTCCAGCACGTGTTATTTCTTCTTAATAGTATAACCTATCTGGGAAGAGAATGAAAAGCAAATAACAGCATGACTTCTGGGAGGCTGTCCCTTGGGTAGTTTTCTAACTTGGTAAGATCAGCAGCTGACCTTTTCTCTTATTGTACTTGAAAAAAATTGAAAAAAATCAAAGCGAGCTACTGTGAGTTCCTTTACCTCTCCTATTCCATGCCTCAAAACCTCAACGTGTTTTCTCCATCCTCTCCTCCTTGGCTATAGTGTCAGAGTTTAAGGTGGTCCTTTTCCTTCCTTTTCCAACCCCCTTGCATCTCTCTCTCCTGTATCCTTTGAGAATTGGCCATTTTTGATAATTCCTTTCCTCTCTCTTATTTTAAAACTTTTTTCCTGTCTTCAAGTTCCTTTCCCACTGCCTACAAGCATGCTCATGATTCTTCAACCAAAAAACAAAAACAAAATTCCCCTTTCTCTTAACTCTCTTGTGCCCTTGAACTATTTATCCTATATCTGTTCTCTCTACTCCCACACCTCCTTACCCATTCACTCCTCAATCTTTGGAATTCAGGCCACAATTTAACTAAAACCAAAATATAAGCAGTGGCTTATAACATTCCTTCCACCTCTAAATCTAGGGTACTATTGCCTTATGTTCCCTTAATTGACAAATGAAAGTGTTCTTTTCTCACCCATGAGCCCCCTTGGGACTCTCTACAATTTTTTTGAGCATCCCCTCCTCCTGAATGCTCTCTAATTCTCTGTAGGTTGTTCTGTCTTGATTCTCCTACCTACCTGTATGACTTTTCCTTGTCTTCTAAATATGGATACTTTCAAAGGCTCCTTTTTGGGACCTCTTCTCTTCTCTTCCTACATTTCCTTCCTTATTAATTTCAGCCACTTTGTTTTTCTAATTTCAGTCATCTCTATTTGGTAAATCCAAAATGATGCATCTCCAACCTATCTCCCAAACTAGTCCCATATAACTAATTGGCTGAAGGATATTGCTAGCTGATTATCCTACTGGCACTTCAAAGCATGTCCAAAACTGTGTTCATCATATTCCTCCTATGTGCCCTTCCTCCAGACTTCACTATTTCTATGATAGCTCCATCATCCTTCCATTGCCCAGGCTCAAAATCTCAGAATCATCTTTGATTTTTTTTTCTTCTCAGGACCATTCTGCTTAATTAGGTAGCTCTCAGTCAATGGCCATGCTTCACAGACATATTTCTGCCATGTTACCAAAAATGCCACCACCTCCCTTTTGGGGGGAATTGTAATCAAATAAAAGTTCCTATTGCTTCTGTGAAGGGTATATCAATCCATTGCCATATGGCTCTACCTAGCCTTTTGACTTCCAGATCAAAGCTCCTTTTCTTGGTCACCTTCCCCTCCATACATTTTGTCTTCTCTTACTAGAATGTATTTTCCATGGGGGCAAAGTCTGTCCCTCTTTTGTATTTGTATTACCAACAGTTAGCACAGTGCTTGGTACACTGTGCTTGTTAAGTGCCTGTCTGTCCACTAGTTTCCTCATTTCTATGTACCAATCAACGACAAAGCACTATCTCTATCTTGTCTTCTTATATACTGCTGCTCTGAACTGAACAGAGTATCCTAGATGAGGTCTCATAGGGTTGGAGTCAAGTGGAATGATCGCCTCCCTTTTCCTGAAAGCAATGCCTCTCTTAATGTACTATAAGATTTAATTAGCTTCCTCAGGGCTGCAAAATCACACTGCTGACTTAAGTGGAACCTACTCTACCCCCTCCCCCCAAATCCTTAAAGCTTTTTCAAAAATAAGTGCTATCTAATCATGTAATTTTGTAATTGTGAACTTCGTTATTTGTACCTAGATCTGACATTACATTTATCTCTGTTAAAATTTTATTGTATTAAAGTAAAAATATTAAATAAAATTAAAATTGGAGTAGCTAGGTGCTAGAATAAAGAGAACTCTGGATTTGGAGTCAAGACTACCTGGGTTCAAATCCTGCCTCAGATATTTATTTCGTTATGGGACCATAAGCAGCACACTTAATTTCTCTATGCTTCAGTTTTCTCATCTGTAATATGGAGATAATATAAGCATCTACCAACCAGGGTTGTCATCATGATCAAATGAGTTAATACATATAAAACACTTTGTGAACCTTAAAGTCCTATACAAATGTTGGATGTTATTTTTTTCATCACTTCCATTTCTGAATATCGTCTTCCTCCCACCCAATATGCCACCCCTGGTTAATAAAAGAGTAGTCAGTTACCTTGCTAGGGTATTTATCCAAGACAAAAGAGAGAACCTCTCAAAATTTATCCATTTGGGTCACATCATCACACTGCTGACTCATGTTGAGTTAATTATTGAGAGATGATCATGATCCACTCCTGGTGATTCATATGGGTGCAAATCACACTGCCATAAGGAACTTAAATAGTATTGTTAACCATTATGAAGTCTTGGGTAATAAACTGACAATCAGAGGAACACAAAAGTGTTTTCTTCACTACTTCCCATTGAAGACAAGGAATTGAGAAAAGAAAATTTAAATTTAGAGGTGAATAACTAAGAAGGTGGTAGCAAAGAATGTGATTTGAATTTCTGAAAAGTAGATTAATATATAGAAGTACCATATTCCTTGCCAGGGATGGAGTGTACTTAATAAGTATTGGCTAGAGAGTAATGAAAAAGATACTCAAAAAGGGTATTGAAATAGGAAGGATGGGAAAGACAGTCAACTCCTTATGTGTAGTCTCTCAAGTTAGGTTATCATAAAGAGTAACTACAAACGAGGAAGATAAATGGGAATTAAGACAATGGAGGCAAAATCTGAGAAAGGAATTAGCAGTTAGACCCAGGACCTCAAGTATTTATACACAAATGCCAATTGTTTTGACAGCAAACAAGGTTTATCAGGTCAACAAAACTGCTTCAGTATCCCTGGGCAGGAAATTTTCAATGTCACGATCATTTCTGTGGTTCTACCATAGCATTCTTTGGGAGATAAGAAGCTTCTTTCTTCTCAGAGATTTCAATACCATCTTCTTCAAGAAAAGCTTTAAATCTGCATTTAAACTCTAATTATACAGTTGTCCTTTTCCTTCTCTTTCCACTTCCAGGATCATGATAAGGGTCTGGTCTTCTCTCCTCCACCTCAGATGCCTGTCTATTTTTCTACAAAAGTCTGGATTCTGTTTCCCTTAGGAACACTCCATTTTCTCTAACTACCCAGAGTGGTAGGCCAGGCTGGCTCACAATAGTGGCCAGGATTGTTATGAGTGAAGATGATATGGAGAAGTTTAAGTTAACTTTACTCCCAAGTGGATTGATCTGGGACTACACCTCCTTGGTCAAGGAGGATCTAAAGTCAACTCTAGCATGCTGGCTCTGAGTTCTCTCTACCCCCAGAGATTCTTGCTTATTGCTTTTAACTTTCTTGCCCACAGTTTTACTATCCTGTATTACTTTTATTTCTGGGTAGTTGATCATGTTTTCATTAAAGAGAATGTTTATTTGAACCCTCAGGCTGAGTGATCCTTCACACCAGAGCTGGAACCATGACTAGGACAAGTAGGATGGGGCATTCTTCATTAGAGTCCCTTCATCTTCTCCTTGAGGAATGCAGATTACAGTCACTTAATTGTAAAAGGAATACAAAATTTGGAAACTCAGACCAAATCAGTATAAATCTTTTCTTCCTAGTGATTGAGATTTTCAACCTCAGTTTTTTTTTTTTTACTACGTATGCATATTTATTCCTCAATCCCAAATACCAGACTGAAGTCTGCATGACCAATTGTTACCTCTTGATAACTGGTCAGCCATATTCAATCAACTTCCTTTCCTTCATTTCAATAGCTCCACAGTTATGTCCATCCCTCCCTTAGATGGACACCAAGCTTCTACTGGTTTCTTCACTTTGTCCCACCCAACAACTGATTCTTTCCAGTTATTTGTCCTCTATTTGTTCTTCTGAACTTTTCTTACTTATCTTGCCTTGTCTTGCCAACTATCTTCTCCTTTTCCTTCTTGAATCTACCTCTTAAGATTCTATTCCCTAGTTCTCTTTTATCCTCCTTGCTTTATTTCTACTTTCCTTAACTGTCCTTAGTACCGCTCTTATTTCATCAGCACCATCATAGTTAGCATTTATTTATAGAGCACTCTCAGGTTTGCATTAGTCCTTTCTGAAAACAAAGGCCAAACAACAAAGCTCTTCACAAATATTCCATTTGATCATTAAAGCCCTGAGAGGTATTATTAAAAATGTTAGTATTATTGTCTCTCTTTTATGCATGAGGAAGCAGACAGACAAAAGTTAACTGACTTGCCCAGGTCGTAGCTAGTAAGTGTTTGACACTAGATTTAAATGCCAGTCTTCCTAATGTTGGGCATAGCGTGCCATATACAGTATGCCAGCTAACATCTCTCTATGACCTTTTGTTCTAGAAATAGAATCTGTAGCACTACCTGGGCCCGAAGATTGTTCTCCTTCAATTTTTTTTTTCGATTTCTCCCAAATTACACCAAATTGCTTCCTCCCCAAATTCATCCTCTGGCCAATTTCCTGAGACTAAAGTCATCCAAGATAAATAGGTGATTTTTCTTTGTACTTTGCTTTCTTTTCCCCTCACCCTTTCTCACACAACCTGTTCCCACAGAAGCTGGAAATAGATGCTGTTTCCTACCTTTCCCCCCTACTCCAAAGTGTAAGTTCTTTGAGAGCAAAGACAATTTCCATTTTGCCTCTGTATGCCAAGTACCTGGAATAGTGTCTAGCACATGGTAGATATTCAATAACTACATGAATCTGAATGAATGTAATTTTCCTGGTGGCCCCAAGTCATTGATTTTTACAACAGAATGAGTATAGGCATATATAGCAATCTGTCACACTCTCATTTTTTTTTCCCCGTATGAACTGTTAACTCCTCAACACAGATAAAGCCCTCATTAACTCTGTCAGCATTTCAGTAAGTTGATAAACAAAGACCTCCATAGTATACATTTTATAGGGGGGGAAACTGGGACACTGAATACTTCTCACTTGTTGAAAGCTCCACAGCACTGCAGGACCTAGACATCACAAGTCTCCAATTCTCAGTCCCAAGTCTGATGCACTAAGTCAAACTCTTTTTCAGTGCAGTCTATTTTTAAACTGAGCTAATGACTAGTAGTGGCTATGATGTCCATGAAATCTCTTAGAAGCTTTAAGTTTTAAGGTACACATAGAACTGCACTGCATAGAACTGCACTAATATTAAGCAGAAATATTGGCATCCATTCACCAGAGACTGAACCTTGGATTCACCCAAGATCTCTCCCAAAAGTTATGAATCTATCATTTGGCAAAAGTCATATTTGGTTACCAATATTGAGTTGTAAGACAATCACTTTAATACTGGTTTCTCTTCAACTTTCAAAGTGACTTGGAATATAGCTTAGAATATAAGAACCTGACCTAAATGTAGTCTGGTAAAAGAAGAAAGAAAAAGATATAAGGAGCTAATCCTAACCAAGGTTCAATTCTTTTACAAGGTAACTGAGGCAATTCTCAAGATGCTAGCTAGATACTAGAGAAGTTAAAATGACATTAGGTCAATATGGACTTCTCTCCATGCCAGCACCCAGCCACAATAAATGTGTAGCAATGCAAGTTATTCCATAGACTTTAGGGCAATATCAAATAATCAATAAGCCAGAATTTATCGAACACCAACCTATGCTAAACACTGTTCTAGATATTATGGGAGAAACCAATATGTAAGCTATCATCCCTGCCCTCCAGGGGGTTACAATTCAGTTGGGAATACAAGAGCAATACCAACACAAAAACTACTCTAAAGAACAATACAAGGCAACGTGCTGTGTTACATTGAGTGGTACAGGCTTTAAGAATCTACTTAAAACATCTCTGTAGCCATTCTTATACTTGCTTCCTCTACCTTTTAATGTCAAAGGAAGAAGAGTTATTACCTTTTAAAAAATAAATCCTCCTTTTACCCTTCGATTCTATCCCTTTCCAAATCCTCTAGGACTTAGATCTCTCACACATCACCTTTATAGTCCTCAGTTATCTCATCTAGACAATAGGAAAATTAGAGTAGATTACCTTTAATTTTCCTATCAGCTCCAAATCTATGATACTATGGGATAATCCATTGTATTGTCCCTGAGTGAGCACTATCTCGAAAGTTTTTCCTCCTATTGAACCAAAATCTGTCCCCCTGTAATTTCATTCATTCATTGATCAAATTCCAGGAAGTGTTTAAACTGAGATAATTACATAATGTTCAGGTTATATAATATCCAACAGACAACTAGATTGTGGGAGTAAAACTCAGAAGAGAAATCAGGTTTAGAGATCTGCATGGAGACAACATTTGATATTGTTAAAATGAATGAAATCTCCAAGACAAAGAGTATAGAGGTGGGGGGGGGGGAAGTGGGGGAGGAATGAAGCCTGAAAACTGAACCTTGGGGCTAGTCCTCATATAGGTAACCGGAAGAAGTAATTGATGTATTCAAAGGATATGGAAAAGGAGTGACCAAAGAGGTGGGAAAGAACCAGGAGAGTTCAGTATCACAGAAATCAAAGGAAGAGAACTTCAAGGAGGGGATAGCCAGCTGAAAAATGCAACAGAGAGCCAAGAAGAAGAAAATTTGAGAAAGGGCCATTTAATAAGGTGATTATTAGTTTCTTAGGGATTCTTAAGAGAGGAGCTTCAGTAGATAACAGATGCTACTTTGCTAAAGGATAAAGGAGAAATAAAGATATAAAATGCATATTTTTAAGAGATTCACTGCTGGAAATAAAGATAAGGAAGAAAAGTTATGTTAACTAAATGGTTAGATATTAGAAGCTTTAAAAAATAGGTGGGCAAACATGAGTATATCTGTAGGTCATCAGATCACAGGATTAAGAGCTGGAAAGGACCCTAGAAATGATCCATTCATTTTACAGATGAAGATGTGAAGGATAGGTCAGAAAGGGGAGACACTAGAGACAGGAAGACCAGATGAATATTAAAAAGACATTCATAGAAAATGAAAGAAAGAAAATATAACAGAGGAAGAATGCAAAAGAGTACCATGATCCTGCAAGGATAGAGGCAGGAATACTAAAACACAGAAGGAACTGGGTTTGATGAGGAATGTTAATCATAGCAATGGCAGGTCTTTTTTTTCTCTTTTGAAAGCTGAGGCTCAGTAAGTAAAAAATGTGACTTAGCAATGTCTCTCAAAGATCAATACATTATTAGAGGCATAATATCCATAATATTAGTGGAAACTAATTGGCTCACATTATGCTGCTCAGGTTATCTCATATCTGGAGCATTATGTTCAGTTCTGGTCACATTTGACAAATGACAGTGACAAGCTCAAGAGCAGACAGGGGAGAGTCACTATGCTCAGGGGTCTGGAAGGATCAGCTAAAAGACGTTGGAGTGTTTAGACTGGAGAAAAGATGTGGGAGGGCTGGAAAAAATGGCAATTGGGATATTGAATATGGTTATGATATGATCAGATTCATGCCTTCAATATGAAAACTTTCTTGAATATCTGAAAAGTTGCCATCTTAAAGAGACAATTGAACTATTTTGCCTGGTCCAAGTGCCTACCTCTGGACTAGGGATTGGAAGTAAGCTCCAACAGTACACTTAGACAGAGAACTATAGACTAGATCTGAAATACAATGTCATCCTGACTTTGAATCCTTTGACTTTTTGGGTAAAGTTGTCTGAACTCTGGAGCAACAAAATCCCTGGTCAACAAAGACAACCACAAATACAAATCACTCTTCACAATAAATACATGCCTTCAGTGCTTCAACTCCAAGGATCTATGATTTCCTCAATATGGGTATTTCCTCCACCAACAGAGATTGCAACCTCACTATGCCTTACCATAGAAACTTCAATCTGTAGCAAGTTCACTTACACAGAGCCAAGATGCCATATATGCTCACTCAGTGTTTTAGGTACCCTGAGAGGTTTTGAGGTGTCTTTAGTGCCATCAACTCAAGTCCCCATCAAATGTGTTCCTGTCATCTGTTAGGTGCCAGTTACAAGGCCCCAGGTCTATTTAACCACTTACCATTTGCTGATACAAAGGGATATTTACTTAAAGGATATAATAAAAACAAATGTACAAATGTTTTCTCCAAACACCATACGGGTATTGTCTCCTGTATATCCCTTTAGTCTCTGGGAAAGATAGACTCACTATTAGTACAATTTCTATAGAGCACTGATCCCATCCCATCAGACTGACTGCTGGAGGATATCTCAACTTCCCTTGGCATGGGTCCAGACAGTCACTCCTGAAAGCTGTTCCTTGCTCCTTAGGGCATCAGTGCCACATTGATCGCAAATCTGTGCTTTGTAATTCTTTTTGAACTCACAAGGTTGTAAAGTCTACTCCCTTCACTTAAAATGGAAAAGAACACACTAGAGATCAAGGATTTAAATCTTTCTCTGGGACATTCAGTCTCTATGAGGAGAAGATCCCAGAGCTTCTCCCTTTACACTCTTATTTCTCACTGGATACCATTCGAGAAGGGCAGCCAAAATAAGTGGAGCAAAAGAGACCAGATGACAGCCCACCTGAGGCTTTTTGAAGGCCTCTATAGCCAATTAAAGAGGATCCCATTCTTTTAGCAGACCAAAACCAGTTATAAAATTCCACATATGCTCCAAAGTTTTTCCAAATAACTTGCCTTACACATCCTTGTGATTCTCCTCAAAGCAAGCTCTTCAGCTTCTCGACATAGATAGATGTCCCAGGTGCATAGGCCATTGCAGATAGAATCACAGGACTAAAGCTAGAAGTAACTTCAGAGGTCATCTAGCCTAATTCTATTGTTTTACAGATGAGAAAAATAAGACCCAGGAAAGTTGTCACTTCCCTAAGGTCACAGAAGTAGTAGGCAACAGAGATAGTTTTGAACTCAAACCCCCTAATTCCAGAACTCTTTCTATTGTACCACATTGCCATTGGAATTTCCATTGACCAACCTTGCATCCTGTGCCCAATCATGGCCCTTGACTCCCTGGACAAGTAAAGTCCTTCCTTTTGTGGCTTCCATAGATCTCCTCCCCTGAGCTTTATTATTCCTGCACTAACCTCTGACAATATTCTACAACATCCTCCAGGAGCTAATGGTGGCCACAGTACCATGAAGTTCTCTCCCATTCTTCACCTTAGTGTCATGGAATATTCTACACATGGTTAAGTGTCTCATATTTGTAACAATTCTTCCTTTCCCCATCTCTCCTTTGGGGGTCATGTAGGCATCATCTTCTCTGAACCTTGGATTATTATTATTATTATTATTATTATTATTATTAATTAGAATGAAGACTTCCACAAATTAACAAATATCTTTCAAAATTTATAAAACAAATCACTTGTCTATCTTTTAGCAAAGGAAGGGTAGGAAATGTCTCTTGGGCCCAATAAAAAATGGACACTGAATCTTTCCTGATTTCTAAGTGATGACCCATCTTAGGTAACCTTATATCTTCAAGAAGATATTCAATAAAAGTTTAAGAAACTAGCAAAAGATGTTCTGAAGATATAGTGGATAATAACAGATAAATTTCCTTAACATAGAGTCAAGGTCATAACAGCAGAAAGTGAAAGCTTCAGAAAACAATGCAAATGGGAGATAACTGAACACCTGCCTCTTTTGCGATATACTTTCCAGATGTGTCATCCTGTATTTTTTCCTGTTCTCTAGACTTCTATAGCCCTTATTCTTAATCACAGAACGTAGGTCTTGATTAGATACAGCCTTAGTTATGTCTGTTTCACCTGTATGTCTTCTCTCTTCAACAGATTATTATTGACTGGCTGATTGAATGAATGATAAAAGAAGGAAGCATCCCCAATTCTTCAATAGCCTTCTCCTCCTCTTCATAGAGCTCGGAAGAGCTTAGGGCACCTGAACAGATGCACATCAATAACCAAAGTAAAATTGGATATGGATTTAGATTTCTTGAGCAAGTTCGCTAAGTCTCAGTTTCTTCCTCAATAAAAACAAAGCCACAATTTTTGGACTGCCTACTTTGTAAGATTGTTCTGAAGCTTAAGAAAAGATAATGTATAGAAAGCATAGTATAAATATCACTTATGTCACTACTGTTGTCATAAGCGGCAAAATGGATAGAAAGCTGGACTTGGATTTTGGAATATCTGAGTTCAAATTTTGCAGACACTGAAAACTGCAATCATGGGCTAGCCACTCAACTTCTCTCAGTTTCAACTTTCTCATCTGGAAAAGAAGGAACAGCAGGCATCTCATAGGGTTGTTACAAGAATCAAATGAGGTAATTCATGTAAGGTGATTTGTTATTGGTGTTGGTGCTTGTTCTTCATTCTCAAAGAGGACCATGACATCAGGAAGATGATGCCATGACTCACAAGTGAATTGGATTTAAGTGATGGAGGGCTGTGCAAAGTCATCAGCCTCACTTTCTCCTTTGGAGGTATTTGGGTCCAGTGATCAGATATAGATCAGGACAATTGGAGACGACCCTGCAAGGTGATTTATGGACTTTAAAGCCGATGTCAGGATCAAGTGTGAGTGGAGGAGTGAGATGAACCAGGCCTGGTGGGCAGTTCAGAACTCTGTTTATTGATTCTCAGAACGCGACTGTTATAGAACAAAGAGACAAAGAAGGTAACTATAGGTCATTATATTCCCATAACATCAGGCAGACCTTGAAGGCTATCATGTCCTTTCTTTATCTAGTGTTCTCATACAGGATGTGAAGTTATCTAAATGTATTAGTAATTTTGTAGTGAGCTAACATCCTCTGGCTAATAACCCAGAACAGGGCAGAGCTCTGGATCTCAGGCTCTAGTTCTAATTGACTCTAGTCAAGTTCTAACATGCAGCCACATCACTAGGAAAACCCACAGCTGGCCTCAAAGAACTACCTAGATCCTGGATTAGATGTTTTAGCTCCCTAAATAAAGCAATGTTTAAATACTATTTATCTTTAACATTATCACTATCATCTTATTGTTTAAAAGACTGTGTGGCACAGTAAAGAAAGTAAATTACTTTAGAGGCAAAAAGAATTATGCTCACACACTTGCTAGCAGTGTAATCTGGAAGAAGTCATTTCATCTCTACATCTTAATTTCTTCATCTGCAAAATGATGGTACTTACTTTGCAGGGTTGTTGAGCGTGGAGATGAGAATAAGAACTGGACCAATGTAATTTCATTGGTATAGGACATTTCCAGATGAAGAAACTCCTTTTGCCAATGGAGGTAAGCACCTTCTCTGAAGCTTAGCACCTTCAAAAATTGCGTAGTCTAGAACATTGCGAGGTTAAATTGTATCAGTCAATGCATTGCCCAGGGTCATACAGCCAGTATATATATTGGAGGAGGTCACAGACTCAAACTTAGATCTTCCTGGCTCTATCCATCATGTCATGGCTGCCTCTAAAAGAGATACTATATGAAGGCGTTTATCTAATCTTAAATCACTCCACAAATGTCTGTTATTCATAGTATTGTTGGAGTTAATACAATCTGATTTTAAACCCCTAGTCCCAAACTTAATATTGTGACTCTGGGGAAATTACTCAGCCTTGTGTGTCCCCAGCTGTGCAATGGAAATATTGATACTTGTCCTACCTATCTCAAAGGGTTGTTGAGAGATGAACCTATTAATATTAATGCTAGTGTCTTCTTACTGTTTATTGTTAATACATATTTAATATATAATAAATTGAACATACATATGTATACATATGTGTGTGTGTTTTGTTTGGGTTTTTTAATTTGCATTGTGTTTTCCCAATTAGATTATAAGATCCTAGAGAGCAGGGACTGTCTTTTGATTTTATAGTATCAGGTACTTAGCCCAGTTCTTTACACACAAAAGGTGTGTTATTGAATATTTGTTGACTTAATGAATGCTTATTGATTGACCTTAGAGATTCTAAAATGCTATAAAATGTGAGGTATTTTTATGATTACAGTAGGCATTCAATAAATTCTTGTTGAGTGATTCACTGGTTTAGGAGAAACAATCAACCCTAATGAGAACTTTTGCTAATATGATGCCTACACCTTCCAGGAAAAGGGAAATATAAACTTTGCTGTTGATCTGGTTTTTCAACATGGAATCAATTCCATCTTATTTACATGCCCCAACACTTCTCATGTTGTATTCCCTGACATAGAAATAGCTCTTCTATTCATTATATCTGCATTTTGGCAAATAAATGATTCTGCAGCAATTTTCCAAATTTTCTCTTTGTGCAGCTTTCTTGTAGGACTTTAAGATTTGCAAGGCACAATTTATGTTATCTCATTCAGTCCTCAAACTAACCCTGTGGGTTAGGTGCTATTATGATTCCTATTTTATAGATGAGGTTATGTGACTTTTTCAGGATTGCATAGCTAGCAGCTGTCCAATGCAGGATTCAAACTCTGGTCTTGATTCCAAGTCTATCATTCTATCCATTAGTCAACTATAGCCACCTCAAATAAATAACGGAAAATGTAAAGACTCAGTCAGTAGCATCTTTACCTTCAAAAGTAATGTAACTGTCACCCAGACTATCTGTAACATCAGGCAAACCACTGGCAATGGTGCTGATAGAACCACTTGAGCCATGAAGCAGATCATGGACCATGGCACTAATTCATCTAAGGTCTTTTAGGTGTTTTGTGCTTTAGGTAAAAAGAATTGCTGAGTATTCAATCAGGAAGGAAACTTGGAGATCTAACATTTGATCTTAGTGAAAAGTTTAAGAGATTAATACATTAAATTAAATATTTTATTTAACTATTATAATTTAAATTATTTAAATTACTGTAAATTTTAATAAATTAATTTAAGTAAGAGAGTAATACAGTAATTAATAAATTAAGGGATTAATAAATGCCCATCTCCCTCACTTTAAAAATGAGAAATCTGAGGCCAAATGAGGTAAAGTGACTTAAAATCATAAGATCAGAGGTTTAGAGATGGATGGGGCTTTAAATATCATTTAATCCAACAATCTTGCTTTATAGGCAAAGAAATGAGCCTGGGAAAAGTAAAGGAGTTTGCCTAAGACCGTGCAAGTAGTAAATTGGCACAGGCAGGTCTCAAACGAGGGTCTTCTGATTTCAAGTCTAGTTCTCTTTTCAAAATGCCCTTTGATAACCTTGCTGCTACTAAAAGTTAAAGAGGTGTTATATCTGACTTTAAGTACCCGGTACAAAAACACTACTCTTTGCCACTTGACTCCACTCTTCCACCTTCTGTATACCTATGCCACATTCTTTTGAGTATCCTCAATGATAGCAGATTTTCATGGTTGGAAAAAGTATCTGAGCCTTGGAATCATCCAAAAGGCATTTAGAACCTAATGGGTAAATGACCTCTACAAAACTGCAACATCCTCAACTGGACATTTAAAGCTGGTTTCCACCTACTCTTCTGGTCTTATTTCCTGTCACTCCCCTTCACACACACTCTCCAATTTAATGAAACTGACACATTTCATCTCCCCCCTTTGTACGATTGCACAGTCGGTTTCCCACACCTGGAACACAATCCTTCCTCACCTCCATTTCATAGAATCCCTTTTTGCTTCCTTTAAAGAACAGCTCAGATACCACCTCCTTCTTGGGGCCTTTCTTGATCCCCTCTAGTCATTAATGTTCTCTGCATCTTGAAACTATTTTGTATTGCTCTTCATTTTGTATTTGCTTACTTATCTGTATGTATGTTGTGTCTCCTCCAGTAGAATACACGCTTTCTGAGGACAAGGACTATGTCATTTTTGTCTTTGTGTTCAGAACATCTTGGTGCCTGCCACATATTAGGCATAAAATACATGTTTGTTGAATTGAAATTCACAAATTCTGTGAATATGAATCAAATATTGTGAATAATTGGCACACCACTTATTTTTTATTTTTTTATTTAGTTTTTATTTGTTTTCTTCTTTACATTATTTATTTTCATTACATTTTTGAATTACACATTTTCTCCCTGTCTTGCCCCTGCCCCAACCCTAAAACAGCAATCCCATTGTAAAGTCCCTCCCCTACTCTGCTCTCTTTTTTCTGGTAGGGCAGGGAGGGTCTCCCAATCCCAGCCCCTGTATATCTTAAATCCTAGTTGCAGTTATTGCAGAACTTTAAATTCTAGATTCTTTCAATTCCTCCCTTGTCACCCACCTCCACTGGAAGGACACTCAGTTCAATACAGGCTTTGGAAGTGTGATTACACAGGACATCTTCATAGTGGACATATTGTGACAGTGATCATCTGTCTCTCCTTCCTATCCCTCCCCCCCCTTGTTCTGTTCTCTACCCTGTCCCTTTACTGAAGTGTGCTATCCCTCTCCCAGACCCTGCTCTCCCCTCCATCTTCCCCCCTCTCATCCCCATGCCCCCTACTCTCCTGTGTGG
>JAQQSW010000048.1:29449-165305 GCA_028646575.1 Pseudocheirus occidentalis | reverse complement strand
TTGGTGGGCAGTCCAGAAGCAGCCTCTGAATGCCCCACCTCCTTTCTTCCTCCAGAGACCCTCTCTGGAGCCTGTGCGCAGCTCCCTCCGACTTCTCAATGCCAGTGCATACAGGCTGCAGAGTGAATGCCGTAAGACAGTGCCCCCTGAGCCTGGTGCCCCTGTGGACTTCCAGCTGCTTACGCAGCAGGTGATCCAGTGCGCCTATGACATCGCCAAGGCAGCCAAGCAGCTGGTGACCATCACCACTCGAGAGAAGAAGCAGTGACCAAGCCCCCCACCCTCCCAGAGGTGCCCTCCCTGCCCCTCCTTGCCCTTCCAGGGGCCTTCTGGGCCAAGGGAGCTGGGTCGCTTTCCATACTCACTCCTCCCCATCCAAGCAGTCGCTGGCACAAGTGCCCTTAGAGCTGATGTGCTTGCCGGGCAGCCGTGAGCCTTGGTGTCCGACACCCTCTCACTCCCCCCTCCCAGGAAGGCCTGGGGGTGAGGAGGGTGGCAAGGGACTCTTTGCCCACTGGAAGTGAGGTGTGACTCAGGGACAGAGTCCAAGCAGTGGGACCCAGCCCCCTCAAACCTCCTGATTGTAAATAAGACCTTTCCCTAGCTAAGTTCCAGGGTGGGGGTGAGAACATGAGGACTGCTCCCTCTGTCCCCTAGCCCCCTCCTTCCCCAGCTCCCTTAGGCCCCTTTGGCAAAGGATTAGGGGGAAGGGACACTCCATGCTGGGACCCATTCCCCACACATGCACACCCACCCCCATGAGCCAGTTTAGTCCTCCTGTGGGCTGAGCGGGGGGCATTCCCCCCACCTTGTACATAGTCTCCATGGATGTCCCCTCTCCTGTAGCCACCAGCCCCTCTGCTGCTCTCTCTAATGCCAAACGGCCCCTGCCCCTGGGGTGGGCTCAGCTCCTGCCTGGGGGCTCCCAGCAGCAAACACTGGAAATTGTTTTTCTTAATTTTAACTTTGTGGTAACTGAGTGTCCCTGTGTGACTGAGTGTGAGTGAGTGGGCGGCAGTGCCGTCCTGCAAGCCTGCTCCCTTTGGGATTTTTTTTTTTATTGGGGTTGGGGGGGGTAAGGGAAGAAAATGAGGGCAGAGATGGGGATGCCGCTACCCTGGAGCCTCCTCCTTCCTTGCCCTGGGCAGAGTCGTGCCAACTCGATGAGCTGTGGTTGTACCAGCTCCACTCCCCAGCCCCTTACCCCTTTTTCACCTTCCTCTCTCCGCCCCCAGCTTCCCCTTTTTTCTATGAAGAGGAGCTGTGGCCTTAAAACTGAAATGCCCTGCCCCACTTTACTTGGTAGGCCAGAGGTGGACGGGTGCTGGGAAGAAATTACTCTTCCTGGCCCAAAGAGTGGAAGACCCTATGCCTGGGGCTGGCTCCCCTAGGGTCGGAACTCATCTGCTAGGCCAAAGTCCTTGCCATCTCAGTCCCTTCACAACCCCCAAACCATCCTGAGTGCCCAGCGTGGGGCACAGGATCCAAAGCTCTGGGCACCTGCCCCTTGCTGGGGCTGTAGAGATATGCCATATTGTCCAGGTAAAGGTGGGACTCTCCAGCTCCTCTCCCTCACCCCAAACACTCCGCCCCATTTGGGGCTGGGGGCTGGGCCATGTATGTGTGGTGGTGGGTGGGCTGACTGTTAGATGTGTGTCATGTACATTTGTATCAAAAATAAATAAGTGACCATTCTGTCTGCCTCATACTAGGGGGTGGAGGTGGGCACAGGAAACCTATCCCCAAACTCGGAGCTAGACTTACTCTGTTAAGTGCCCACCTACAGAAAACCTACTGCATCCTGTGGTCGTAACTGAGCATGCCCCAGTCTCTCTCTCACAGCAGACTGCATTTTCAAACAAAAGTCAGGAGACTCCCATGTGAGCTTCCTAACATGGACATTCAGCTGGTGCAAATCTGAACCCCTCCCCCCTTCACCTTTTTGGTTTCATGGACCTGTCAGGGGACAGGCTGGTGAA
The DNA here is from genome assembly GCA_028646575.1 of Pseudocheirus occidentalis. NCBI lineage: Eukaryota > Metazoa > Chordata > Mammalia > Diprotodontia > Pseudocheiridae > Pseudocheirus > Pseudocheirus occidentalis. The sequence goes on along the minus strand of JAQQSW010000048.1, from coordinate 163,326 downwards.
GCCTATGTCTAAATGAAGTCTGAGGCTACTCAGAATCATGTTGTTAACAGCATAAATTAAAATACATAACTTTATCAAGGAAATATGGAAATAGTTGTCAGAATATTAAAAGTTCACAGGCCCTGGGATAAGAATCTGGTTTTTTTTTTTTTTTGAGGGGGGAAGGTAGGGCAGTTGGGGGTAATGTTAAGTGTCTGAGACTGGATTTGAACTCAGGTCCTCCTAGCCACCCTGTTGTAATTCTTTTAAGAACTATTCATCCCTGTTAGCAACTTTTCTGTTGAGGAATTTCTCTTGACTTTCAGGATCATGTGTTGTGCAATTTCTCTATGTGTCTTGGAACCTGGTCAGAGATATCTGATGCCAGGATTTTATTATTATGATAACTGCATTGATTTTTGTTAGATCACAAACTTCCTCAAAAAAAACTTCTCAATTTTCTATAATTGTAGTCACCAAGAAGGTGGCATTGCTCTGTACTATTAGGGGAAGTTCCTTGTTAGGAGCTATTTATGCCAATCCCAGGTCCAATCTCTAATAATCACTAACATTTGTATGGTGATTATCATGTGCCCAGGAGGTTAAGTGTTAGTATTATCTCTTTTACAGATGAAGAAACTGAGGCTAAAAGGTTAAGTGACTTACCCAAGGTCACACAGCTAGTGAGTGTCTAAGGCTGCTTTTGAATATGTTTGTATCCAGGACTTTTGTTCTAGCCCCTGCCTCACCTAGTTGCCCAATCTCTGTTATTTCATCCTTTGTCATAATCTCTACCTGTTTGGTTAAGATTTCTCCCTCTAGACCTGAAAGGATTCTGAGCTGGGTTTTGGGTTTTTGTCTGTTTTTAAAATAGCATCGGTTTTAGAGGTAATTCCTAGGCAGTTACCCATTAATCTTGTCACCTGACTGACTCCCTCTTCTGATCTGACACTCCTTTAATGTGATCTCCTAGATTGTGTAGAATTTAAGAAACTGTTGCCTGGAGGAATCCTCCTGAGATGCACAATCCCATCTCACCTACTTAGGCAAAGAAGGCCTTCCTGGGGATTTCTAGTTTACTGCAGCTAAGCCTGCCATGGCAGCTGATGGAACCTTGAGCTGCCCTGGATGGCAGAGGGCTCAGGGCTGGGGAGATGATAGTTCTGTTGGCCCCTGGCCCACTCAGCCCTTCTCTCTGATGCTGGGTTTAGTCTGAAAAACTAGAGGCTTTGATGAAGGCCCCAAGATACTGCCATCAGAGGACAGGGTGAACAAACAGGCTTTTTGGTCTGAAGAAGTATTCTGAGGGATATCATGTGGAAAGCTAATGACTTCAGGGAGGGAGGGGGAGAGAGAGAGGGAGAAAGGGGGGGGCAAGTGACTTCACTTCCCCTTCTTATCCTCAGTCTCTTCATCTGTAAAATGGAGATAATCTTGTGGTAGCTAAATTGTAAAGTCCAAAGAAAATATTCTAAATACTTTGCAAGCTTCCAAGCATTATAGGGGATGTCAGTCAGTGGAGGGTCTTCAGCTGCCAGAATACCCAGATTTGAGCCCTACCTTGAGAATTGTCATTCTAAATAATTCACTTAGTCTCTAAGACTTTAAGCCAGAGAGAAAATGTTTATATGCATTCCCAAGAAATCACTGGTCAATTGTGGGTGGAGGGAATTATTGTTGCTATGGGCCTCTAAGGACTAAACCAGGAGCCGGGGATAAGTAGCAAAAAGGCAAATTTCGGCTTGAATGTAAATGGAAAGAATCTCCCCCCAAAAGTGAAAACTGATATTAGAATGAGCAATCTTGACTTCAGAAAACCAGATGAGAAAGTGCACTTCTTTGCAGAGGTGGGGGGCTAGGGGTGAAGAATGTTACACATACTGTCACCCTAGGTATTGGTTTCTTTTGCTAATTGCTACTCTTTACCATCCCCCCCTTCTATTTATTCAGAGGTGACTAGGCCCTTTGGTTAGGGGAGGAATCTAAATGACTTTAAGGCTGTTAAATGGCCCAAAGGGTGGAGTGCTGGGCCCGGACTCAGGAAGAACCAAGTTCAAATAAAGTCCCAGCAGTTTAGGGGCTTGGTGACCTTGGACAGGTCATAACATCTGCCTACAGACCTCAGGTTCCTCATCTGCAATAGTGCCTAGTTCCTAGTGAAGTTGTGATGATTACATAAGGTGTGTAAAGGGCTTTCAAACCTTGAAACATTGTAGAAATGCTAGCTACTGTGTAAAAACAAGGTACAAATAACAAGTAGCCAGAAAAAGTTTGCTACCAGAAAGTTCTGGCAGTGGGAGCTGTCCAAGAGTGCCCCCCTCCCCCCAGCTGAGAGGCTGGACGGCCTCCTGGGGCCCCGACGGTCTCTGAGGTCCTGCCCAAATCAAATTCTGAGAAAGCTGCTAGGAGCTTGAGGGACCTGAGCCTGCATCCTCACCCAGAGCCAGGACCACTCATGGACAATGTGCCAGCCTCAGAGGCTGTGACCTGGGCTCATGATTCACCTTGGACAGGGACTGGCTGAGAAAGTCTGGGCCAGTCACTTGACTCAGAGCCCAGGCAACTCTAAAAATCTGCAAAAACTTCCCTCACCAGGAAGTCCCTCCACCAATAAATCAGGGATCTGAGTCAAAAAACCGAACTAAAAACAGCGCTCCAAAAACCGCACTCTAGACACAGGTGTCTAGTCCAGAGCCCTGGCTCCCGGTGGGCGTGGGGGCCGCAGACGCGTTCAGGGGCACAAGAAGAAGGAGGGCGTGGGAATCTACTAAAATAAATTTAATTAGAAATCCAGGGAGCGGGTCACGCCCAGGGAGGAGCCTGCACCGCCCCGACAGTCCAGCAGGGGCTCCCAGCTGGGCGCTGTCCACGTGGCAGGGCCACCCCGGGACTAGTGACCCCCAGGCCGGGAGGAGCCAGGCTCGGGGCCACCCCTTGCCTTCCCTCCCTCCTCGGCGGCCAGGGCCCGCCAGACCTCAGCCCGAGGAGCTGTCGCTGTCACAGCCCCCACTGTCCGGGCCAAGGCCACCTTGGTCCGGGTCGGGGCCGGGCGGGAGGAGGGGTCTTCGACGGGAGCGCTTGGGTCTTCGGGGGCCGGCGGCCAGCAGCCTCCGCTTCAGCACGGCTGGGGGAAGAAGCAGGCACCCGGTGGGTGAGAGGGGGGCGGTCGGGGGCCCGGGGATGGGCGGTCAGAGGCCGGGGAAGGAGGAGGGGGCGGCCGGGGGTTGGGGAGGGGGAGCAAGGGGAGCAACGGCCCGGAGAAGAGGAACTGGGGGCAGGGGGGGACCAGGGGCCGGAGAGAGGGAGTAGAGGGAGCGGCCCTCACCCGCCACCGTGTCCTGGCTGTCAGTTGACGGCCCCCAATAGATACTCTCTCCCCGACGGAAGTTTCGGTGCAGGCGCGTGCAGAGAGTGGCCAGCGTGAGAAGCACTAACAGGAAAGTCAAGGCCGTGGCTGCCCAGGCTGCTTCCTCTGTTCGAGGAGTGGGAACCCGGGCCGGCCGGGAAGGGGCTGCCCGGGGGGCTGGAGAGGAATGCCCCGGGCAGATGCAACCCCCTGAGCTTCCATGCCATGGTCGGGAGTCATTGCTTTCTCCACCTCTCTGAGCAATGGCCAGCATGGGAGTATCACCAGCCTCCCCTGGGCTGTCAGTGCCAGGCTTGCTGATCCCTAAGGAGTGAGGAGGGGCCCTGGTGGCTGTGGCTAGGGAACCAAGGGCAGCTCGAAGTCCCCTCCTCTTGGCTCCAAGAGTGTACTCTGGACCCCAGAACTTAATCCCTTCCCCAGGGGGGCGCCAACTCCGGAGGGCAAAGGCTGTAGCCAGGGCCTGTAAGAGAACCAGGAGCAAGAGAAGTTACCCTTCCCTCCCCCTTATGTCCAGATCCACTCAAAGCTCCCACCAACCACCAAGTCACCTCACCTGTAGACTCCTTCTTGGACATAGATGATCCTTGCCTAGCGTGGGCTCTGCCCAGGGAAGCCAGGAGGCACTGGAAGGGGTAGGCCATGCTTTCCTTCTTTCCCTTCTTCTCCTCTTCAACCAGTGGGCCACCCAGATTGGCTGTACTCTTGCCATCTCAAGAGATGCCCCCCACGCAACCAGTACAAGAGGCTGTAAGAAGTACCAGCAACAGTGGTAGGCAGTGCATTTTAGACACCCACTTGATCTTGTCCCCCAAGTAGTAAAGGGTTTCCATGTGAGTCTCCTCAGAACCCTCTCTTCCCAAAGCTGTTCACAACCACAGACACCCCCTTTCCACCAACACTCAGACCACCACCACTGCCAAATCCCAGGCTACTCACCCGATGCTGAGTGAGGCCAAGGTGAGGGATCAGCATGGGGCGGGATACACAGACGTGGGCCAGAAGGGCAAGCTGGAGTTTCAGCCAGGGGTGGACACAGGGGTGGTAGAGGAAGCTGATGTTGCTGGCCTGCTGGGAATGGCTCTGGCTCAGGCTCAAGCCAACCCTGCTTGGCCTCTCCCTGGGATACAGAGAGCCAATGCTCTCCTTGCCTTAGGACCCAGCTAAGTATGGGTAATGACTTGGGTAATGATGTAGCTTCTACTTTCACTGAATTGATGACAAAAGGGGGATGCATTTGAGCTACTTTGTTCAGGGCCCAGCCAATTGCCATGCCTCCCAACCCTTCTGCCTGGTAGCACCTTCCCATTCCCCTCACCTCTTCTTTCTTGAGCTCTGTCCCTCCCCTTCTTCAAAACTCCATTTTCTCCAACCCACCAAACTCAGATCACTCCTTCACCCTTTCTGTCCTTAGTATTGTCCAAGTAAAATGTCTTCATTGCTTAGTTTACTCTGTCTCCCTCTAGATTTTAAGTTAGGGCATTCATTCATGTTTTTCATTCAATACTTATCATATACCTACCATGAACAAAGCTGTGCTAGGCTTTATGTTTTGGTGGAGATATAAAGCTGGAAGAGGCCCAGGCCCTGGCCTTCAGAGAGCAGAGAGGCCAGGAGAAGAGCAAGGACATGACATACACATGTAATGCCAAAAAAAAAAAAAAAACAACATGAAAGAGGGCCACAGGCCAAATGGTGTGTGTGGTCCAAGGAAGTCTTCATAAAACCCACAGCTCTTGAGCTGGGATTTGTAAGATGGGAAGAATTTCAATAGTGGGAAATGGAGGGAGAAGGCATTCCAGGGGGTTGTGTAAATCTAGGAAACAAGAAAACTAATGATATCCACAGGGGATGGAGGCAAGTTCCATGGACTGAAGCACAGGACATGTGGAGGAAGGAAGCAAGAGAGAAAACTGGAAAGGTAGGGGGGCATCAGCTTATGTAAGGTCTTGAATGTCAACCTGAGTCTAGACCAGAGCTGGGCAACCTGTTGCCTTGAGGCTGCATGTGGTCCTCTAGTGCACCTTTTGACTGAGCCCAAGTTCTACAGAACAAATCTTTTTATGAAGGGGATTTGTTCTGCGAAGTTTGAATTCAGTCACAGAGACACACTTGAGGGCCACATGTGGTCTCGAGGCCACAGGTTCCCCACCCCTGGTCTAAACTTTATTCTGGAGGCTACTGGGATCCACCAAAGAATTTTGAGATGAGAAATACACTCATGTATGTATATTAGGAAGATTAATTTGGCCCTTGTAGGAAGGAGAGACTGAAGGGAGCAGGGGAGGCAGAAAGAGCCATTAGGAAGGTTGGATCTGCCAAGAGATGTGGCCATTGTTGATTTGCCCGAGTTTTGCAACTAACTAGCTACATAAATTAAGAATCAAAGCTACCAGCTCAGGGTAGGGCCAGGCCTATCTTCTATTTATTCAAAAGTCCCAGCAATATTCAAACAGAAGGCTCAGCAAGACATCAGGTTGCCCAACCCATGGTGTTGACTTAAACACTTCAATAAATTCAAATTTACTTAGCAACGCACTTGGACCAGCCCTGTACTAGAGAGGAGAAAAGCTGTATTAGGCATGGTCCCTGCCTCAGGAAGAAAGAAGGCTCTAGGGAAGAAGACAAAGTTAAAACATGGTAGATGTGTGAAATTCTGTTCTGCTGCCAGGGTTCAAACAGAGAGAGCAGTGTGGGGTACAGGGGCCCAGGGGAGGAATGACATCTAAGATGGACTCAGCTTTGTACTCTACAATCCAACCTCCTTCTACACTCCATCAACCCCACTCGAATGCTAGGACAGTGCTGTGCACACAGCATATACTAACTTAATCAATTCTTTTTCCTTCATTCATTCATTGAGGGATAGACAGGATTTGGATAGTTGGAGAGGCAAGAGGAGAGGATCAGTAAGGAACAAGTCAGGAGGCAGGAGAACATGACAAAAAGGAGTCTGGTCTGGCTAGGCAGAGGATCTGTGTGGAAATTAATAGAAGACTGGATGGATAGCCAAGTCAAGCCAGATCATGCTGGGCCAAGCAAAGATGCAGCAAGAAATAGGGAGCCAGTGTCTGAATACAGGAGTGACATGATGAAAAGCCTTGGGGGAAGATTCCTCAAGGCAGAGGTCTACATGATAGGAAGAGGAGAAGCTAGAGTCCCGAGAAAGCAGAAGTTGTGAAGTGATTGGGACCTCCCCTCCAGCAGTGACACAAAAGGAGAAGGGTTGGGAAGGTCATATTCTAGAGGATGAGGCCAAGATGATTCCAAGGTGGAAAGTTCCCATTTACATCTACCCACAGTAATGGATAGAGTTCTTTTTAAAGAACTTTCACATACATTATTTTATCTGATGCTCATATTAATATGCCCGGCAGATGCTTGTCAATGGCAAGAGAGAGGCAGAATTGGGACTAGAACCCAAGTCTACCTGAGCCCCAGTTCCATGTTCTTTCCAGCCCACAACACCCCATCTAGCTCTGGACCAGTCAATCAGGAAGCACTCACTCACCATGCCAGTGCCCCATACCTCCCACCTGTCATTCTGGGTGGCAGGGCATGAGTCGGAGGGCTGATGGTAAACAAATTAGTTCAGCTGGAGTAAAGGGTCCAAACCCCAGAGTTATGGGTAATAGAGTTAGTGACAGAAGATTTAAAGAGGCAGCTTCAGCCTTCCCCATCACCACCATGCTGTATGTGGTGGGCATGGCTCCTACCTGCCCTGGGCCCATCCAAGTCTTGGTTATTCTTGGAGACACCTGTGGGTGAGGAAAGGAGGAAGTTTGAATGTCTCAGGAACACACCCATGGAGGGGTTGGGAGGGGAGAAGGGGTGAATACTTCAACTCTTGGGCTGCATGGGGGTAAAGGGAGGGATGAAAAGGGAACAAGGAAAGGTATTCTAGGAAACTAGGACCAGGCTGGGGTAGAAGAAAAGCTCTGTGAGGCTGAAGTCTTATTTCTTTGTACACCAGTGCCTTGTCCAGAGCAGGCTCTAGAGAAATGTTCTATATCTCTGAAGGGACATTTGGAGTTGTCAGAAACACACAGGACAGGGGTCACTACAGAGCTGGGAATCTCAACCGGAGACCTGGAGGTGTTAGGGGCACCACCTCTCAGGATCCCAAAGCGGCCCTTGGTCTACACGCACAGAAGGATTTGTGGGTGGGTGGGCTCTGCCTGGGCCCCACTTAAACATACTTATACCTCTTGTGGCAGAGGCCACAGCTCCCCAGGGCATCGGACCCTGTCCTGCGCCAGCTCAGTCCAGACCTGCAAACCCCAGAAGCAGAGAGTTCGAGCAATCTGTCTGAAAGGGATCCCTACTCCCCCGGCCAAACCCTCCACCCTCCCTGCGTTCCTCCCCGTCTGTTCGTAGGCGCGGGGTCCCAGCCTACAGGGAGGGTGCCTCCTCCCGTTTGCCTCCGGACTCAGTTTCCCCACTCTCTGAAATGGGGATCCAGGTTGGCGGTGCCCGCAAGACAAAGGTTGAAGATGCGGAGGCGGGGACTCGGGACCGCGCTCCTGGGTCCCCCTCCTCCAGCCTCTGTGCCAAGGCCGGGGCCGCTTAGAGATCTCGGAGGAGGGGGGTACAGTCCCCTAGGCGGGGCGAGGGGCAGACTTACCGCCCTAGGGCCGCGAACCGCCCGGCAGAGCAGCGCCGGCAGCAGCGACAGAAGCAGCAGAGGCGGCAGCAGCAGCTGCGCCCAGCGGGGTGCCGCCATCCCCGCCCGGGTCCCGGACTTGTCTCGGCAGGGTGCTGGCCCCACCGGCCTGGCCTCTGGCCCCGCCCCCACGTGCTGGCCCCGCCCCTCCCTCTAGTCTCGCCGGTGCAATGGACGGTTTCTGTCTCACTCCTCGCCCCGCCCCCATGCTGCCTCTCCTCCTGCACCCTCCCGTGTAGCTCCGCCCCGCCCTTGGTCTGCGCTGTCAAGGAATGTGCTTGTCTGAGAGTCTCAGCTCCTCGACCCGCCCCCTGCGTTGGCCCCGCCCCAAGCCTAATCTGGGCCTCAGCTCACTCCCTCCAAGCTCCCCCCCCCTCCGTGCGCGCCTCGGGGTGGACCTTGCAGTGAATAGAGATGAGCGTGTGCGCGTGCGTAAGGGCGGGGAGGGGGGAAGAGCAGAGAGTTACAATAAAATATCCGGCGGGTCGCGGGCCGTGACGCCAGCTCGGCGGGGTCACGTAGAGGGGAAAGAGACGAGGCCGGCAGGAGTTGAGAGGGAGAGGGAGAGGAGCACTAGTTGAGAAAACTGGCGCTTGCGCAGAAGCTGCAGGGTACAACGGAGTGGGAGGGGACAGTGAAGGGGGTTGCGCACGCGCAGCCTCCAGCGGCGGCTGGCACCGCCCTCCTGGAAGGGTTCGGGATGATCTAGCTGTAGAGAACCCAGCCCCGCAGGCGCAAGGAACGGCTTTGAGTATCTTTAGCTAAGCCCGGGCCCTCTCTGAGCCTCAGTATGGGCTTCTGTAAAACGGGGATAAATAATCCCAGCAATCCCTAAACCCTGGGCTCGCGGTGAAACTCGGAGAAGCCGAGAGAAGCTCTTGGCACGCCTTGGAGAGCTCTGCAAATGCTCGTTATCGTCGTGTTTGCCGTTATGATTACTGCGCAGTGGACCTGCATGCAGGACGAGCTGGGCTCAGCTTCTCCAGTGGCCTCAGCCAGCCACCGTGTGACTTTGGACAAGTCACTTAACCACTGCTTGCCTCAGTTTCACCATCAGTATTATGAGAATAATAATAGCACCTTCCTTCTCAGCCGGTTGTCGTGGGGATAAAATTAGGTAACGCTTGTCAAGTGCCTCAGGAACCTCAAAGTGCCGCGAAAATGCTAGCTGCTGTTATTGAAGCAGTATATATTCAAAGTTCGTGTGTATGTACGTGTAAATATATGCATATATACAAATAGTTGTCTCTATATGTTCAAATTCCTTCATCTCATTGATTGATCCAGATGCTTAAATGAGATAGTTAATGAGACCATGTGCTCGGCTACCCTGCGTTGTCCCAAAAGTCTTAGTGCCGTTAAAGTATGAAAGCCTAAGCAGTTACGTAATTCTCAGTACGGCTAGTCCGATTCCGTGAAGCTCTGGTCCCAGCTTTGAGTAGTGAAACTCTGACCTGTGAGTAGTGAACCCTCCAAGGCTCCCACCCCACCCTCCGCAACGTTTAGGATCCAATCCCCAAACCACGGGTCTCGAACTCCCCCACACCTATTGCAAAATCGGGTCAGACAGAAGTGTGTGAGGGTAGGGGTGTGGAGCGGAGAGATCAAGAGAACCGACGAACCAATCACTGGATTCCTGACCAGGGCTGATCCTATTAGGAATCATGTCCCAAGGAGCCACCCTCTTTCAAACTCCCTGGCCCCAGCCGAACTTTCTTCTTCATCCAGGGGAAATCCCTCCTCCAGACCACTAATTCACAGCCTGGAGGGGGTGCGGGGCAGAGATGGCCCGAGTGTCTCAGATTTCCCTCCAATCCCCTTAGCTACCACTCTCCGAACACACTCTGCACCATTACTGTGGGCTTGGGAGGTTTGTTAGGGATGGAGGGAACTGGACTTTGTCCATAGTTATATGGAGGCAGCCAGCAGGCCGTGCCCCTAAATAGGGGAGCTTGCAGGGAGACCTCTGGCCTACCTCCTCTCCCCTTTCCCTTGGTCCCTGGTTCTGCCAACAACACTCCACTAGAATTTAAGGAGGGAGTCATGGTGGTGGGTTGCTGGGTTCAACCCAAAAAAATTCATGGGAAGGCAACGTAATTCTTCCAAGTTAAGAGACTCCTCTCCGCCAATGCAAAAGTTTTCTTTGCCCTCTCCACTTTGGTTAGCAATTGTGGGTCCCATCCTAGGGAGACCTCCTGCCCAAAAAGGAGGCCTTTCGCTGCAGGGGATGCCAAGGTTTCTGTCAGGAGTCCTCTTTGCACAGGTCTGGGGGCCGGGGACAGTTTTTGTGAAGGGCTCTCTGCACGAGGTTCTGGCGGTGGGAGGTCTCTTTCTGAGGTCAGGATCGTGGTGGGTTACTCTCCGTCCACCGACGAGTCTGGGAGTTCACTAATTGCACGGTGTTTGAGCAGGGCTCTCTCCACAAGGTTCTGACTGGGAGCTGCCTTTCAGAGGACTGGTTCTTAGTGTGAGCCGCTCTACAAGAGAATTTGTCTTCGGGGCTTTTTCTGACGTCGGGGTCGGGTTGGGGATCCTCTCTCCCCAAAGTCTGTATGGGAGCTTTCTTTCTGAGGTCAAGGTCTCTCTGGGGAACTGTGGGAAAGGACCCTTTCTATTACCTGCAGAGTCCCCAGTCCCTCCTCACTGTCCTCCGGCTTTCTCCCATTCAGCCCCCGATTCAGGTAATTCTCTGGCCCCACGCCCTCCTCTTTGTCCCAGCCTCTTTCCCACCCTATGCCCTTTGGCTCCCACTCTCCCAGTGGGTCCTGGCTGCCGAGCCCAAACCCTGAGTTTAGAGAACCAGACAGAGAGGCTGCGTCTGGAGAGGACGACTGGGGAAGGGAAGGCCAAAGAGACGCAAGAGTGACCAGCTTCTGCAGTGGCTCAGACAGCGCCAGCCAGCCCGAGCCTGGGTTCCCACTCTTTTTCCCTGGAGTCGGAGAGCCGAGGCCCGCGGACGCAACCTTCGAACTTTTTTGTCTCCCCTCACCTCCCCCTCAGATCTGAGCCTGGACCAAGACTATGCAACCCGTGTGGGACAAAACGGGAAGGATCTCTGGGAAAAGCAGGAGGTGTTCCCGCAGCTCCCCAGGGTCTTCCTGGGATCCCTAAGAGCTCAGACACGAGCCGGGCTGCACGCCGGAGCCCCCTCCCTACGCCGCCCAGTTGGCACCACCTTCCTGCCCAAGGCCCCTTCCGGCAGGCAGACCGGGAGACTCTGCCCCGCCCAACTTCGGCGTCCCCTCTCTGGCCAGCCGCAATCACTGTACAAAGGACTGGTGGTGAGTGGGGTGGGGTGGGGACAGGCAGCCGGCCCTAACTCCAGAGGCCGGGCCAATAGGGAGCTAGGGCCCCCACGCGGGAGGGCTCTCAGCCCCCGCTGCCCGTTGCGCCCAGCACAGAGCTAGATCTCCGAGGGGGCGGACGCTTGCTGGCCGCAGCCCCACCGCTCCCTCTGCGCTCCAGCCCGCTCCCTCATCTTCGAACCCCCGCTAGTCTCCCTACCCCCATCCCGATCCGCACTCGACATGCCGGCTTGGGGCCCCGCCCTCGCCCTGGCTGCCCTAAGCCTGATCTGCCTCCTGGCCCGATGGCTGGGGCGATTCACTGACAGTACCAGAAAGGAGCCAGGGCACAGGAAAGAGGAGGAAGCGAAGGAAGACGTGGTGGAGGACGAGGACGAGGACGAGGAGGAAGACGAGGAGGAGAATGAAGAGGAGGAGGAAAACCCGGCCTTCTGGGACGGCTTCAGTAAGGGCCAGGAACTGCGGCCAGGGGGCTGCCGCCTCATCTTTAAGCGCTCCGCCCTGGCCCACTGTCTCCTGCGCACCTTCCGCAGGTCTGTGGCCCTCAGCGAACCTGCCCACAGCTCGTGGTTCTCAGGGCCGAATCTACAGACCTTCTACCATTTCATGCTCCCAGCAGGCCACGGTCTCCAGCTGGCCCGGGAGAACCTACAGCTGGCAGACAACGGGTTGGTGGCCCTGGACTGGGTGGTGGGGCCCTGGGCCCCCAGCCCGCAGGTGGTGACTAACGCCTACAGCTCCCCTCCGGTCCTGCTGGTCATCCCTAATTCCTGGGGTCGCCTCACCCGCAACGTGGTGCAGCTTTGCCTCTTGGCCTTGGAGAAGGGCTACTACCCAGTCATCTTCCACCGAAGGGGCCATCAGGGCTGTCCACTGCTCAGTACCCAGCTTCAGACATTCGGTGACCCCTCAGATCTCAAGGAGGCGGTCACCTACATTCGCTTCAGACAGCCAGCTGCGTCACTGTTCCTGGTCAGTGAGGGCTCGGGCTCGGCCTTGCTACTGTCCTACCTGGGCGAGTGTGGCTCCTCCAGCTACGCCACGGGGGCGGCCTGTATTTCGCCTGTGCTCCGCTGCCGGGAGTGGTTTGAGGATGGGCTGCCCTGGTTCTATGAAAGGGCCTTCCTGCTGCACCAGAAAATCACTCTTAGCAGGTGGGTACCCTGGGCAAAAAGCACAGAAAGCAGCCCCAAGGAGCAGCAGCAGATTGATCCCCCAGTCTGGGCTGCCTGGGAAATATTTGACCATCTTTAACAAATGTCAGGCCTTAGGAAAAGTTTGGACCAAGTTCTCTTACGTGATCCCACTGTGGGAAAGAAACCTATTTTAGTGGAAAGTGTTAAATGCTTTTCAGATGGGGCGAGTACAATTGTTTGGGCCGGCTCTCTCCTTTCTCCTAATCCTCAGTTTTCTCACCCCAAGCAGTCTGCACGCTGAGGAAAGAGGCCAGTACTGTCCAGTACTGAGTAGGTCCAAAAAGGGATCCTGCAAGGAACTGTATCCCAGTGCCCAAACAGGACTTTTACTGAGCTTGGCAACAGATTGCTTGGCAAGAAATAGGGCACCCAAAAGCTGAAGTATCCTTAGACCTAGGCAGATGTCAGAAAGTGCTGGAAAGGGAGTCCCAGCTAAGCCCCTGCCTTGCTATGTGTGCTATGTGAATAAATCACTTCCTCTCTCTAGCCTAAGTATCCTGCCTTGGAAAATGAAAGGGTTGAAGGAGATGGTCTCTAAGGTTCCTTTCTGGTTCTAATATTCTCTGATTCCTCTCAGTCTTTTGAACCCTTCTCAGTAGAGAGGGTTACATGGCATGAACCTTGGGGGAGAGGAGTGACACTTTCCACAGCAGATAACCCAGTCCTCCATTGTCAATGTGGTGATGAGGCTAAAAAAATAGATTTCTGCCTCCTTTCCCCCATTTTCTCAGTCTTCCTTGCCTCCCTCCCCCCAATAATGAGAAGAACAAACCTCTTGTACTCAGCAGAGCTGCCATGGTAACAGCAAAACCAGTCCAGGAGCCCAGGTGTTCACATTTCTTGGTTGCCATGGTTTTCCAAGCCCAAATGACTGATAAGAGACCACTGCCCTGTGCTTTCACTACCACCATCACCACACGGCCACAGTGACTCGACCACTCCTGAGCCTGAGACAGCTTCCCAAAATCAGGAGTGAGGAAATGGGGTAGAGGAATCCAGAGCTATGGGAAGTACCTAGTGGTCAGTGAATTGGGGGTTGAGGACCCTAAGCAAAGCTTTTTTGGCCGAGCAGATGACAACTTCTACCTTGGGCTGTCATTCATGGTCCATGGGAAATCTCAGGTTAGTTGAATCTTATGGTAAGGGGAAATGCTATTGACCCCTTGATTCATGGCTGAGAACTGTGATCAGAATTGGAAAAAAATGCAAGCTAATCTCCCAAAACATCCATCCATGCACATCTCATTCAAAGTCCCATTTCAGATCCACTCCCAGACGGCCTGCAGTAAATTGTTAGTTCGGCCCCAGCTTCCTCTGCCACCATGCATTCTGTGTCCAGCCCACATTCAATCAGGATAGGCAAAGGGCTTTTAGCATTAGCCCAAGCAAAATATCTCAAGGAAAATGGATCTGCTATGGAAAAAGAGCTCAAATTCATAGAATGTTAGAGCTCATAGGATTCTCAGAGATCATTTGGTTCAACACCCTATGGTAGAGAAGGAAATCAGAAAAATGGAGGGACTTGGCTAAGGTCATACAGTGAGTAAGGTCATACATACACAAAGCAAGGGAAAGACTGACAAACCCAAGTCCTATGCCTCTGTTCAGTGGGCCAGGACTAGGCAACTAAGCAACAGGTATACAAGTACAGGAATCAAACAATACCTACCACCAAAGACCAAGGATACCTTGTTTTTGGGGAAAAACCTTATGTGTACATTGGATCTTTCTCCCCTATGCCAAGCCAGCCCAAACTGAAATGATCTTTCCATCACTTGCTATTTGGGATTACCAGAAGCATGGCTCTGGGCGAGCAGGAAATCCTACTTAAAACCCCTTGAACAGGTTTTTTTTTTCTTTTTGGAGGGGGGAAGGCAGGGCAATTGGGGTTAAGTGACTAGCCCAAGGTCACACAGCTAGTAAGTGTTAAATATCTTGGGTTGGATTTGAACTCAGGTCCTCCTGACTTCAGGGCTGGTGCTCTATTCATTGCACCACCTAGCCACCCCATTGAACAGGTTTTTTGCTCCCTTTTGTGTCTTGGACTCCTTGGGCAATCAGGTAAAGTCTTTGGGCACATAAATCGAATTATAAAGAAAATCAATTATATTAAAAATAAGCATGGAATTTTTTCCCATCTACCTTCACAGACTCCCTGAAATTTTTCTTTCTTGGGAGGGGGGGGTCCCTATGGATTCCAGGTTAAGACCTCCTAGAATAATATCACCAGAAAAAAAGGAGAAATCCCAGACTTGAAGGAATAGTATCTTCAATAATCCACTGTTCTTTTTTTCTTCTTCTTCACCCTCTCCCTGCCTCAATTTACAGTCTTTGTTGTTGACAGATATGCTACAGCCCTCGATGACATAGTGAACACCGACAAACTCTTTATGAGCCGCTCCCTGCGGGAATTTGAAGAGGCCCTTTTCTGCCGGACCAAGAACCTCCCCATCAGCTGGGACACATACTGGGATGACAACGATCCCCTCCGAGATGTGGATGAAGCTGCGGTTCCCGTGCTCTGCATTTGCAGTGCTGACGACCCTGTGCGGGGCCCTCCAGGCCAAACCTTGCCCACCAAACTCTTCCAGAACAACCCCTACTTCTTTCTCCTCCTCAGCCGCTACGGGGGCCACTGTGGATTCCTTCGGGAAGTTTCTTCCCCAGCCTGGAGCCATGAGGCTACCATGGAGTATTTCCAGGCTCTGACTGAATTCTTCCGGTCAGAGGAAAGGGTGAAGGGTCTGTCCCGCCACCGCTCCTCATTCCTGGCAGGCCGCCGTCGACGATTTACTCTGCAGAAGCGAGAGGTAGCCCCGACTTCCCCCCGACTTGAAGAGATGTTTAGCTGGAAGCGGTCATATACAAAATGAGGTCCGTGAGGACGCCCCCACATTGTTCCTGCCCTGATTCTAATGCTCTGTTTCCATTCATCCATTCCATTCCATTCATGGAAGAATCATGCCAGCATGGAAAGGAAGCATTGGAGTGGACAGCCACCATCCCTCTGTTTAGCAACATCATCTGCCAGTGCGGCTGGAACCTACAGAAAGCGTAGCGGTCCCTTACTTGGGTCATTCCAATTCATCCTGTTGTACACAACATTGGCCTCTTCTAGCCACCAATTTCTCCCATCATCGCGGATTTCAAAAGCCAAAGAAGGACACGCATTTATGAGACAGGAAAGTGATAGATACAGTGCCCGACATCAGCAAAAACAACTGTTTTCTTAGAAGTATCAGTAAGCATACACACAGATGTCCTGTCCCACATGTGGTGTCCTATAACTCTGATTTTGAGGCCAGGACTCAGCCCTTCAGTCACTTGGTAGAGAGAACTACAGAGCCTTAAATGCAAACATCCTGTGTTTATGAAGTCCCACCCTATTCCTTCAGGCTGTTCAGAAGATACTAGCTGTTTCAGGGGGGTGTAGGGGAATAAGCCTCTCTTTTGTGTCAGTATCACCCTAGTATCAGAGAAAGCTGGGGTCTTCTCAGATGGAAACAAGGTCTATGGGCAGTCATGAATTCTGACCTGGAGATCACCTCCTCTAAGCCTTGCACCTAATGAGGAGTGGGAGATATGCAGATCACAGACAAGAAGCTTTTCCTTAGGTCTGCTCTCATCTCTATTTTCAGACTTTTCCTTGCCTTCGCCTTCCTGGAAAATTTTCTATGAAGAGGCTGGCAAAGAGAAGAACAGAGGATCGGGAATACGAATGCCTGCCTCAGCAGCACAAAAATCTACAGTTGAGCTGGGGAGGACGGGTCAGAAAGACTGATTTGGGACCATTAACCAAAGGCTCAAGGACCCAGGGCTGCTCTGAGCAAGTCCCTGGGATGGTACCAGGGCCAAGGAATTCTCAGACTTCTGTAAGTGACCCAGCTTCCAGGAGATGTTGATATATTTTCAAGCACCTTTTTCCCGTATAGGGGCATGACTGCTTTACTCCAAAAAAAGCTGGACCATAAGCCCCCACTTCCATCTTGTGGGCAAAGTTTAAAGGCTCATATCGCTTTATGTAAGGATGGAAAGACAAATTCAAAAGCTTCTCTCTTCTCTCCAGGGTTTTCTGAACCACTAGCCTATTTCCAGATTTCCAGACATGGCCACTAGAGACTTTTCTCCACTCCAGGGCCAGGAGAAAGGGAGACGTATCTCACGTACTGTAAGTGGAAAGGCTAGGAACCCTGAGGGGCTTGCTGCCTACCCAGTGTCTTCTTAATACTTGATTTCCTCTTTTTTTTCTGCCCAGTTATTTGAAAGCCCATTCACACCGAATCTAGGACTGGTTGGAGGCATCTCTTTTTCCTCTGATTTATAATCACTCATCACTGAAGGGATGGTTAGTTCTGTGGGGGAGGCTGAATGAGATGAATCCTAGACCACAGATGTAAGGACATCCTTGTTTATGAGGAACATAGCCCACAAGGTATATCAAAGGGTGTCCTGCTCCATGTTTGACTAAGACACGAGGTATCATGACTTGTGATTTTATTTGAACCTGCCCATATACTTATAAGGGGCTAGAGAGTATTTCTTCAGATGTGACAAAGCCACATCCTGGTCTAATAAGCAACAAGAGTTTTAAAAAGGGACACAGCGTTTGCCAAAAGTCACGCATGGCTCACGGCCTAGCATCTGACATCCCTAGCGGCATAATTTCAGCTCTGCAGATCACAGTACTGCTACTCTTTGGAGGCTAGGTCCAATGGATTTAGCAATCTGTCTAGGCCTAAGAAACATGTCCTGGGTTCAGATACAGACAAAGCTTGATTGTTCAGAAGAATCTTGTTTGGGGATGATGTGGGCCTTGTTTCTTCCTCCTCCCCTTTGTCATCTCCTAACCTTGGGCCAGTGCTAGGAGAGGCAAGAAAAAGCAGTTGAACCACAAATCGAACTACTCTGAGGCACAAATGTTGCTTTGACAAAGAGCTGGGTGAGAAGCTAAACAGTCATGCCTATGCCATAGCCCCACATGGTTCTATGCCCGTGGCAGGTGCTCAAATACTTTAGTGAATGAATGAATCAGCATCTCCCCTACTGAGACTTTTTTCCCCCTCCTTGGCAACCAGTAATTCAGAACTGAGTGCAGAGTAAGAAATAGCCTGGTGGCTTTAGCAGCTCATGATGATTTTGTGCCCCACTTCCAAAGGCTACAGTTGTAGAAACTCAGCTCTTCTAATTGGTTGTTTTTTTTTTTTTTTAAGGAAGAGAAGAATGAGGAAAAGAAGAGAGAATAGGAGAAGAGAGAAGGGAGGAGGGGAGAGGACAAGGTAGAACAGGAACCTGAGAACAGAAAAGCAGAAATCACAATCGCCTTCAGGCTTCTGGTATTTCCAGTGACAAGTCATTGAGACTAAGTCCAAAGACAGTGTTGGGTGATCCAAACACCAGCGGCTCTGGGGGGGAATTCAGGAAGAAATGGGTCAGAACCACAGAGCTAGGAGCTATTTTCAGATCCACTTAGTTCCACTATCGTATTTTTACATAGAAGAAAACGAGCCCAGAGAAAGGAAGTGGCAAAGCCTTGTAATTACCTCAGACTCTGAAACCATCCACACCAGCTTGCTGACTGCACTAGGAAGTTGTCTCCTTTCCATAACTCAGGTTCCTGATACCTTATAGCAGAGGTGGGGAAGCTTGGGCCTGGAGTCCACATGTGGCCTTCTAGATCCTTAAGTGTGGGTGGCCTTTTGACTGAACAAATGTGATTTGTTCTGTAAAACTCGGATTCAGTGGCTGGTTTCCAGGGCAATTTCCAGAGTTAGATGAAGTTTGGGCCACTCCGTTCTCCAGGCTAAAGAGGTCTTACTCATTCTACTGTGCCATAGTAAACAGCCAGCCAAGCTGGACAAGTTTGAGGCAGATAATTTCAAATGTCTGACCCTTTCGGGGAACTGAAGGTTGAAAGCGTCTTGCGGACAAAATTCCATCAGACAGAAAAGTCAAGGACTCAGAATTAATTCTCAATGGGCTGGGACAATGCTGAATGTTCGGATGACTCATTTGGAGGCCCACTTTGGGAGGCTTGTAAGCAGAAGAATGAAAATGAGAAACTAAAATGGAGAGGCTGGGGAAGGAAGCAATGCCTTAAGCCCTAGGAGTGACCATCTCTTGCTTGGATTGTCAGCTTCCCCTCCATTGTCTATTGGGATTGGAGAACTGGCTGGATTAAAAGGTGAACAATTACCTCTGATGACCTCATCAAGTTCTACCAAGCCTCTGTCTCTCCCCAAGCCAAGAATTTATATTTTATTTCCAAAAGCCTAGGAACCCATAGGTTTCAAGTTCACCCTGGAACCTCAAAAAAAGAGAGCACAGGCTCTCCCCCTAAAACTGGCTGATCCATACTCATCTACTTACCCATAATAGGAATCCTCCTCAGTGTATGAGACTTAAATCCTATGAGAAAGTTTATTATTATGGTAAAGGGCCAGGATATGGGGAAAACATTAATCTGAAGAGTCAGGACGCCTGGGCTCAGGCTCCTGTTCCACTACTTATCAGCCAGGACAGTCCTAGTGCCTTCTGAAAGCCTCCACTAGGGATCATTTGTACCCACCTACCCTCGGGTGAGTGAGAACTCCAGAGACATTGCCCCTATGGCTCCATGGAGATAACTTAACCACAGCTGCAGGAGGCAATTTTAGACATATTTTACATAGCATCAAAGCAGTCAGGTGTATAGAGGGTTTAGAGTCAAGAACTGGTTTGAATCCTGTCTCATATACTCCTTAGTGGTGGGTGACCCTTGGGCAAGTCACTAAATTTTTCTATGCCTCAGTTTCCTCACCTGTAAAATGGAGAACAATACCACCCACTGCATAGGGTTGTTGTAAGGATTCAATGAATTAACATGTGTCAAGTGCTTTGCAAACTTTGAAATGTTATATAACTGCTATTATTATTACTAATTATCCCAAAGTGGCTTCCTACGGAGGTGAGTATAGCTTGAGTTCTGAAATGGGAAACCAGTCAGATGTCTCCTGCTTTGGAACAATAATCAGAACCTGGAGGAATTTTGGGAAATAAAACAGGCCTCTCGAGAGCTGAAAAGTCTATTCTAGAAGCAAGGAAGGGATATAATGATTTTTTAAAATGGAAATATCCCACTAAATAGGCAGAGCACATGAAAAATAGTGAATGATTGTTTTATATTCTGAGTAGCTGAGAAGGCCTTAGAGGCAGGAAAATAGCCAGCATTTATATAGGGTTTTACAAATATTTATCTCACTTGATTCTTACAACAACTTCAGGAGGGAGGTGCTATTATGACCCCCATTTTACTGATGAGGAAACTGAGGCAAACAGGTTAAGTGATTTACCTGGGGTCACACAACTAATGAGTCTGAAGGTGAATTTTGAACCCAGATCTTCCTGACTCCCGGTCCATCATCTTACTCACTGCAGCACCTAGCATTTAGCCTATCTATGAACTTGCAGCTGGCAATCGTATCAAAAAACTTTTCAGGTCTGTTCCTCCAAACCCCCACATCCAACCCCCTGCTTAAAAAAAAAAACAACTTATAACCATTGTATTTGTCAATCATGTGGCTGGACAGAAAAACATCTTTTACTTCACCGTCTTGGAATAGAAAGATTTGTCTCTTGGTGATTGTTTTCTTTCTTTTTCCCCCCTCCCACCCCTGCCCCAATTTCTAATCAGAAACAAATCCAGGACATTTATCCTCTGTCATTTGGGTACAGAGCAGGGGGATGTACATATCTATCTGGGGACTGAGACACATTGTTCTATGGCCACCATCTGTTGGAGGGTTGTTGCTGGTGGTTTTTGGCCTCTCTCTCCACAACCCTAACCTAGAGTTTCTGTTTAATTAATAACCAGACTTCTTGCTTCAGTTAATCATTTCCTAGTGGTCCAGAAATTTTCCCAACTGTCAACACTGCTAGATGTGTAGTAGATGGACCCTAGCCCTGTCTCTTGCCATGATGGAACTCCTCTGGGCTGTGCTGAAAAGAAGGGTGGATTAGAAATGTGGCAACCTGGATTCTGGTCTTACCTACCACTGTACTTCCTCCAGAGATTCAGTCTCTCCATATGATGCAGTCAACCAATCCATGCCTTCTCCTGGACTATAAAACCGGCCCATTTACCGTTTCATTCTGTAACAGACACTTCCTTTTCTCATCACACACTGTCCTAATAAACATCAAGGTATCTTATAAAAATATGTAAGCAGACCTCCAAGGCCCTTCAAATGAATCACCCATCAAGCATTGCTTTAGATCCCAAGGCAAATGCAACATGTTTCCCTACTAGCAGGTAGGACCTTTAAAGACAAGGGAGAAATGTGAGACTCTTTAGGTTTTGGTCTTGTCAAGTGGGAAGTAGAGACACTTGAGTTAATGTCCCTAAGAACTTAGGTGAGAAAATGTTCTATAACTCGAGAGGTCCATTCTGATGCTGTTCTATTGAAATTGCATTTAATAGTCTAGTTTTATCAAAGGACCTGAGTTCAAGTCCTATTTTTTCCTGCGCTGTTGGGGAAGTCACCCCACATCTGTGTTCTTTGGCTTCCTCATCTACAAAATGAGAAGACTGAAGATTGATGTCTCCTCTAACTCTGAATCCTATTATAGTTTATAAGGCTGTATTTCAGGAGACAGGCATCACTTCTATTTTGCTTTTCTAAGCGAGAAAACATTTTTAGAGATGTTGAAGAACTTATCTAGAGGTTCACAAAGCTTTCAAATGATTTGCCTCCAGGTCCATGACCTTTCTGGGAGACATTTATGTATCATTTTGATGACAATACCTACCCCCTCCCCGCCCCCCGGGATTTGCACTCTTGAGTGTAACTTCAGGTGAAAGGCACCTTACAGCTTGAGTGTGACCCAAATAACCTTTGGTACGTTGAGCTAGTCAGAGAACTTCTTTAGCTTTTTCGCTCACTGGATCACAGGTTTAGAGATGAAAGGGAGTTACAGGTCATCTTAAGCCCAGAGATGTTAGGTGACTTCCATAAAGTCACAAAGGTAGAGCCAAGGTTCGAACCCAGCTTCTCTGACTTCAAATTTGGCAACCACTCCAAGCACCACACTGCTTCACTGTCTTTTTCTGTCCCAATCAATACTGACACTATTCATAAGCATTTTACAGTTTCTAACTTGCTCTCTTCACAACCCTTAGAAAGGTAGCCTAAGATTTCACAGGTGAGGAAAACAAAGC
The DNA here is from genome assembly GCA_028646575.1 of Pseudocheirus occidentalis. NCBI lineage: Eukaryota > Metazoa > Chordata > Mammalia > Diprotodontia > Pseudocheiridae > Pseudocheirus > Pseudocheirus occidentalis. Next base: position 141,626 of record JAQQSW010000048.1, on the reverse strand, counting down.
AAAGGAGTGATTTGCTAGAAGCCAGGACTTGGCTCCAAATCTTTCTTCTACACTGTCATCCTATTGATTAGGGTCCTGAGTTAAGAGACAGGGCTGTGGAAATGGTGTGTTGTGGAAAGAGCAGTGAACATAGCAGTGAACAGGCCGATTCTGGCTCTGTCATTAACTAGGTATGTGAATCTGGCTGCTTCCAGCTTAAGGCATTCTGTGACTTCAAATCCAGGGCAAAGGCGCAGCAAGTGCTGAGCAACTGGGTCCGAGAACTGCCCGAGTTATGCAACTCCTGTGGTCATTCATGACTAGAGTGCACATGTGATGGATAAAATCCATTCAGAGCCTCTATCTTCAGGCCTATGGGATTACTTTGGTGCCAAAGGCATGGAGCAGCACTGGGGGAGTCGAGCAAAATTCGTGATTTTAGTATCCACGAAGTACAGGAATAAAACTTTTTTTAAAAAGCTCACTGAGACTGTGTGTACTAAAATTACTTTATTACAGTTGATTTTTTTTTTAACTTTTCCTTTGCTATGATACAAAGGATACTTACAAACAAAATATTACATATGACCTTGTTTTCTCTCATTTTCTGACAACTTGGTAACAGCTTTAAATGCACAATCTATACAATTAATACAGGTTATATATGAACTATAATGTACGCAGAACCAGGAGAATACTGACAATATACTGTACAATGAGCCTCACCAGCTAGTGCTGCGGACCATCTTTACTGCAGAGAAAATGCACACTTGTATCATCCGGACCGACTGGTGCTCATATCAAAGGAAGAGCCCCATTCCCCACTGCAGCCCTTTGTAAGCCTCCACTGTGGGCGTCTGTATGGTCTGGGAACTCAAGGGGATGTGACAAAGGTGTAGTTAAAAAACAAATTCATTAGTAATGGTGGCAGTACATCACATTTTCAGCATGATTCTCTCTCACCCTAAAAATCAGTCCCTGTTTCCAGAACCAGAAGTCTTTCACCCACCATGAAAATGTGACAGGTTCGTGGGTTGGGGGAGAGAAGATGGCAACTGCCGCAAGAAAGGCAAGCGATGAAACCAAATGTTTAGTCCTATGGAATTCTTCATTTCTCTCCCCTACCACAGGGAACTAACAAGTCACAAAGGTGCTCTTGATGAAATCCAACTAGACCTCCTTAGAACACGAATAACTCAGGGCACTAGTCTTCTTTAAATATTCATGGAAACTACTGAAACACATTCTGGACAGCAACATACTCCAATAAAGAAAGGCCCTATGAGCCATTAAAAATAATTTCCCTTGAGTGGTCCACCAGAGCTGGTCCTGGGCTGTTACATGTGTGCATCCAACTCCCAAAGGCCTACTCAAAACTGATAAGGTCACAGCTTTTTTTTTTTCCTTTCCTTTATTATTATTATTATTATTATTTTTTGTAAAAAGGCAACCGACTGAGCATTTTTTTGATGAACGGCAAAATAATTATTTTAAAAAAACCCTAGCATTTGCATGGATAATGCAAATGTAATAAAATGGCCTTTAAGAAAGGAGATGAGGAAAGGGGAAGAAATGTGATGAAAATTCAAGATGAAGAAAAATGGACTTTTTTTCCTTTTAAAAACTTCTACAATACCTGTGCAAAAAAAAAAAAAACCCAAAACAAAACAAAACAAACAAAAAAAAAACCCATGCCAGAGATGAAGAGATTCAAGGGGAAGTGAATATACTGTATAAAATTAAAAACATAAATAGGCTATCTGGATGGTGGGTAGAAGCAGAAACCAATCTGGGTCACAAAAAGGATTATACATTCAAGATGCTCTTAAACCCAGTGGGATAACTTATGTTAAAATTGTGTTAATAGTTATGTTAGAAATCTCAAGTTTGTTTTTAAATCTTCACAATACAAGCAAAGCTGTTTTAAAATATACACTATACACATTTCTCATAGTCTCTCCCAGCCTCGTTAATGCACATTACACTATCTTTCTTGTATACAAAAACAAGGGGGTTCTTATAGCTAAACTGCTCAAAGTAACCCAACCATTTATTACCTAAATGTCTGCCTTAAATCTTAAATGGGTTATTGACTTCTGAATAATCACATAAACAGATTTAGCAAAACAAGTGTTAATAAAAATTTCTTAAGCATTTACAATTGATCGAGCTGAAATAGCTCGGGTGAATTATATGCACTATGTTGTAAAATGTCACTTATTTACATCAGACCCTCATCCTGTTTTATTTTTTTTGTTTGTTTTTTTTTTTTTAAAAAGTTGGGAGAATGTCCTTAATTCTCTAACCTAGAAGAAAAGGATCTTCATAAAAGCAAAGTTAACATGAGCACAAAGTTCTCTTCTCTCCCCCAAATCCCTCTTCTTTTCCTCCCCAATTCTGCTATCCGATCTCTCCATGAAAAGTTTGTATTTTTTTTTTTCAAATGGACTCTTATCTCATTTCAAATTTCAAGGAAACTTGGTAAAACTCCTCCTCCAATCTACTTCCGGTCTCTTCCATGTTTACTGAAATGCTCTCACCCCTCATGCCTCTGCCTGACTGGGCTCCTTCTTGGATATCTTTTTTGGCTGAGTGGGAAGAGATACACTCATGAAGTTGGCACAACCACCATCTAATCTGGAATAGGAGGTTTAACATACAACATTATGGCAGAAGGAAGGGAGGCGATTTCACTGAGGAACGACAAGACATTTGGAATGAGCACTGAAACGAGCCATCTGCTAGGATGTCCACACCGATGGAATCCAACATACAACACACCAAAGACAAAAGGGAATAGGTCTCAATCTCAGGTAACAATGATCTGGGCAGAACGGTCACAGGATCACCTAAAACCCATCCATTTGGCAGCTGTGGCCTTCTAAACTGTGTATTTCACCTAAACATGTAGAGTTGAGGGTGTAATGCTCCTACGCTAACAAACTGAGAACCTGTTTTCATTAAACTGATCTCCATACTTTCTTTCAAGCGACCCTAATACATATCTGATGGGATGCGAAACTATTCAAAAGCAAGGATTTTAACTTTTAATAAACATTGATGTTTCAATTCCAAACGTCACTAATCTTAGAGACGCTATCACGAAGACACGTCACACGGGCACTTAAAAACCAGGCTTCATGGACGGGAGAGTTGGATTTCTTTCTTTCTTTCTTTTTCCTTTCAGTTCAGCATCCTATGAGCACACAAGCTACCTAGCACGTGGTGGAGAGGAAGGGCAAAAGACCCAAGGGTTCCAGACATGGGATCTCTGTGCCAACAGAGTTCCATTCATTTCACTTGAAGTTCCAGCTGTACGGAAGCCCAAGAACAAAAGAACCAATCCATAAGGTATCTACTGCTTGTGTAATTGATAGGACATGAAACCACTTGCACTTGAAAGACAAAACACTTGTGCAAACATGAGCACTGGGGAAGGGAGTTCGCCTGACCTCACTCATGATTGAGGATATGGAATCATTACATTAAAAAAAATTACTTTGCTTCAAAAGTTTTTAAACTTGACACACAATTAAGCCTCACATCCCCCTGCATACAACATTTAAGCGGTAATTCTAAGCTTTACCTAGGATGGTTATAGGGTTAGATGCTAGGGCCACAACGGGCAATGACAGCAACTCCTCTCTAGCTGGCACAGATCTATAAACTTCAGTACAAAAAACTCCAAAAAAAAAAAATTACAGAAACTAGGTCAATTTGTTACCTACATATTTACAGTTAATTACATGGTTTTCACTCACAATTGCTAAAATGTCAGCAAAAAAGTCAAACTGTGCAGGTGTAAGTACCCGTACTTTGGAGGCATTCTTGGGTATGAAGATGCCCTTTTATTTGTTCATTCAGAAGTCTCAGCTCTTCTCCCCTCTTTGCTGGCAAACTACCCAGAGACGATCTGGTTGGCTTCTCCAGTGCTCATCCTGCTACTTTCAAAGGGAGGCTTCAGAGAGAGTTCAACATTTTCTATATAAAAATAAAAGGGGTGGGGAGAGGTGCCCAAGTGGGGTGGGATGGGGATGGGGAAAACATTCAGGAAATTTTGTTGTCTGGCAAACAGTTAGCAGGGTAGCAATCATGGCACATAGCTCTCCAATGTGACTTGCCTGCCTCTGGGAAGACAGGAAAGGCAAGCATTTCAGAGACCCATGAGATAACAGATAAGGTGCACAATAAGTCTGGTGTCTACTTAGTTCATCTCCATCTTCAGACTACCATCGAGCCACAGATGCTCTCTGCCAGGTACATGGAGGACTGGGAAATGGTACATTCACTAGAGGGGAAACTGTTCTACATGGCCCTTGTAGACAGTCTGGGAACACTGGGAGTCAGTAGAACATACAAATCAGTGGAGGAGGTCTCAGCTTCGCCTTCTCTTCTGGACAGTGTTTAACAAGACAACTTCCTTCTTTACAGCATTAACAGCTATCAACAGAGCCCACAGATGTTTCTATAAACATTCCAAATGTAGCTCTAACTGTAGTGATTTCATCAAAGTGCAGACGTCACCAGACACAGCAAAATAGACTTCAATCAGTAGTCCCTGCAGACAAGAGGAGGCTGTAGGAAGCTCCAAGCACATTCTTCTTGAGTGTCCAACTGAGGACAGGCAAACTTTACAGTCCCTCCCAACCCAAAGGGAAGCCTTCCAAGGTACAAGGCCAAGCCTGATTCTGAAAGGACAAGGGAAATGGATTCTTGGTGGGTGAGAAGCTTGAGGTGAATGGATGTCCTGAGCATGACAGGGCCTGCTGCTGCAGGGAGTCCTCTAGTAAATCCCATCCTCCTCACCATTAAGAGGATCCTCACACTGCACACCTGGGATCTACCCCCTGGGAGCTGAAGGAGCAGAATGGGAATAAATTTCCTACAGAAACAGAGGGTCACGGCTTGGAGAGCACCGTGAGGGAGCTGCACCAGAGTGAACAAGCCTCAGGAGCCCCTTAAGACCATGAGGAACACCAGGCTTCACCACCCCTTCACTCCCTCCCTGTGGATGCCACTGTATAGGGCAAAAGGACCAAAGCATCACCTTGAGGCCCTTGCACTGGTGTGGGCCCCCAGCATCATGAATCCTCACTCAACGGCTAAGTTGGGTCAGTGGTAGCACCCCTGCCCAGAAACACAGGAGGCTCATGCTAATTGTGCAACAGTTGTGGTCCTTGTGGTCTCTGGAAAGGAAGCCCTGCCTGGTCCTTTTCTCTTTGACTATTCTCTGCTCTGGGCTGTATCACTTCCCCAACACCACATCCTTCTAAGGAGCAGAAACTTGGGTTGCCTTCTGGCCCTGCACTTTCCTGATTGTTTTCAGCTGAGTTCCAAACTGTTGCTTCACTTTCAACGCCCATGGACTGGTTTCCCTCTTTCTTCAGGAACCTGAGGCATTTCTGGACCTCAGAGGACTGGAGTGATCCATGTTCTCAAAAAGACCAATCACTAATAAGTGATACTGACCACTCTATGAGGGACCTACACATTCTTGCCTTAACTGAGAGAGTTCAAAAAATATATATATATATGTGTGTATTTATATATATATATACACACATACACACGCTCCCTCATATATGTATCAATATGTGTGTATATGTATATATAAAAAGAACAGGACCCTAAGTGCTTTGATGCAAATGTACAGCACTGCCAACATGTCTATCTCTCTATTTATATATATATATATGTACACACTCATCTGTATATACAATATATACATACAAACGATAGCGCTATCCCAAGAAATGTGCATATTTAACATAGTGTTCTGTTTAAAAGCCAGTAGATCATGGTATAATACAATTTATTTCCACTAGTGAATGGCACACATGGAGGAATGCAAAGGAGGTGTTTCAAGTATAAGAAAGTTATCTTCACAGGTGAAAATAAACAGTATTATTCCAGTGTCCAACACAATGCATTCTGCAAAGAATTAAACACACCAGACAGCTGGTCCTTATATCAACTACTACAGTTCTAAGTCTAGAGTGAAAATAGAATGAGCAGAATCTGCCTTCCAAACTGACAAAGATGTCTAGAGTTTACATTTTAAATGAAAGGGGGTGAAAAGACAGGAAGGCTGATGGTATAGTTTCTTTAGTTACTGCCCTGTGCTCATAGGCAACTGGCTTCTACAGAATCCTGGGAGTCATGGAATCTCAGAGATGGAAGGACCTGAGAGCTCACGCTGGCCTGACTTCACTTCCTGGTTGCACAGACAGGAGGAGGGCAATCCCCAGAGGCTAAGAGATTGCCAGAGTCCTGTGGAGCTGGCTGGTGAGTAGGCCAGTGATAGGACCCTGGCCATCAGGCTTCTCAGTCCAGTGCTTTTCCCACTGCACCCCAAAAGACAAATGCTTCTGTGACACTACTCAGCAAGTAAGAAGTACTTATTATCTGTAAACTGCAATTTGGAGCTGTTTTAACTCTGGGAGGAGTTAAATGTGCAGATTGGCAGGGGAGGGAGAATAAAATATCTTAAGGTACAAAGTTAGTGATTCAATGTTGAAGAAAGGTGAAAGACAGAAAACCCATGCCATTTTCTACTCCCAGAGGTTTTGAACACCAGATACAGCGCTTGCCAATTGCTGATAGACCTTTTACAAATTCCTCATAATCTCCAGGTTGCATGTTTTCCTAAAACACACACAGGAAGTAGGCATTCGTCAGAAGTCAGGAGAGGTAGTATGATCTGATTACAGGTTGGCATTGCAAACTGATTCAGAAAGTGCTTGCTTCACTCAAAACCATCCAAGATTCCTTTTATAAATTGTTCTACAGGATGATTCCCACATGAAGATTTTACAGAAGATTCTTTTCAAACGCACACGCACAAACACAAATCAATTAAAATCTGAATCAGTTTTTGCAAACTATCGGTTTTAATTAAAATATTAAGCTAATGGAATAATCCAGGTCTGCACATGACCAACACATAAAGCTGGTGACCACACAATCAGGTTGGCTACAATGCCCTATCAAAGAAGACCTCTGGGGTCAGTGTTGTCAAATGTCCAAGTACCCAGGCTCAGAGAGAACATGAGGGAAGTAACTGAATTTGATGAGGCCAAAGCTCTTTTCACTCAAGTCTACAACAGGGAAAGAATAAGTAACTTCAGCTCAAAATGAATCACTGGCACAACCAGGGGATTTTCAGTTGTCTGGGGTTGGTTAAACTCAATTCATTTTGCCCCATTAGCTCTTCGACACACAAGTGCTGGATGTACCACAGCCCTCAGCTGCCACTACCATGTTACAATCCAGTGGATATGTGAGAATTCCTGATTAAACGGTAACCCTCTCAAATTAGAAAGACATTGTCCAATCAATCTCATTTTCTGGAAGCATTTGAATTATGTTTTACTGCACAAAATGGCTAACAAACTACACGTCTGTTCCATAAACAGGTATATGACAAGCAGTTGTGACATTTATCTTTGGACCTGGGAAGAGCTGCAGTGAGAGGTACATTTCTAATTGGATTACCCTGTTATGTCGACCACTGTCCTACTTTCAGAAATGTCCCTTTTGCCTCTTAAGGTGAGGGCTTCCAAACAACTTACGTAAAAAAGTAATTTTATTTTTCATTTGGTTTTATTAAGATGCCTAATAGTCTTTAAAAAGATTTGTGAGAAACCAGACACCTCAGCAAATGGTCATGAAGTTGGTGGGCAGGGATGGAGAGGTGTGCCATTGACAGGGACTGAAGAGAGAGAAGGGCCTTGGGGTGCTAGGAATCTCTATAAGGTAAGCTCTAGAGTTAGCAGCTAGAATTCTCTTCAAGACAAGCTAGGAAGGGTAAGAAAAATAAGTTACAAGAAACTTTGGTGATGGGAAAGAACATCTACCTCAAGTCAAACTCGACTGAGCTCGTTTTAACTCAAGGAATCCCTGGTACTAGCCTGGCCACCTGGCACTGACTAGAGTACCAGGAAACTCCTTTCTCAATCCTAAAGGTTGATCCTTCATCATAAAAACAAAAACAAAAACAAAAATAACAAACACACACACAAAAACCAACGAAAGATTTCATCAACAGACTCCCTGACCAATAGAATATATTTTTAAAATTCTGCCAAACCTCCTGGCTCCTTTTCAGCAGTACGGTTGACACAAGAGCACAGAGACTTCTGGAAGTGGTGTCTCCTATTTAGGGGAGGGGGGGTTACCTGTTACCAAAAGATCACAAAGCCTCAATGAATGGGAAAGTTGTAGAGCAGTGCAGCAATGAAGATGGCAATCAAAAGAGCACAGAGGGGCTGCCCTGTGCAGCCCAGCTACAGTGGGGAGAGGGGTTAGGCAGCAGCTGGTCAAAGTCATTGGCTCAGCGACTCCTGGAACACTCTGTGTGGCAACTAGACACCGAAACAATTGGCTACACAACATGTAAACAGGACATTGCAACAAGCCAGAAGGGGGGATCCCGTCTAGGTATGTGTAGTGTGGGAAGAGTGCCAGTCTGCAAACATGGCGTCCTTCACACACATCTGGCCTCGGGCACAGATTGGCTCTGTATCTTTTGTTTTCCAAAAGGGAACTTGAGGACAAGCTGGGGCTCCAGAGTGATTCGGGTCCTCAGCTACAATGGGAAAAGCAGCCCATGGGCAGTATTTGCAGCCTTCACCTGTCCCCACTCGTGCTGGAAAACCACTGCATAGACTGGTAGAGGAGACACCAGAAAACAGGCTCTTCCCTTCAAAGGCTCAAAGAAGAGTGGTATAACTGCCTCCTGATCTAAAGAAGCCCCTGGACACAGGGCAGACCAGGATGGTCTGGACCACTAACAAATCCACGCAGCTTCCCCCAACATAAAGAAAAACCAGGCAAAACTGCTTCTGAGCCCTGGAAACCTTTGGTGTCTGTGACAGTGCCCCCCTTTCCTCCTGGTCTGGGGACACTGAGGGGCCAGGTCTCTTCACCAAGAACTATAACCTGGGGAGGGAATGTAGATCTGGCCCATGCACCAATCTAGCTTAGCAAACACACATTGCCTGTCATAAGCAGCTCTGAAGAATTGTGGGAAACTAGGGGGTCTCTCCACCTTCCATGAAGCCTCTGAGGATCAAGGCACCCAGGAAGTGGCAATGCAAGCCCACCAGGCCGCATTCAGAAAACGCCTCTTTCTGGTGAATGCCTTCCTTTACATACAGAAGGGTTTTCCACCCATGCCATGCCTGGCCCCGGTCTCCCTACCCCCAAAGTAATAAAACAAAACAAAACAAAAACCACACCCAGCAGCCAAATACGATGACATCCCATTAGCAAACACAGAACGGAACGCTTTACAAAATGAACAAACTATTCCATATGCACTCAGCTCCCACACTGCAGCGCCCATGTGACATGGCTGTGGTGATGATGTCTGGAGGCGGCAGTTGCTTTTGGCAGACAGCTCCAGTGGAATTGCCACGCACGATTCTTGTTGGAGTTATGTATAAGACATGTGTGAACCATTGGATATTTGTGAAGTAACACTTGTGCTCCTGCTCATGCCCTGTTCTGTCCGCCCCCCCGAAGCCGTCCGCCTCAGAGCCTGGGGGCTGTTACGGACTCCCATGCCGCTGCCTCGAGGCACCCCTTGCATTGGCCCCGAGGGATGACCCCACGGCTGGGGTCCACCTTGCATTGGATGACCCCAAGCTTGAGGGGGGCCGCCCATGGGATGACCCCAGTGAGGGCCTGGCCCCCCAGTGGGGTTGTGGGACCAGCCCGAAGCTCCAGGGTAGCTGTGGCTGAATGCCTCAGGGGAGAGATTGGAAAGGACCATATTACTAAAGCCCAGCCTCATGCTCTCAGAGTCAAAAGCTTCAATTTCTCTGGCCTGGCGCTCCAGCAGGCTCCGTATTCGCTCCGTGCGTTCATTCTGCAAGGCCAACATTTCTTCTTCAATCTGGGTTGGGAAGGAGGAAGAAGCAACTTTTAGACACCAAAGCCTGTGGCCTTCACTCTCCCTCCCCCTCAGGCCTCCTGAACACTCCTCTACAATTCCAATGCCCATTTTCTTCTCAGCTCTACTTATGGGAATACTTTTCATCCCTTTCAAAGGCTATCTCTTCCTTGAAATCAGCTCTGGCTAATCTGGACATCTCCATTCTCTGAAGCCTCATGGTACCCTGTGCTTGCAACACGTTCTAACTTGTAACACCACTTGTATGTCCTTTTTATACAGTACCTTAATTACTAGGCTCTCTGAGGGCAATAACTTGCCTTATTTACTTCGGTCTGTCCCAGAACTTCACTAAGGGTGTTGCATGTGTAAAGTATAGTGAATTGGAGATGAATTAAATCAAACAAAGAGAAGACAAAACTTTCAGCTCTGAAACATTATTACAGGTATTAACTAGCTTTTTGGAAACACGTTCAAAACCAAAGTCAATACCATATAGTAAACATTATACAAGATGCTAGTAATTTAGCATTTCCCAAATGTGTGTGTTTGTGTGTGTGTGTGTAAATAAATAACAGGTTATGGAAAGAAATACAGCTAAGTGCTAAAAGTTCAAATTTTATAGGACTGACTAACCCATGTGATAGCTGTCCAAAGGCTGCTGCCTTTGCAGTACACCTGCTGAAACCGTGTGTGCCCAAATCTTTTCCCATATTTCACTTCCATATATTCACTTTATTTTAAACTAAAAGTCAAATTCAGAGGACTTCTAGAGGTCAAACTAAGCAAAGGGCCTGGGACAGTTAGAGCAGATAAATGAGGACTTAAAAGGGAAAAACATCCTCTTTATGAGGTAAACTTTAACCACAGTTTCAGTGGGTAAAAAAATTCTAAAATCCAAGTTAGCATTATGGGAAAAGCTGCAGATCTGGTGCCCGCAACCCTGGGCACAGCTAATGCAGAGATGTGTTCTGTGCAACTATACAGGTAGGAAGGAGTTTTGTTTTTCTTGCCTCCTCAATAAACAGAGCAAGGGAAGAAGGCAGAAAATGCAGAATGAAAAATTTAAACAAAATTTGAATTTAAATTGAGTTTAAAAGAAGGAAAAGTTACTTGAGTCCTTGGAGTCTCTGCTCCTCTAGCCAGTGAGGGAGCTGGCTCTGGGGCTCTCTGAAGCCCCTTCTACCTATTCTGATCCTATGAAGGCTCCTGGGCCTTCTCCCTTCTCTCGTCTTCTAGCAAATGTAGCAACTTAAGCATTTCTTCACCTAAGTACCACAATCATTGATGTTTTTCATTAATTTTTTCCTAACTTCTTGCAAACATAAAGCTTCCTAGCTACTGTCATTATAGATATAACCCAAAATGTTCTATCTCCAGGCCAAGCCAAAAGCAAGCAAAGATTTACTAAATGCCGAATTTGCTGATAAATCTGGTAAGGATCTGGTCATCGGTCATCCTAAATTGAATCTGATTAAATAGAAGCACAGAATATTTGCCTTGAAAATTAAGTTTGGGGGCGGCTAGGTGGCACAGTGAATAGAGCACCGGCCCTGGAGTCAGGAGGACCTGAGTTCAAATCTGGCCTCAGACACTTGACACACAAACTAGCCATGTGACCTTGGGCAAGTCACTTAACCCCAACTGCCCTCCAAAAGAAAATTTTTAAGTTCGTCTTTTTGATAAGATACTGACAGATAATGGTGCCAATTCAGGTTTCCACGTGGCACTGCTTCTTGCCAGGGTCACCTTCTAGCCTGAGACAAGGCTGTGACACACAAGTCTTAAGACTGACTCTCACACTGTTCATGGGTTCTTAGCTCTTTGCTATTTCCACTAGATTCGGTAATGAAAGCATCACAAAATAACACTGGTTGGGGCAATGCCGTAGGGGCTTTCAGCCAATCAATATTCGGGCACCTACAATGTGAAAAGCAAAGCTGAAATAGTCCCTGGCCGCCAGCAGCTTGTCCCGGTAAGGGCGCGGACATTTTTCTGGAGGAAGCGCTAGTTGGGCCAGGGAGCTCCAGAAAGATGTCCTGCATCCAGTCACACACAAGTCCAGTCTAAGAGAGGAAAGATTCAGAAAAGCAGAGGGGAAGAGGGCCTGCCTGCCAAGCACAATGCAGAGATAGGAGGGAAAAAAGCGGTGTGTATGTGCGTGTGCGTGTGCAGGTGCGGGCACGTGTGTGTGCTGGGCAGCAGGAAGGCCAGTCTGACCAGACTTTCAAGTGGGTGAAGGAGAACAGTGCTCCATCAGGCTGGAAAGGAAGGTGGTGGTACAGCATCAAAGGGCATCTAGCGCCTTATTCCCCAAACGCTTTCTGTGATGGCAGGAGCACAGCAGGGCTCATGAAAAGCCCAAAGAGGACTGCCAGAAAAGCAAGCCTCTCACCTCGCAGAGATTACAGGCACAAATATACATCCCTGACTATTTCCAGCTATGGCCAAAAGATTGATGTGTCCTGCTTAACTGTACTTCTGTGTTACCAGGGAGGGCTCTCGAGGGTGCAGGCTCACAGTGAAAGGACAGCAAACGTCAAAGAAGCATCAATAAAACTCTTTTTTAAAGGGTACTAAGCACTTCTTTTCATTAAACCAAAACAAATTCACGTGGGACAGACATTATAGATAAGTAATCACTTTGAAAACATCTTCAGGTTGATGGTAAGAGGGAAATGATTAGAAAATAACCAAGTGGGTTAGTAGGGTTGGATTCCTCCCAACCCACTGTACAATTTCTCAAGAAATGCTGACCTTTATGAATGTGCACCAGCTCCAAAGAGAAGTGAACAACCTTCCAGAGGAAAGAGCATCGCATTCTTATTTTGACTCAAGCACCCCAGGTGACACCATCCTGGCCGAGAGCATCACAAAGCTTATGTGACCCTTCAGAAGTAAGGCTACTCTGAGAAAGGGCTGAAAGGACAATTCAGGATACTTCCCATTTGGTACATAACATTCTGCATCATGTAAATGCAAGATGAATCTATGTGAAGGCTGAGAAAAATAAAAGTATGGACTCACTCACAGAGGAACTTTCGTGGTTCATTTGCTTGGTGGCTTAGTCTATGAGAACGTACATTAGACTTAAAACAATTCCATGCCACAAATGATCATCCATCCGGAAACAACTAAAATTCACTTTTGTTGGGTTATTTCTAAGGGAATGTTTTTCATTTGTAAACTCAATGTGAAAGGCAGTTTAATAAACACTGCTCTGGTGTTTGTTTAGCTTAACCTTCTTTTCATCACGCAATTGTGACAATTAGGTAATTATGTGACGATCTTATTACGACAATATAGAAACTATCCTTGGAAAACCAAGTAGCACCTGAAAACAGATGCTTCTAAAACAAAACTTGGCATGTCTATTATACTGACTGATTTTCAAGGAGCCACCGTGGGCCTGTATTTCAGGAGGCCACGTTTACCAAGGCATTCGAAATGTAGACTTTGAGCTGGATACCAACAGAAGACAAAACCAGAGATGCTAATTCTATAATGAGGGTATAGAGCCACTAGGTGGTGCTAAAACACAACCGGGCAATCATTATTCCACCATTTTTTCCTAATCTTGGGGCTAAGACGATTAACTATTTGGGGAGAAAAGCTGGGAAGAGGGGAAGGGGTCCCCTTTGGCCATTGTTCATGAGTGCAAAAGACAATCTGCCACTCTAGGCTGAATCTAAAAGCTTAAATTCAGCAACCAGATTTACCTGTTTGTAAATATGGTTGTTTTTTTTTTAATTTAAAGATATACAGCTGGTTTTGTCTTCAACTACACTGAATAGTAAAGAGAACTGACTTCCTGAAGGAGTCAGTCATGTCATCCACTAAGTCACAAAAGTGAACTTAGGCTTGCTAAAAGACTCCACCTGCTCCAAGGGAAATGTGAGGCCAGAGAATGCTGCACACTATACAGAAAGCAGTGAGGACAGTGGGTCACGGCAAGAACACGGAAATCAGTATGACAGGTGATATATGCTGACCATGAGGAAAAGGGGGAACCTAACACAATGAATGAGGCAAGGAAGCTTCAAAGCACAATGAAAGCAAGAGAGCCTCGAAGGTCCACCCTAGAAATGCACGATGCTGCAATGGTGCAGCATTTAAAGTGTGCTTAAAAGAGGAAGGGAGAGACCTGGGTCCTGGGCCTGACACTATCACTGACTGGCTCTGCAGTCTTAGGCAAACCACTCCCCCATCCCTTGGTTTTTCCTCTCTCTAAAATGAGGGAGCAGGTAGCCCCCCAAACCCCCTGCAGATCTAACATTCTCTTTCTCAGATCACTGGTGGCCTCCTCCAAAGGCAGCTCTTTCTTTGTCTTGTTTTGCTTCAGGCCTTGTTCGTCTCTTTCCATCTCTCTCTGTGTCACAGACACAGACACACACGAGTACGGGGATTGCTTAGGTGGATCCAATAGGGGATAAGAATCATTGCCACCATCCATTTTGGTGCTGCCAAAGATATACAATAATATGGGTTCGACCAAAATATCCATTTTTCTGCCCAACTTTGCAGTTGTGTGAACAGCAAAGGGCCTAGTATGGGCAATGATCCTCTTTAACTCAGTCACCACTGGGGAACTGTTTGGGGTTAAGATGAAGGCAATGGAAGCCAGGGCACCTGCTCCTGACCATTCCAGTGAAATGGTCTTATCCCTTCCTTTCTCCATCCTAAAGCTGTCCTAACACTCTGTTAAGTGCTATCTCCCAGTCTTTGGGTCTGTCTCCCCTGAGTCCCACTCCTTCTTTAACAGCCAGCCCTTAAAATTGTGAGGTCACACACTGGCATCAGCAACGTGAACTTATGACCAGACACAAACAAAAGAAACTGCCTCTGGGATACTCTGGTGTGAGACTGAGTTACTCAGACATACCTTTTGTTCCAAGAGTGCCCTTCGGAGGGAGACCCTCTGTTCCAGCTCTCGGAGCTCCCGGTCGTGCTGGGCCTCAGCCTGCATCTTGATCTTGCTTTGATATGCATTGAGCAGCTCCAGCTCCTGCTGCAGCTGCATCTTTAAGACCTGGCACTCTGCTTCCTGGGCCTCATCCAAACGCAGCTGAGAAGGGAGAAAAGAGGTCCGACTTACACAGGGGCATGCCCTTGGTGACCCGCTCAAGGGGGGGAAGAGGAAAGAGAAAGGAAGAAAAGGGAAGGTTGTTTTGTTTTTTTTTTTAAAGCACGCAATTAGTATCTCTTGTAAACAAAAGATAAGACTTCTATAAGCTAGCCTGCATAGCGCTTGAGAAATCTGGAATTGGGGCAAGTGGTGCAAGTTTCTCTAATTTTACTCACCAAAGGGAGAACACAGAAAAGCAGTAGCATTCCATTTAAATGGGATAATGAGGGGAACTCTCAATGTAATACTGCTTATTGGCCCACTGACCTGCCCAGCTAAAACAGCTGACCATAGGCAGTTAGAAGGAACCCAAGCCTGCTCTTTAGAAAATGAAGTGGCTCAGGGTGACGAGATGGGGCTGGGACACCAAAGCTCTGAATCTCTCAGTTCCAATGCTGATTCATTCTCCACATGGAGTAGTCCCTGGGCAAAGGTCACTTTCACTACAGCCCAGGTCTTTTGTTTCCTATGGCTGTTCTGGTTGTCCTCGTGTCATTGGGATAGGGGGAAGGGCAGGCCCTGCCAGAGCCAGCACAGACAGAGCCACTCACAGCTTGTGTGGAGAGCATTTCATTAATGCTGTGATCATACTGCTCTGCCAGAATGGCCAGTTTCCGAGTCTGCTCCTCCTTGAGTCGCTTGAGAACTGCCTTGTGCTCGCTCTTTGGTGTGGTCTCCAACAGGTGGTTCCTCAAGGCTTTGTATTGTCTCGTCTGGATCTTGCAGGTATCTTGAAACTGCTTCTTTATTTGCAATTCTTTAGACTGAGAGAAGAGAGAAAGGACGCATCAGTTAGAAGGCTTTCAAGTCACCCCTATCCCAAGAATCTGAGATGCCAGGATGCTAAAGATGCTTAGGATAAGTTGAAAGGAAAAGAATGGAGAAGTGCAAGGAGCACACACAAACGACAGATGGGAGCCCCCGGCTGCAGCTGCCTTCTCTCAACACCTGGAATGTTGGCATTTTGATAAGAAAAGCTCCCGCTTCAACATGCGTCAGGATACAAAGATCCTATTGATGACCCAGCTCTCAACAGTCCTCTACCCCTTTTCTGGCCAACTTGGTCATGACTTCAGGGATTCATTCAGTGGACTCTGGGTTGGCATGATAATTCTCATGATGCACATAGAGGTACAGATTCAAAGAACCTTTATGAATTAGTATGCTGTGAACATCAAGGTTTCTGTGAGCTGGGCTTTACAGAAGGAAACCACACCATCTCTGTTGCAGGATGCTCGGCCCTAGCCCTCCTCCAATGTTAGGGAGAGACTCAGTTCTAGTCATGTGATTGGCCACACACTTCTAATGAGACAAGTGGAGTGTGGCACACTTTGAGGCTAACCAAGAAGTTTTTCCTACTCCATTACCACTGCTGCTGTCTTTCTCTTTGACGGGATCTCTTGGAAATGGCTTACTCTCTGATAGCACAAACAAAAGCAATTAAAAGTTAGAGGAGACTGCCTCCTTCTTGGCACCTCTTCCTCCACAAGCCCTGCCAAGAACAACCCTGGAAACATGGTCTGCCCCCACTTTTGCTAGCCCCCCTCACACTGCTATCTCCTATCTCTTGATCAAACTCTCTCTATTTGCTCCACTTGTGGCAGAGCAGGCATCCTGGGCCTTCACAGGACACAACCTGCAGGAGAAGTTTGAAGCATCTAATCATTGGCTCCTTTCAATGGAATGATTCTACTCCAAGACTCTTTCTCCAGGATTAGCACACATTTCCTCATACTATCCTCATCTCAGTGATTAGGAACTGCTGGCTGCAAACATGGAAAGCAGCTCTTTCTGCCAGTCCCTCCTCGCCCCTGTTCCACCCCATCTCCCCCTGCCCACCCCTTTGCTGGTACTGACCTTATAGGATCCTGACCTAATGGAATTCACACACTCCCTCTCATCTTACACTTTTACTCTTCTTACTTTCATTTTCTGGCACTCACTAAGAGCTGGCTCCCCTGGTAACAAAACCACATCATCCCTCATCAGCTGATTTCTTGGCTTTCATGACCTCCAGGAACTTTACTTTCTGCAAGATGGAAGTCAACTCTCAAAGTCCTGCCTCCTTAACTCCCGTACCTGCTGGAAAGGCAGCCTCTCTGGCCATCTTTTCCAGTACAAGTTGCACAGCACTCACAACCCCTGACTCACTGCTGGGGTAAAGCTGGAATACTCCTGGCTTGCTCTGCCATCACCATTCAGGAACCTCTTTGTCCTTCAGGGATTTGCTATTTGAATTTATCACACAATCAAGATTCCGGTGGCCATTATCCACTGACTCCCAGGACATTCTCTTTTCCTCAATGAGTTTAGTGCCTGACTCACACACTCTTTTTCCACCTTACTTCCTGCCCTCATACTAAAGGACTTTAGCTTCCCAGTTGCTCATGTTTATTAATTTCCGTGACCCATTCCTCCACTTCACCTCAGCTATACCAAGACAGTCATACAAGTGTCCATATGTTCACAAACTCCAAAATCCCTTTATTTGAGCATAATCTTTTACCATCCCATCTTTTCCCTATACTTGGCAACTCCTAAACCTGTTCTACGACTTCTTCTACTTCTCAGCTGTTTCCTAGGGCATGAACACTACAATGGCTACATTTCCCTGTCTCCACCCAGCTCAACTCTACACTTGCATCCCTTGTCCCTCTCCTATCTCCAACCACATCTTGCCCAATCCTATCAGTGGATTACTTTAACCATCCTGTAAACTTCATTCCTATTAATGTACTAATGAACGAAGCTGGAGAACAATCTTAAAGCTGCTCTTACTAGGTTCCTTACAAATGAATGGTACATAATCCCAGCTGGGTCCTCACTACAGCAAGGCAATCCTTTTACTCCTCCCAAGTCTATTTGCTCCATCACTCACTGTAATAGCCAATCTAAATCTTTTCATTCATTTTCTAGCATCCTCTTCCCCAGTGTCTATGCTAAGAAGTTCACCTCATACCCCCCCCAATTTCTTTTCATATCACTCAAACATCTCCCCATGCTAACTTCTCCTTCCTTCCATAGATGAATCCCTCTACATGTACCCTTCATCTAATTCTCTCTCCTCTTCTCCAGTAAACTGTCGCTACACCATCCTCCTCACTCTTCTCTACCCTGTCCTCTCTATTCTTAAAGAAGTCTCAGCTAATCTGTCCATTCCCATCAGGTACAATCCTATGTGTTCTTCTCCTCAGCTTAACTCCTAGAGAAAGCTGCTTATCTGCAGTACCTCCAAATCCTCTCCTTCCATTCACTACTAAACCCTCTGCAATCTGGCTTCCAAATTCCCCATTCAGATAGAATTGTTCTCTCCAAAGTCACCCAATGATCTCTGGATTGTCACAGCCTGACTTTCCAGTGGGGGTGGGTGACAAAGGAGGAATGGAAAGAATCCAGAATTTAAAGCTCTAAGATCAAATGATAAATATAATAATAATAATAATAATAATTATTATTATTATTATTTACATATAACTGGGAAATAAGATATACAGGCACTGGTATAGGGAGATCCATCTTACCCTACCAGAAAGTGAGAGGGGTGATAGGGGAGAATATAGGAGAGAGCAGGTCGGTAAGGGAGTATACAGTGGGATCACTATTTTGGAGTGGTAGGTAGGGGAAAGATGGGGAGAAAATTTGTAACTCAAAATCTTATGGAAATCAATGATGCAAACCAAAACAAACAAATAAAGAAAGAAAGAACAAAAACCCTTTACTCACTAAACTCCAGGGACTCTACATTACCCCAGGATTAAATCTAATCCTCTAATAAAACCTTCTGTTTGGCATGTAAAGCCCTTCTTCCCTTTCCAGTCTTTTGTTCCCATTCACATATATGACCCAGCTGCACTGCCTCCTTGTTGCACCCCGCACCCTGAACCTTGAACCTCCTATCTCCCCCAAGATGCCTCTGGGCTGGTTAATCCTCACACCTGTAAAAGTTCTCCTTTCTCATATCAACCTCCTTTGCTTTATTGACTTTTTTCCAAGAGTCAGGTCAAGCCCAACTCTAGGAGATCTTTTCCAGCTCCTCTGCTGCTAATGCCATCCTTCTGGACTTATGCTCCATCCGTACTGTATACATCTTACAGGCATACTGCCTGCTTCATTAAAATGTGAGCTTCCTATGGCCAAGACCGTCATTTTTCCTTTCTTTGTATTCCCAGCCAGTGTCTAGCATATAGTAAGTACTTGATAAATGCTCACGGACTGACTGGAAATAAAACCAGATGCTTACTCTTTCCATAGTCTCGAAAAGTTATACAAAGTCACATCCAACTGAAGCCCAAGAACAGAAGCAGTCACTATTCTTCTGGGATCTGTTTTGAAGATAAAGCAACCCGAGTTTATTAAAAGAAAAGGGCCCTGTCCCTGGTTTGTCCCAACAACTCACCCTGGTTTCTTAACCCTAAGCTACCTTTCCTGTTGTTTTTTTTTTAAGTTTTAAACATTCATTTTAGAAATTTTTCCTCCAAAATTCTCTCTCTCCTCCAGCTCCTCCCCTACCTACTGAGAATGCCAGCAATGCAATATCCACGATCCATGGAAAGTCATGCACAGAATATGTCCACATTAGCCATGTCTAAGCTACTTTCAGGATTTGAACAACCCCATTATTCCCTGTCCTGCTCTGCCCACCACAGTCCAACCAAGCTGGCTGCCCTGCTGCTTTTCTCAGATGATATTCTCCCTCCCTTTCCCATGCTTTCGTATTGGCCATTTCTCCAGTTCTCTGCTTGGAGTTCAGTCTCTCTCAAGACTCAGCTCTATACTGCCTTCTACATAAAGCCCACCCTCACCTTCCCAACAACTAGTGCCCTGCTCCCCATCCCATCATTACTGTGTATTTGCCATATCCTAATTAGCATATACACTGATTCCTCCAATAGAGTGCAAACTCCTTGGGGGCCAGAACTGGTTCATTTGTGTGTCTCTACCTTCAAGGTACAACATAGGAGTTCAAAAATGCAAACTGAATGACCATTGAATTTTAAATAGAGAAAGACATGATGCTGCAGGCACTTCCTCATGAGGAAGACCAGACTAACTAAAAGTAGTCTAGTCTCTTACTTACTAACATACATCCACACATAGATTCAATGGGCATCATGTATCTAAAATACAAAAGTTATGTGATACATACCATGTAGGAAAAGACTATTTTTTTTTTTGCTTTTGGTTACACTTAGAGAAAATATGTTCCTCAATTCTTTGTACGAGGAGTCTGATCTTTCTAAGGAGTCATCTTCTCCACGGAGAGAAAGTTATAATTGTGAGTGTCCAGCCGATGTGCCATCTGATTGGCCTAAGCCATTCCCCACCCCCCCCCTTTACAGGCCTGATTTCTGGCAGGGTGTCCTTATTCACAGCAGATGACATCAAGTCTATTCTTTCCTCACTTTCCACCCACTCCCTTGAGGCACCACGTCATAGTCACATGTCTTGATTCTACTGGAGGTCTTAAGAGAATTTCTTTTTAGCCAAGTGGAAAATGTTATTTTATATTTATGTACACACACACACACACACACACACACACACACACACACACACACACACACGGTACCATATCTCTGAAGCACAATGCCGAGTCCTTAGAATTCTACCTTTTTCTTTCAGTTAGAAACTGGGCTGAGAAAAGAATCAAAGGCTGTTGCTATCACGCACCGCTCTTTAACAAGTTTTCATATTTCAAATGCTATAGGATGAAAAGTATCCAATCCCTCTATCTCAGTGGCCTGAGAGTAGAAAATGAGGGCATGAGGAGGGAAGTTTACTTGGAAGGAAGAAAGGAAAAGAGAAATGATGGAATGCCACTAAATCAGCAGGGTTGCAAGAGAGAATAGATAAAGAGATAGGGAAAAAACGTAACGGGTTAAATTTAAAATTCAGAGAGGGACAACCCCTAACTAAAAGCCAGGTTACTTTAGATGGAAGAATCTTCAATAGACAACTAAAAGGTATTTTTTACTGACATAAAACAAATAGGTAAATTACAACATGAAAGGAAAATTCATACTGATTACACCCATTATTAAATTAATATATCCATTTCACAACTAGAAATTCTGCCTGCCCCTCCATTCCCACCCCAAGGAGGAGGCATTTCCTTGTTAGGCCTCTCCATTAAAAGTCTAGCCTAAGGCACAACCGCGATTTTCCCCCAACTTTCTGTGAAGGGTCTTTTGGAGAGTCAACCCCACTGACTTCTTCCAAATCTGAAAAAAGTCACAACAGAAAACAGAAGGGAGAAGGGGTAACCTTTGCTGCTAACCATGTGATCATTGTATGTTGGTCCAAACTTCCCCAGACATTGGGGGAATGGAGGGCTGGTGGCCTAATGGATGATGAAATGGCAAAGCCCTGACAAACCAGGAACTGTAAGGTGAGATGACCGCCTAGAGCCTGCCAGTGTCAGAATCACAAATAAAACACATCTTATTTTGGAAACCTTTTCTCCTGCAGAGAGCATCCATTCATACAGCAGATGAGCACAAAGAAGACAGAAAGTATATAGAACAAACCTGTCCAGTCACTGTCAAACCTAAATGTTTCTGTGTCATGTATGAAAGTTACAAGTCAATGGGAACAGCAAACTGGTGTGAGACAGAGACTGAAATTTCCTTCATGCACCGAATCCATATACCTAGGTATACCCTACCTTACTCCACGTCTACCCTACCCTACCTTCCTCTACCCTCTCCTGGGTAACTCCTCTGGGAAACCGGAGGAGGGAGGCTTCAGTTACTTTGATAAGATGTTGTGGTTGTAGGTTTTCTAGACACAAGGTATTTCTGTTCCAAGACAGCTAGGTCTGACATGCACACCATTGTCATTCCACTCTATCACAGTCATAAGGTAAAGAGAATAAGCATCCTATTCCCAAAAGAAGAGGCAGCAACAAGAAAGCCCCCAGGGCCACTCAACCTCCATTAGACTTTGGGACCTTCACCGGACATGGACAGAACTTTAAGTAGAAATATGTAGAGTTCCAACTCCAGCAATGACACCATGGTATGCTACAGGGAGACAATTATTTTAAATTCAATTTTTCTAACACTAAAATTCTATTCTTTTAACCCTATACTTAGACTTAATAAGCAGCTTATTTATTCCTCTCTTCTAATAACAGAACACCATCAATCAGCAATATTTTTAAAAATTTAAATGTCCATATTTGTGTATTAGCAAATGACCAGAACTGAGTAAGGCTCGGTTGTTTATAGGCCAGATCAAAAAAGCTATTTTCTTTGGAAAATGTTCATGAAGAAAAATCGTCACATAAATAAGAATTAAGTTTGCTTTCCAGTCACTTGTGATAAGTCCTTAATGACATGGGGTGGCAAGGTCAAGAGGGAACATGGGTAGGGATGGGAACAGGTGGTATGAGCTCCTTTAGTCTTCCCTGGGATGGTCATGGTAGTGCCCCAAGGGAGAAATTGTTCTTGGGTTAGTGGCAATAACTTTCACTTATGTGTGTGGCCTTTCTTCCTGACCTGTGCCCACCTCAGAAGAAAGAACACATCAGAATGATACAAAGATGGCAGTTCCATTTCCCCCCTCACTTACCTTCAGGCTCTTGGGCTGCTGCCGCACCTCCATGACATGCTTGCGTCTGAGCTCCCGCTCCCGCCGCTTGTTGTACTCCAGCTGGTTGGTGAGCTCTGTCTGGTGCTGCAGCCTGATCAGCTCACAGCGCATCTTCTGGATGGTGCTGAGGTGGCGGAACTCGAGCTCCTGCATGGACTCGTGCTGCCGGAGCAGCATGGCATGCTCCAAGTCCTTCTGGGTCTGCCTTTTATTTAACTCCTAATGCAGAATATGGAAGATGGGATATTGGCTGTTACTGCACACACACACACACCCTAAGACGCTTGAACAGGAAAGAACTTTTAGAATGCAGCACCCTGACGTCAGCACAGCCAGAGCCGATCCCAATATCTGGGGTGTTCTGCTAGGTGAAGAGGCACTACTCAGCAGCACATTTCCTTATACTCTGGGGCATTCTATACACTTCTTAAGTCTTCCTGGTTATCATGGCTACTATCCACCAAATTATTAATGGATCTAAACTCTATCTAAAGCTTATTTTTAAACCACTGTGTCCAGTGAAAGTGAAAAATCAGAGTTTCTATAGGCTAGGAGATATTGAGAGTGAATATCTAACTGATATTCCGACTTCTACAACAGTAGACCAATTAAAAGGATTAGGATTTTTAAAAAGTGCACTAGGCTAGACTCAGAACAAACACTTATGGCCTGTAACTTAGAAGACAGCTCAACATATGGCCCAGCCCTACTATGCATTTGGAAAACCTCTCCAAGTTTCTTGGCCCTCCTAACACACCTCTCTGACGAGGTCTTGCTCCAAGTTGTGGCGACCAAGCAGCATCCGTCTCTTGAAGCGCCGGCACTCCAGCTCCAGGTACTGCCTCTGCCTTCTCAGGAGGTTGGCTTCCTCTTCTGCCTGGAAGTGCTGGATGTTCTCCTTCTGTTTGGAGAGCCACTCTTGCTTTTCTTTCTTTGGGGTACTCTGGTTTTCATTCAGCTCCTGACAAAATAATTCAGACCAAATTCCATTAGCCATATGCAATCAAAGTCAGCGACAACCACACTGGGTTAGGATGGTATTGATCCCTTTGCCCTTCTGCGTCCATCAAAAAGAGACTCAGAACATCATCTGCAGTGGCCAAATACTGTCCTTAAGACGCTATTTCAGCACTAGACAACCTTGGTGCGCAGAGTGCCCCAGAACAGTGTTCCATTACTTCTTGGCATTAATAGTCAGTGAGGAAAGGACAAATGGCCTGGGCACCAGGAAGCAATACACTTTTAAGCTTCAAATGGCTCCATTTTTATAAAGCCACAGAATCAGGAGTAATAGCCAAGAAAGCCCACATCAGTTAGGGTCACCACACTATCTTGTGACAATATCCTAAGAGATTCCTCTTCAAGAATGCTAGAAGGCATATGATGTGGGGCTGGAATAGTTATTAAGTGATGTCGTATCTCTTGGTTTTACAATTATAAAGACTAGTGGTGTGAAATTTTAAGTAAAATTTTGAAGTTGGTGTAGGAGAATTTGCAGTGGAAAAATAAACAATAATGGAGAGCAGAGCTCTAAGATAACCCCTCAAGATCTATGGTTTCTTACCTTAATCCAGCCATGTCTGCACCCACCCACCTCAACAAAAATGCTTTTTATACAGGAGGACAAAAATGGCCAACAGACTTAATGCAAAAGATAGAATGGCCAATGGAATGACCTAAAGTCTTCAGTAGTTTCCATAGTTCGAAACACAATATTAAAATTAGTTACAATGATGTGACTAAAGAGTCTCTGGAGTTGACAAGCTTTAAATAAAATTCAGATAACGCTGGTCCGAAGAAGATGACTACAAAATTTATTCCATCTTCTACCAAAATGATGACATGTGAATAACAGAAAAAATATGGCTTCTAAAAACAAAATCAGTTAACAGGTGAAGCTATAAAGAAAATACAAGTGGGAAATTATCAAATGTGACTTGCTTAGCTAGCTACTTAAAAACATCATTTTTCTGTTACCTGATTTACCTCAAGAATGGTCACTATTTTGATGATCTTTATTAATGTCAAACTCCGATAACCCAGACATACTTGTCATTAAATACAGATATCTAATAATGATCTTATAGTGAACATATGTGAGAAATGTATCCACAAGTTTTCATTTAAAATAGAGAACTATCATTTAAGACATTCACTTGAAATGCCTAATCACTAAGGCTGCTCGGCAGAACAGGAAATACGTCTTTGACCAGCAACATGTAAAATGCTACCCTTTGATGAGATGATGAACATGGGAAAATAATATATAAGATGTTACACAGAATACCCACAAATTGTTATCATGTCATCCTATATTGTTAACAATGTGGGTCCAAGAAATATTTCAGGCAATCAGCTTGTAAGGAAAAAAATTATCTGCCACTGAAATAACAGTGGCTTTCAACCTTTTAGGGTATGAAAACTCCTTTTAATTTTAAAAAAAAATGTAAGATTCCAAAATTATAGGAGTTGTGCTATTAGTACCTATTAACTGATGCTTCAAGTATACAATTAGATCACTTTTTCTATCTAGAGACTTCATTTAAATAATCATTCTCAAGAACAATTAATTTCACTGCCGTTCTACTAAAGATACTTCCTCCCAGGGCTGTTGTGAGGATAATAAGAGATAATGTGTATCAAGTACCTTGAAAACTACCTAAATGCTGGCTTAACGATTCAAAAGGACAAAATCAAAGGCTTGATCAAACAACACAGCGAACACATCTGATGACTGATAAGTATGTGAAAGTCAATTGTCCTTAGTAGAGTAAAAAAAAAAAATGTACTTAATAATAACAACACCGATCCACATTCTCTCCTAAAATAAAAAAGGAGCTTTTGACTTATTCAAAATTATATATGTCACATGTGACCACAGTCCTGTAAATTATTAATAAGGATATGAGTTTCTGCCCATAGGAGGAATGAATAAATTTATAAGAACACATAAAAATATAGGTTTGAAGCTGAAAGACTGGTTTGCCTTTCAAAAGACACGGAAGGTAGGGAGGAGACAAAGAGAGATGATGCTAAAGGTATCACTGGCATCTAATCCACACACAGGGAATCTACTTGAGTCCCTGTAGACCTGCAGGTGGTTTAAAAGAGCAGATGCCTTTGACTCTGCATATGGCCCAAATAATACAAATAAATGACTTTACAGAGAGATGGCCATTTTCTGAGGTAAATCAACTCAATGATACCTGGAGTAATAATAAGTTGTCTTCTCTAAATCAATTGGCAGACTGACTTCTGAATTTTTTCTACCACTGACAGCAAAATAGCTATAGCACGTCATAAGTTCCATTTAATTACCTCTTCTAAAATGCTCGCTTTATTTCTGATGTACCACGTTTACTTACATTTCTCGGTACAATTGAATGGGTAAGTAATCAAAAGTAAGAGAAAAGCATCAAAATCGGCAGCCAAGGAATGCTTGTGGAACAGCTCCCAGAGCTGGGACTCTCCATCTCCCAAGTCAGGCTGGCCGGTTGTTCTTCCCACCACTGTGATCCCATTTAGGAAGAGGTTCACCCAAGCTAACTCCTTCCTCCCAGCTCACCCAGCAGGAGAGCCAGGGTCTGGACTGAGCATGTACATGGAAAGAGAAATACCTCCTTAAGCTGCTCTTTGCGAAGTTTGTACTCTCTCTTCTGGGACTCTAAAAAGCTATTCAGTTCTTTTTTCTGCTGTGCTTGAATATGTTGTTGGAATTTCTTCTCTTCATTGGCCATCACCTTAGCCTGGTAAAAAGCAAGAAGAGGTGAATTATATGACTTTCAACTTCATTCACTTTATAGTGATGCAATATCTAACTCAGTTCACATACAATTAAGTTGCTTATTCAAAGCCACCATTTCTCTGTCACCACCTTTATATGAAGAATGGCCAACACAACCATAGTAAAAGGAAAAGATTCAAACCAGTTATTTCTACTCAAATCATTGGTTGTTTATTAACTAATTGGTATTCACACTTTAATATCATGTAGGCAGAAGCTATTTTCTTGCAACTAACAATCAATTTAAAAAAGAAAAGTCCAATGTAGAAAAATTATGCTGGATATACCACACCAATTTGACAAGAGGAGAAACCGAGGCACAGGTTAGTATGAATGACTTATCCCAATGCTGATAAGTAAAACACTGAAAATGCCAGGGACTGAAAGGGACCCCCAGGCCCTGGTCTAAATGGCTGGATCCTAGAAAACTCGAGCAAATGTCTTTGGGAGTCATTTTTTGATCCTCCAAAATTAAGGAAGCTACAAAAGAAAATTTCACTGATTCCACCAACAGTTGCTCACAAGCACTGCTTATCACCTAAAATGAAGGGAGAACACATAGTT
The DNA here is from genome assembly GCA_028646575.1 of Pseudocheirus occidentalis. Taxonomy (NCBI): domain Eukaryota; kingdom Metazoa; phylum Chordata; class Mammalia; order Diprotodontia; family Pseudocheiridae; genus Pseudocheirus; species Pseudocheirus occidentalis. The sequence continues at coordinate 114,686 of JAQQSW010000048.1, read as the reverse complement.
CTCCACTCCCACCTTTCCATGCTTCATCTGCACCAAACAGCACAAAGCAAAATACCTTCTTTCTGAAGTTAAAGAAATTCTGTGAGAGACATACTACACAAGTAAGGGGTTTTCCCCTAATTATCAATTTGCTTGGCTCCTGGTAAGAGATGTGTAAAACACTAAATGTCATCTCTGTCAGTGCTAAGAGATAAACACACACCAAAGTGACAACACGAGGCTGCTTCCCTACCTCCTTCTCCATCGCCGCCTGGTGCTTCTTAATCAGTTTCTCCATCTCTGCGGCAAAGTTGTTGCGCTGGGTCTCAAGGTCTTTGTCCAGCCGCAGGCGGTGCTCGTCCATCTCGGCCTTGAGCTTGTTCTCCAGTGCCATCAGCTGCTTCTGGTGCTGTCGCCTCATGCGCTTGTAGCCAGACATCTGCTCTCTCAGCTCCGAGTCTTGCTCGTGTTCTTGCATCTGCCTTGTAACCTAGGTGTGTCGGGCAACAAGAGGCATAAGACAAGAAGAAGGGCTTTTCCTCCTAGTCCCCTGGAAACAGACCCGTTTTAGACTTGTTAGGAAAGCCTCATTCTCAAATAAAAGTGGGCACTCGGCTTATGTCAGCAGTTGCAGAAGCACCGGTTCGGGGGTCAAAGCCCAGTGCCCAGACCCTTGGATCCTTTCTCTCTCAGTCTCCCCGGGCCTCTGTTTGCTCACCTATGAAATGGCAATCCAGACTAGATAGCTGCAAATCTAGACTTCCAGTCCTCCAGAGAGGTGTTTCTATGGATGGCCACCTCGGGTTTAGCACTAGTTAATATTCTTTTATACTAGAGGAGATAGAATATCCACTGAACTTGGTCAGCATGTGAGTTCAGTGAGCTGGCTAGCACCTGGGCTGACAGACACATGGGCAGAATGTTAACAGGGCCAACTAATTCAGAAAAAGAAAAACAGCTGGAGGAAAAAAGAAATGGCCCAGATGATAAAGAACAGACTACTGGAAAACACAGCAGAAAGAGAAATAAGAGTTAGGAGACCCCAGTCTAACTGTATCAACAATGTCTTGAGATGACAAAAAAACAAAAACAAAACTAAACCTTGAAATTCACATGAATACACAAGTGGGGCATGGAGAACAGAGGCGATTCCCCCACAATGTTTAGCACTGGTCAGATGTTTATTGGCACACCACAGATTTGAATGGAACAAATAAAGTTTCTGGATTTAATTTTGCTATTTCTATACCAATAGCAGGGAGAGAATAAGAAGCACCCAACTAGTGGGCTGAGACGTATGGAAGGATTTAACATCTATGTACTAATCTCTCTAAACAGGAGTCGGGAGCAAAGCAGTGGTCACATGACAGGCTCCGGGCCCCCAGACTTAGATTATGTCTCAGACAGTTTAGGTAACTCCTCATCAAAAGGCAAAAAATTCCTTGGATTTAAGGCAGTATATACAAATGGTGCCAGGTGATTCAGGATGTCTGTGGGAAATAAATGTTACCACTGTACTTCTTGCTTTCTGAATGGGAAAGTATAAGTTTAACATAAAATTCACAAGAGCTCTAAACAAAATTCCAAAGTTTAATATGCTTAAAAAATGAACAAACGTGTCCATAGTATCTATAGGCTTTTGGTAGAAGATAGACAAGGAAATGCAATTTTGCTTTATTGGTTCTGCTGGAATTTATGAAATTTTATTTATAAAAATCTAAAGTGCCCAAACAGTGGAAGGTTGCACGATATCTTTATAAACAAACTCACTTCATCTCACACTGTCCTTATAAAGTACAAAGGAATCTGTATTTTAACGTTCATTTGGGGAAAGGGCAGGTTAAAGACATGGGCATCTAAGGTACAGGACAATTTCCCAAACATGCATCAGCCTTTTCTACCCAGACTGTCATGTCTAGATCCGCCTAACTTTCCAGGTCCATTTTAGATGCCCCCTTTTCCATGGAGTTCTGCCCCAGCTCTTCAGCTCTCTGAACGACAGCAGCACTTGGTCCCCTTCCTATGGTATTAATTACATCATGCTACCTTTATGCTTAGATCACAAGATTTCTGAGTCTGGGTCTTAGTCAGAGATGTCTTACACCCCTGAAACAGACTCTGGAATCAGATTAAAATATAATTGGAAATTACGTGACAAAATAAGGAAACATACAATATAATGTTACCAAGTGGCTTTCTCAGTTGGGATGTGGTTTGGCTGCCCCATTTCTATTTGAGTTTGACATCACTAGATTTACTAATATTTGCATTCTGCATATAACAACTGAATAAAGTGCCAAGTACTTTGTAGGGACTGTTGAAGAAATGAATTTATACTTCTGTTTGGGGTTACACCTACAGGTACCCAAAAACACAGCTGAGGACACATCAGAGCCTGAAGTAAAACGCACCTTTGTTTAAAATCTTAGAACCCAAGAAAGAACATACCAACGATGCTGTGCGGATAGTAGCAAAGTGTTCTCGATTACGGTAATGGGACTTTTGGCGAGACACTTGTTGGGGTGGAGATTGTGGTTCAGACGCCCTGGTTCTTGGATCTGCCTCTTCTCTATAATTTTCTTCCTCCTGATAAATAAGGGTGACACCAAGAGTACTGCAGGTGAATACACACACACACACATGCACGCACACGCACCTCTGAGGAGAGCAAAAGCTTGGAGTTTGACACCCTCAAAGACAACTTAGATCAAGAAATTACTTAAATAAGCACTTGTCAACAAAAGGATATACACAGACCTAAAAACTAGGACTCTGCTGTATTTCATCTATAATCAGCTTAAAAAACAAGGGAACTTCCCTATAGGAAGTAGACTCAGGATGCTGAAATACTTAATGGCTACATTTATATCCTTTCCACATGTGGGGAAGCAGGGTCACTTTGAATACAACCAGACTGTCAATAGTGCAAAGTTGGTTTATTCTTTACACTATGAATCTGTGAGTCATGACGAACTAAATAGCAACTAAGGATGTTGCCATGCTAACCAAATGCCTCCAAAAGGCACCTCATCATTTCACATAAAATAATGACACACATAAGCCACTCTCTTCCCCCACAGAAATATAGCTGATTTGCTACATATATCAGGACTCCGTTGGCTTAGCAGCAACATGGCAATTACACAACTTTCCTCTCTTCAAGAAAAGTCTATGAAACAGTTTCAAAAAATGGAAAGTTCACAAAGTGATGATTCTTTCAAATGAGTAAGTTGGGATTCTTAACCAGAAACATTTTAGTAGGGAAGAAATAAATTCTTTCACTGTTGGAGTCTACCAGTATCTGAAAATGTATACAAAAGAGGTGAAACAAGAGGTATAATAAAGATTCATTTTGCCCCGGAAACTAAGAGCCTTGGCTCAAAAACATCACTAGAAACAACACCACACAGAAGTAAGCACCAAAAAATGCTTTGAAAATTTAACCACCTTCCACGTTCTCTTTAGGGGACACAGAGATAAAAAAGACTTCGCAAGCAGACAATGTAGGGGAAAGCAGACATGCCTTTGACATTTGGCTGGCTTCTCTAGAAACTAGGAAAACTCCCCCCAGATGAGAAAGGGGCTTCTTCCTCTTGTTTAGCTATCTCCCCCCTAGTAGCAGAGCTAATTCCTTCTTTGTGTTCTAATGTTTCTAATTTCTGTTTGTTATTTAAGTGGAATAAAAAAAAAATAGAATTTAACAGGAAAGGGAAACCTAACTTTCAACATATTTAGTTAGTGCCATCAATTCTCATCTAAGTAAAGCAACCATTTTTTCAAATTTAGTCAACCAAGTAGGAAATTAATTTTGTCCGTTTCTACATTTGAAGCAAGTTAAATGAAGGATTGCCAATCACCGCCTAAAAAGTATTAGCATTCTTACCCCTTCTATATGATTTACATAAACTGAACCCCTACCTTCACTACTCTTCGTTAAGAGTCTTTTTGAAACACATATACTCACAGGTTTTAAATGGATGACGGAGCTATTGGACATCACTGTATGGTCTCCCTCCATCATATCTAGTTCACTTTTGTCATCTGAGGCATCTGGAAGACTGTTAACACTACTGCTTTGGCTACTGGCACTGATAGACATACTGGGAATGGACTGATTACTGCCAACACTATTCACTGTTCCTGTTCGGCCAACACCATGATCTTGTTCCTACGAAAGAATATTCAGTTAAAATCTTTATGTTACTAATGAACTATTGATTGGAAGTTGCCTGATTGCCATTTTCTTTGGAAAGACCTATCAAAAGAAGTTAGCTTAGTTAAGAAATATTTAGATTTGAAAACTTCCCAAGTATCAGCTTTCCATTGTTAAGAAAAACATCCACCTGCATGAAAAGGTTACATTATTTTCAAGTCTAGATCGAGGCTGGTCCTCAGACATCACCGTCACCATCAACATCCCCATCATCATCATCATCATCATCATAATGGTAATCATTTGTAGAGCACTTTGTATAGTCTTTGGCATCCCTTCTTTTGGTGTGTACATTTCTTCTCCACTCATATTTCACAATAATACCTCTACACTCTTTGCTCTTTATTCCATGTTTCCTAGTTGATAGCCCCTAGACTTTCCCCTTCCATAAATACCTTTTTGTGTTTTGGGGGTTTTTTTGGGGGAGGGAGGGCAGGGTAGTTGGGGTTAAGTGACTTGCCCAAGGTCACACAGCTAGTAAGCAACCATAAATACTTTGAATACTTAAAACTTTTTTAGTGCTAGTTCTTCACCCCCAAATCTTCAGATTGCCTATTCTTCCCAACTGGTACTATCTTCTGACTCCACTGATATTCTATAAAAATTCAAAGTTACTGGCAGCTATTTAAAAATGCATTACACTTTTCAACTTCATTTCTCAAAGGATGTTCCCCAGAATTCCAACAAATTTTTTTTTTAAACAACAACCACAAAAAAAAAAAATCCAGTTAAGCCAGAAAAACAATACTGTAGCTAAAGAACCCATCACTTTGTAGGACCACTTTCCCCACAAAAATGACTTAAGAGTTTTGAGATCTTAATAAGGAGTAAGATGGGAAAATACAGATACAAATTCAAAAGAAACAAGCTGATATTAAATAGCTAATCACATGCGTTCTTTAGTCTATGAGATTGTGAGGTCCCGAGTTTTCTTGCCTCGGTATCTTCAGAAGGCAGCACGGTGTCTGACATAAAGGAGGTGCTTACCAAATAGTAACTGAACGCACATGCCCCTGGCAATCTTAAACTATAGGTCTGGGGTCCTGTGTGCCCCATGCTACTGGAGCAAACAGGCCTGGTCTTTACAATTTAACAGGGAACCGCCTAACCCTGAGTGAGGAGGCCTTCTCCTCAGATGCCCCAGTGACAAGAGGTTTTGGGAGAAGGGTGCAATGCTTTAAAGTATTGCAGTCTTAAGAAGAAAACTTATGAGAAGAACCAGATCTATGGCGTTTATCTTCCTTCTCTCCTCCTACCTCTTCTTCCTCCTGGGCTTCCACAGCAGGCCCATTATGTGCCTCCTGGAAAAGAAGCTTCTTCATTTTCCGATACTGCAGGTTGTCCAGCTCTCTTACTGCGTCCTTGGTTCTCTGAATGAGATCTATTAACACTGTTTCAGGGCGCTCACGAAGAACAAACATGTGCTGAGTTAAAGATATAGGGAAACAAGATGAAAATATTTTTAAAAATATAAACAATTGTGATGGAATCTCGTGACAAAAATTCTTAAAATCCCTAAGTTCCTAAAAATCTTAATAAAGATTCCTAATAAAAAGAACCATAACACACAAAAAGGTACACTCACTTTTTTAAAACTTTGCAATAAACAAACTTCCCTGTGAGTGTCCCCTCTGAAATCGTTGTTTTCTTATCAGTGCCTTTTATTGTTTACAATAAGCTTTTATTGATATCTTTCATTTCTTACTGTTTCCTTCAGTATCCCCCTCTTCCTTCCAGAGAGCCATCCCATAGGACAAATACACATTTTTAAAAGATAAAAAAAGGGAAAAAAAAAATCAGCCCAGTTTATCAACATACTGTAAAATTTAAAAAAATACGTGTAATGTGCAGTGTTTGTGGACCTCCCGCTTCTGGGAATGGGTGAGGTGGGAGTGTCTTCTTATATCTCTTCTTTCAATATATGCTTGTTTTTTATACTTTTGCAACATTCACTTTTCATTTTTCATGGTTGTTCTTTCTGTTGATGCAGTTACTGTAACACTGTCTACTGCTTTTCTGGCTCTGCTTCCTTCACTCTGCATCAGGTTCTGTAGCTCTTTCTAAGCTTTTCTGTGTTCATCCCATTCATTCTTACAGCACAGTCACATTCTATACATTCATGTACCATAACTTGTTTAGCTATTACCTAATCAATGGATATCTATGCTGTTTCCAACTCTTTGCTGTCACAAAAAAAGCCAACTACAAATATTTTGTTGCATATGGAGAGTATCTTCTTATCAGCAGTCTCATTCAGGTATTAAACCGAAGTGCTGGAATCACTGGGTCAAAGGGTGGGGACGTTTTGCATAATTCCACATTTCAAGGGGTTCACATCTTTGAATTAGTCCTACAATCCAGTTGACTATAGAAAGGTAGCATGTATTTGGCAGTACATTTTACAAATAACATGAACCTTGAGGCCTAGGTTTTTTGGTTCCTTTACTTCTACTCATATAGACAAACAGCATTTTAACAACTTTATTAGTTTTAAAGTTACTTCTGACAGTGGTTTGGACATTATGTTTCCAGATTGCTCCCCCTACTACATGTGAATAATAAAGCACTTCCACAAATAAAGCATTTTAAAACTATGATATGACATATATTATATGTATATATATGATATATTCTCATTCAATCCTCACAATGACCCTATACTAAAAATACTGGTTTCATGTTAACAAACAAAACAAACAACTGATGTTCAGAAGTGAAGTCACTTGACCCAGGTCCCACAGCTAATGTGGAGAGATTAAGCTCCATCAGGGGAGGGAAGAAGGGCCTTCCCTCTTCTGATTCTAAGCCCACTTGCTTTTGCCACAGTTACTTCCACTGAGTTATTCTACTGTGTCCCCAAATGCAATACTACCATAATTAGTACAGTCTCCAGACTTTCAAAGTTATTTTTCAAGTCTGAGATTTGGGGCTAGAAGAGCCTATTGGTCAATTCCCATGCAGATGGTGGAACTCTAGTGAGGCTAAAAAAAGTGTCCAATACAGCTACTAGTTTTATTCATATTAATAGACCACTAAAAACAAATGGGACCTATTTCAGAAATTTCAGACAGTATTGTAAAAATTGATGCTTAAATCTTGCGGGAATTAAAATTCTAGAAAAGATGAAAAATATTCCAACGTCCCTTAAGTATCACAGATAAAAAAAGATGACCATCAAACCCTTCCCTACAGTATTGCTTCAACCTGTAGTACCTACCACTTTGAGTTATGGAAGGTAGATATACAAGTAGCATAGAGGGAAAAAGAGGAGAATATCAACAACATAGTTTTGTTTAACATCTGTAATGAGATAGACCATTCTCTCTAACTATTATTCTTCTCTTTCACACTATAGAAGGTTTGATAGGTAGAAAAAAAGAAGAATCAGAAGCCATTCTTTCCTCTGAAGTTCCTTTGTTAGGGCTGGTATCACATCAACACAAAGGCACTGTTGTAAAGAAACAAAAACCAGGCTACTGCTTTGGTTTACTGCACTCTTCAGGAATATATCCTGTTTTTTGTTGTTTAGTCATTCAGTGGAGTCTGACTCTTTGTGACCCTATGAACCACAGCATGTCAATACTGTCCATGGAGTTTTCTTGGCAAAGATACTGGTGTGGTCTGCCATTTCCTTCTCCAGTGATTAAGGCAAACCTGATTAAGTGACTTGACCAGGGTCACAAAGCTAGTGAATATCTGGGACTGGATCTGAACTCAGGCATTCCTGACTTCAGCCCTGCTGCTCTATCCACTGAGATACTTACCTGCCTCTATATTCAGTTTAGAAATTAAGTAATAATGTAAAATCAAGGAACCAGCTCTATAAGAGTACCTAGCAATGCTTAAGGAAAAGAAAAGATAGCAGCACAGGCCCAGCTCTCTGTCAGGACAGAGAAGGAGGCGGCCAGATATGGATGTGTCTGACGGATGCCTCTGCTTACTTGTTACAAGAGCCTTAGTTTTGTTTGGTAACTGCAAGTGAACAGAGTACAGCAATGGTGCTACGCAAAGAAAAGAAAAAGGTACGGAAAGGAACCTAGACAAGCAGAGCAGTTTTGAGAGCAACGGCTGAATTTATGAGATACTTTTTAAAAGTAAGAGGTGGTCTCACATACAATCCTTATGTTGTATGCTTCTAAAACGGAGAATAAAAGGTCTTTTAAAAAAAAAAGAACTGATGCATAAAGAGCAGTATAAAAAGGCAAGTCTTTCTCAAGCCAGGGATCTGGAACCATTAGCAGTACAATTCTAAAACTTGTTTAAATTGGCAAGAGTTATTACCATTTTAGAAGGGACTTAAAGATGAGAAAACTGACCTTGAGAAGTTCATCTGATGTAGGCCGATCTTGAGGAATTTTCTGGAGACAAGAATCTACAAAGTTGCGGAAATAATCAGACCTATTTTAAGAAAAAACAAATGATTTATGACCATGATGTTAACTTTTACAACCTTCACTAACCAAGATACTAATATGTAGGAGAAGAAGGGGCTATATGGAGGCATCAAAACAGGGAAGACCCTAAATTGAGAAGATGTAGCCAATCATTCACAATCAGAATTAAGAATCCAAACCTACCTACCTACCTATGTATAACCATGGACTCTTCTCTGTTTTCTAGCGAGAACACGGGATAAGTAAACATTGGCATCTGCTGGCCCCCATTTTAATGAAATTGCACAATCCTTTTAATATATCTACATGACCTGGCAACTGTTTAAAATCATCAAATATCCTTTTTTGATTATTTCTTCTCTAACCTTTTTTGTCCCTCCTGTAGCTTCTAAAAGCCTCATGAATCTAAGTCACATGTCATAGGCCTTAGGAAGAGTATTCTTCTAAAGTTCCTAACCATTGTGACACTGGTAAATATTTCAAGACTTGCATTAAACTTAAGAAAAAGTCATTAACAGAAATTTCCAAGAGATGTGGTGGCCAAGAATAACACTATTTATACTCCCCAACATGCAGGTGAACATATACAATATTCTGGTACGGCAGTTTATAATGCATAATTTTCTCATTCAGTACACAGTGCCTAGCTCACTAATTATTTTATACAGATTTGCAGTAATTCGTAAACTAGAAAATAAATGCCTTCTCAACAATGACCATAGTTATGCTCCTTTGTGCACTACATATAGCAAGATGTGAGGAACAGGTATTCAATGTGTATTTAATGATTTAACTGAATTGCCAAATTCTGCTTTTCTTTCACATCTCTACATAAAGAATTGTAAAAAGATTCTGTAAGCTATCTGAAAATCTCTTCATAGTAAAACTTGTGAATATATCTTAATTGTACTACCATTAATAAAAGATACTTTGAGTTTCACAGAAAACTTTTTAAAGTTGTCTTTATCTGAAAGAATCCTCCACTCTAGTCCTCTTTTAATGCCTCTTCACGGAACAGGAGGGATTGTGGGCTCCTGAAAGCCACCCCCAGTAGAGTACAAGGTAAGACAGGTGCAGGTACTGCGAGGTCACAGTGGCCTTAAGGAGATTAGCTACAGATGTGTGTCACCTAAGGAACAGTCCTAGCATCAGAAGGCCGGCCAGAAGGCCATGAATTACTCTGCCTACAACATTTTGTGAACGCTTTTCTGATATAGAATGAAGGTTTTATGATCCACTTTAGTGGGAAGAAGATGGCCCACGTGGATGGAATCATAGATTCTTCATAAGTACAGATTAGCTTACACAAATACACATATAAAATACACTCTGGACTTTGATTTATGACTTGGGTGACATCTTAGGCAAGTCACACGGTCACTTTTCTGGGACTCGGTTTTATGACAGTAAAATGGAGACTGGGTTAGACGCTGGTTCTCTCTAAAATATACAAATACATTTGAGGTGTTCTTTTTCTGTTAAAAATTCCCAACACTTAATGAAGTATTTGCTTTCTAAAATGGTCAAACTGTTCTTCTCTACAAAAGAACATAATTAAATAAAATCCCAGAATCTAGGGGAATGAAGATCAGAGCAATAAGAACATCCATGAACATCAGGATTACAATTACAGTGATTTGTTCTCTAGTTTTTAATTTGAAGAGATAACTACACATATTAATTCAAGGGGACCATCTTTTACACAACCAAAACGTGTTTCTTCATGTATATTTAGTGACTATTTCTCCAACTACTCCTACAAGCTGATTCAATCTTGGGCTTTCAGATTCTCAAACAGTTTTAAAATGTAGTTTCTATTTATGTTAATATTAATGATCCTTATTACAAGTTGAATTTCAAAACAATACTAAGTGTGCTGTCATTTATGAAAAGGACACTCAACTTTTGAGCATATTCTACTTCTAGACCTTTTTCTGCAGAAAGGCGTTGCAATACCTTTTAAAAAAGGGTAAATGTAACTCATTAAAGGACACAATATGCCTGATGTAAAAGATCTTTACATTAACCAACATACTTCATTTATGTGCCTAACACAGTGCTGGGCACAGAAGAGGCAGCTCATGAACCAAACTGAACTTCTAACAATATATTTATCAGAAATACTCACCATTCATTAGATTGTAATGTAGGGGATTCATTCTGAGCTATATGATATAAGGCACTCATTGCGTTCATATTGAATAAAGGAGGCTTCCTTTCCGCTGAATAGAAAAGAAAATTTTTATGAGAAAATGAATACAGCACAGTGACCCTGAACAAGCAATATGACATGCATACATTACAGTGCATTTAACCAAGGCTTATACTAAGTTCAAATATTAAGTGATAATTCCTCTGGTGAACTTAACTGTGATTCCATATCTTTAAAATTTCTAGTAACTGTGCCAAGGGTTTATGATATGAGTTAAATAACATGAAGATGGACATGAGGAACTAATTCCTTTTGACTTTGAGTTTATGGTTCTCAATGGCCTTTTCCTCAGTCTGCAGTACTCTTAATAAAACCAACATGAAACCTTCCTGTGTGGAAAGTAAAATTAGGGGGTGGCTAGGTGGCACAGTGAATAGAGCACCAGCCCTGGAGTCAAGAGTACCTGAGTTCAAATCCGGCCTCAGACACTTAACACACACACACACACACACACACACACACACACACACACACACACACACACACACAAAACTAGCTGTGTGACCTTGGGCAAGTCACTTAACCCCAACTGCCCTTCAAAAAGCAAAAAAAAAAAAAAAAAAAAAAGAAAGCAAAATCAAATTGGAACATTAGAGCTAAAGGTTTTTGGAGAAAATTTATAGGGTATAATCCAGAGGACTGGCATTTACTGAAAAAAAAAAATTAGCAAACTAATGGAAGTTATTCATATTGGAAAAAGAATAGCAATTTAAAATGTGACTAGGTTCAAGTTTTAGCTTTTTTGTGGCCATGATATTTTATAGCATAATGAAAACCTGTTTTTCTAGGACTGTGTTTCAAATGGTAAAAAAATTCCTTTAAAAAACACCATTTTTGTTTGGTTAACAAGTTTAGGACACAATAAGTAACTTTTCTATGCTCTGTAATCCTCAGAGTTGCTCACAAGGCAGTAACTGCAAAGCAGATGCTAAATATTGGTTGAGGATAGCAAATGAGTAGTAGAAGTAACAAAAACAGCCTATTTAGGAATATTTGTTCCTTATCCTGGGAATTGTGGGAGATCTGGAATACTCCCATCCCAGGGTAAAAATACTTATGATACTTCTCTCTGTGCTATAACTCTATCTGGAAAGATTAAAAGATGTTTAAAAAAAAGTCTTCATCACATTCTGAAGGATTTCTAAACCCACTTATTAGGAATAACATCTAACATCAGTTTTCCTGGGACAAGTGTAAGAAAATACCAACTGGCTCCAATCTTTTATGAGGCCACAACAGCCAAGGCTCTATTTATTCAGAGTTACCAAAACTTAATTGAGGCCCCAGAAGATTTAGGTACATCCTTTTAGGATACTGCACCAAGGAAAGAGTTTGCTTTTATTCCTTACCATTTCTGGGATTATTTTAACCTAAAAATGGGAAATGGATATTTTTCTCAAGATCATGTCGAATTTCAACTGACAATTAACCAGCACTCCACCAAGCCTTTCCCAATGAGTTACAGCCAGGTTAAAAAACAGCTCCCTTGATCTCATACTTCATAAGGAAAAATTCAGCATGAAATAAAAATGAAGTATATATGGTAGAGTAGGAAGATGAGGTGAAGGGACTCTCAGACCCCATCAGCTAAATGCTTTCCTTGGGTACTGGGTAAGCCAATCAAAATTCTTATTTAGAGTACTATGACAGCCACACACCACCTAAAGTTGTTTTACTGCAAATATAAACCAGTTTATGATAAATATAGTCTATTTAATCAATGGAATAGAACATTAAAGTACAATTTCATACAAAAACTCTCTGAGTTCACCTAAATGAATGAACTTGTAAGCAGATTAACTATTCAATGGGAGTTCTTTCTAATCACTTCTGAGTCTTTTCCCTTAAAGAATAATGGTGAATGGCACTGCCAAAATGTAATAAAAATTGCTGATGTTTCTTGCTGTACAAACAGTAACATTTGTAATTTGGGGGAATGTCCAGGAGGTGATGATGGATATAGGAGAGTGGGAGGTTCAGGAGCCCCCTCTGAGAAAACAAAGGATGAAAATTCTTCCGTGGATTTCAGAAGTACACTTTAAGGACTGAGACATGGGTTGCCAAGACATGAATGTTCTAATGCTAAAATGAACTCCTCTGTGAGTTCTCTATTTTACCTATCCCTCAGTTTCCTTGTTTATTTATGACCCGCTTCAGGGAGATGATGTCAAGATTACTAAGAATTTGCTTTTGTCTCTTTGAAATAAAAATGAATGAGAATCATTTCTAAAATATACAGAGAACTGAGTCAGACTTACAAGAATACAAGTCCTTCCCCAATTGATAAATGGTCAAAGGATATGAAGAGGCAGTTTTCAGAGGAGGAAAATAAAGGTATCTATAATCATATGAAAAAAATGCCCTAAATCACTACTGATTATAGAAATACAAATCAAAACAACTGTTAGGTACCATATCTCACTGGTTAGACTGGCTAACATGACAAAACAGGAAAATGATAAATAAAATGATAAAGAAGATGTAGGAAAACTGCAATACTAATGCATTGCTGGTAGAGTTGTGGACTGATCCAACCATTCAGGAGAATAATTTGGAACTATGCCCAAAGGGCTATAAAAATGTGCATACCCTTTGACCATGCAATACCATTTCTAGCACTGTATCCCAAAGAGATCATGTAAGTGTGAAAAGGACCCACATGTACAAAAATATTTACAGCAGCTCTTTTTGTGGTGGCAAAGAACTAGAAATCAAGGGAATACCCGTCAACTGGGGAATGGCTAAACAAGTTGTGGCATATGAATGTAATGGAATACTATTGTGCTATAAGAAATGAGGAGCAGACAGACTTCATAATAACCTGGAGAGACTTAATATAAACTGATACTGAGTGAGGGAAGCAGAACCAGGAGAACATTATACACAATTATACACATGGTACCTGCGATAACTGACTCTGATAGGTTCCCCTCAGCAAAGGAAGGCTGTAAAACAACTCCAAAGGATTCATAATGGAAAAGGCTATCCACATCCACAGAAAGAATTTACAGAGTCTGAATGAAGGTTGAAGCAAACTACTTGCTCTCTCTGTTTTATATTTTGTTTTGTTCCTTTTTTGTCATTGTTCATTCCATTGGTTATTAGTCTTTACAACTTGACTAATGTTGAATGTGAAGGTGGAACCTATATTGGACTGCATAATGCCATGGGTGGAAAGGAAGGTGAGAGACTGGGGGAGAAAATCTGGAACTCGAAAACTTGTGAAACTGAATGCTGTAAACTAAAAGTAAATATAAATAAAAAAGTAAAACAAAAAAAAATTAATGAGTGACTCCTCCCACTCTGAGTCACTAACCACTACCAATGCTAATGCAAAAGAGCAGTCTTGTTGGTAGATGAATTCTGCATAACTTTCCCAAGTTCTTGTAACTATTTCTCTTTATTTTAAATAAGTTCTTATGGAGGAACTTGGTGAAATGAAAAAACCCAACACTGAAAAGGTTGGGAGGTGTAAAAAAGGTTGGTGATATTGGGGGATTAGAAGAGCCTTACTAATTTTACTCTTAAAATAAAGGCTTGCTGTCTGTGGCATGTCTGTGAGGAGCTAAGCTAGGCCAACCCTGACAAGTACCAAGAACAGTGTAAAAGGCAGTGTACAACTGGACACTTCAATCACCTGGTTTACCTCAGGCAATCAGGTGCCAGCTATCATAGCATTCCAGCAGAAGGTTTACAATACACCAACTTACATGAGAGAAGCCTAGGATAATTTTGCCTACACATTAAATGTTAAATAAATATTTGTTGATTGTTCCTAAACACAGATTTTACTAGTTTAGTTTACAAAGTTATTTTACACTAAATGACATGCAAAAGCATGAAACAGAGGATCAAAATGGAACTTCTAACAGAAACTTCATTAATTGCTCCCTTAAAGAAACAGTATAAAATACAGAAAGTTATATACAGGAGATAGAACTGAGGTTAAAACATCTATTAAATCAACCTATCACATATTAAAATAATCATGTTGCTTACCTAACTCAATACATGTTATTCCAAGAGACCACACATCAACTTTGCCATCATATTGCCCTTCATCCATGGCTAAAATTACTTCTGGGGCCATCCTAGAACACAAAATATTAATTTTTATTCCTTAAAATTCTATAAATTTTAAAAAATATTCCATGTGAACTATATAACCGACATGTAAGAATGAATACTGGCTTAAATTTTAAGCCCATTTACTGAACCACAGAAATATTATGATGGGCAAAGAATGCATAAGGGAAATAAAATAATATAACAATCTTAGAACTTCATTTGGGGACATTTTTAATGCTAAAACCAATCTAATAATTGGTCTCATTCTTTTTTTCTGGATCTCAGGTATTAAAACTTGAAGATGTTACTTACACACCCCAGAAAAGGTATCTAAACCAGATAGCAAATATGGGGCGATCTATGCTGATCCTTCAATATGGCCCTAGGTTCTGACCAATGATATTTATCTTTTATTTGTAGAGGCTTGAAAAGGAATAGCAAAGAAAAATGTGAATCATCATCAATTGTGTCAATGATTTATAACTGTCACATGCAAGTTGATGATCTCATACTTTAAAACAGGTAAAAAAGCAAAATTACATAATACCAACAATAAAAAAGTAACTTGATTTTAAAATGTGGCTTTTTCTTCAAAATTAAAAGTATACCAACTGCCCTATGACTATGTACAAAGCTTTTACTGGGCCATAAGTGGTATGAATATAGGGGGGCAATTCTTTTCAGACGTGGATCCCTAGCCACTCAAAATAACACCACTATCCACAGGCTCATTCATAAATGACAATATTTTAGCTATGGTATTACACGTAGAAGAAGTACATTCCTATGTATTTATATGGTTTCTTGGACTGGACTCCATGGCAGAGACTGCATCTGGTACCTGCTTAAAATCTATCCCCATAGTCCTGAGCTCAGTGTAGTGAGCCTGTAGTACCCACTCAAATGAGAAGGCAGTACAGTGTAGTTAAAGAGGTCTGAGAAGAGACTTGGGTTCAAATCTTGCCTCGTACATACATGGCATCTGACCAAGATTAAATCATTACCCTCTCTTTACTCTTAGTTTACCCATAGAAAGACCAGGTTTGGTTCTCTCAGGTTTGGATGTACAAATGAAATTAAAAATGTAAAGTGCTATGGAAACTTTAAAGTGCTATATTAGTTACCATGATTCAATGCTTCATGGAGGATCCAATACATAAACATCACCATTGAAGCATGTAAGAATGATGAGCACATACTATTTTGCATAATGAACAAACTTATTCCACAAATGCTCATGAAATACAACTCTAATGTAGCCAATAAAGGTGAACATGGGCATAGCATAAGCACACGTGATCCAAAAACAACTCACCCTGTTCAGCTGGTGTTTCCACCTCCTCCCTGAACAAACTCTGAGTCAAAGTAATTTACTAACATGCTTCACTTACATCTCCTTCCCATCCCCAAAGTCTATCGAAAGTGCTATGGGGTGAAACAATGAGGAAAGAAGCAGATAGTCTTAAGGGCTGAAAAGAGCACTGCTGTAGCCCAGGATACCCATGAGTGGACAACAGTCCTGGTGTTCTGGGGACCCCCTTAAAAATGTATGGTATACTCTGAGGAAAGATAAACAGTATCACCCATTTCCCCTGGGTGTTCCCAGGCATCTCTTATTACACACTCCCTTCTAAATTAAAATAATTCCAAAATGAATCAAATTCAATTTGTCATATTAACTAGACACACTGAGTAGTCCAGTAAGACCACCATTGTCAGAAAAAAATTCTTACCAATATGGTGTCCCCACAAAGGAATTGGCAGGAGATGCTATGGAAGCAGATCCAAAATCAGCAAGTTTCACCTGGCCTGGCTCTGTCAGGAGGATATTTCCTGCTTTGATATCTCTGATTAAGGAACACAAGATAATTATGTATTTTTTATTATATATTTTATATATTTATATAAATATATATAGATATATATTTTATTTTTCTTAGATTGTGATAAGAATCAAGTAAGAATTCCCCAAAGGGGAAAAAAAAATTATGTTCTATGATACATTCAGAATAGAGATAAAAAAAAAACCAAAAAAGCTTCAGAATTGATGTGATTTCAGAAAAAAATGTGGAAGCTATAAAAGTTAAAAATAATTACCTAAAAGAGAAAAAATGCAAGGGTAGAAGAAAACCTACAGAAAATTAATTAGTTGTAACATATTGGTTTACATTTTGAGTTTCAGTTTATTTGTACAAATAACTGAATAAACTGAATTAAGAGTAAAAAGAAAAAAAAAAATGGGAGGGGCGGCTAGGTGGCACAGTGAATAGAGCACTAGCCCTGGAGTGAGGAAGACCTGAATTCAAATCCAGCCTCAGACACTTGACACACTAGCCATGTGACTTTGGGCAAGTCATAACCCCAACTGCCCTACCAAAAAAAAAAAAAAAAAAAAAAAAAAAAGTTAAAAAAAAAAACCATACCCACAAGTACAAAAAATCTCCATAGGGAAAAGCTAAAACGTTTTTTTGTCACTACAAGCCATCATCATGCTATTTCCTAAATCTTAGAGAGAAATTAAAAACAATTTCTACAACCTACTGATCTTATCCTCCTCTGATTACCAAGTTATATTCCAATATATTGCTTCTTTAGGAAGGTAGAATCTTGCTGCAAATACACTGTCCCTCCATGGACGGTGTATCCTAACTGGATGGTACATACAATGGACTGTATAATGTGTTCTATTCTAAAAATCAAACAATTATGAAGTCCCACGCACATAAACACCATGACTCAATATATCCTAAAAATGCTCTCAAAAATCTTGAAAAAGTTAGCCTTATATGGATATAAGCTTTATATGGATATCATTTTTGCCTCCCAAAGTAATATAAACAGTGGGAAAAATCCCCATAAATGGTTTCTGAATAAAGTCCTAACTAATTTTCTTTTTCTCTATCTAATTTTCAAAGATCCAATTACCACATTCAAATGTAATTAAATTGTTTATGACAAGGAATAATGATGAACAAATTTCTATCATATCAAATTCAAAAGTCTCACAAACTCAAGAAATCCCAATGGTTGCAAACAAAAAAGGTGGAAACGAGATAACTGTTGTGTTGGTGTTTTACTATGTTAGTTAAGTTCGCCATTCTAAAACACAGCATTTCTATAAAATTATATACAATTAGACTCAAAATTTTTAACTCTGTAAAACACTGAATTTTCTATTACCAACAATAAATTCACTACAAGGATAACTAACCTATGATAAGTTGAGCAAAATGTGTGTGTGTGTGTGTGTGTGTGTGTGTGTGTGTGTGTATTAAAGAGAGAGGGAGAGGGAGGGAGAGGGAGAGAGAGAGAGAGAGAGAGAGAGAGAGAGAGAGAGAGAGAGAGAGGGGGGTGGGGTGGGGTGGTAACTGGTTCTCAAAACACTTACCTATGGATCATATTGTGAGAATGTAAGTAGGCCAATCCCTGGAGAGCACCATGTGTGATTGCTGCTATTTCCACTTCTTGTAATGGCTTTTTGTGAACTTAAAAGAATTTGTTGAAAATGAATTATTAAAAGTACCTACCGTAATTCACATACTTTGCTAGCATCCCCCCTCCAAAAAAATATTTTGAAAAATGAAATCTAAAAATGGTGGGGCAGGGAAGGGGGTGGGTGGATGAGAAAACCAAGCATTTCCAACATGATAAAGCATAACCACACAAGCACATGAGCTCAGTTGCACCAAGTTCAGTCTCGAAAAATTGTAACTAAAAAAAGTAAGTAAAATTGTAGCTCTTATTCAAATTTTTTACTTGCCAGGAAAATGCTGGGGTTCTTAAGAAATATAAGTACCAGCAAATATACCCTTCAAGTTCTGACTTCAAAGGTAAGAGCTAGTTCTATTGGTGCAAAGTTCTGAAGGACAGTCTTCAAAGTGTGAGGGAAGAAACTAGCCCAATGGCAGGTAGGAAAGTAATGGTTATGAATAGTACAATTTTAAGGCACTAAAATATACCATTATGTAAATCTAGAAAAAGAAAAGCTAAGTTTCCTTCTACTTCCCATTATTTCTATAGTTTTTATTTTACTAAATAAAAATTCACTTTTGGAAAATCTACTAATGGAACTCTCCAATTTCATCACTTTAAAAATCAAAAGAAACTTACCTTCTAGTAAGTCTGAGGCTGATCCTAAACAATATTCCATTACAAGCTGCGTGAAAATAATTATAAATACATAAGATTTCTTGAACTCCACAAAAAATAAAACAAGTTTATATTCAAAATAAAAAGTTAGTTCTCAAAGTAGTTGAATGGTTTAAGTTGTGAAAGCTTCAAGGCCAGTCAAAACTTACATAAAAAATGAAATATTTACAATTTAGAAGTGAGGAGTAGATGTCCCTTTAGCTCCTCCAAGATTTGCTGAATGTTTTTACATGTTGGAGAAACTCTCAAATACACTAAGTACAACGTATTGATCCCTGGGGGCATGGCTTTTACAGAAGCTCAGAGCATGCCATCATTCAGACCAGCATTCTTCAATGAAGTCTAATAGCTCCTAATCAAACCCCACTATAACATCATACAGTTAACTGTTCATTTATAACATCATTCCTCTGGAACAGACTATCCCTTCTGATACAAGCTTGTCTATTCTCACTGGCGTTTTCCTACCATCCTTCAGGACGCTCTATGATGAGGCCGCAACGCCTGTACAGTTCACAGCTTGGCCATTATTCAATGACACCTTCTATTCAAGTGGTTTACAGATTTAAGGGACAGATGACAGGAGCTTAGACATGTGATTTCTGTAGTACAGGGAATTCTCAGGTAATGAACCCCTCAGCACAGAGCAGGGGTATCCAATTCACTGACTTCAGCAGGCCCTCAAACAGCCAGATCAAAACATAATTGGAAAGTGTTTAACAAGCTAAAATAAGAAACATAACACAGATGATGTTAATTTGCAGCTTAATAAGTCAATCTGTGGCCCACGGGGATCATTTCTATTTGAGTTGAATGTGAGTACTTCTGTGGTTTGACTAGTGTCACGTGCCTAGGCTGTACCAGAGATGCAATGTGAGTCAAGGCTTTCTGGCTTTGAACCTGGCTATCTCAACACTGCTTCACACTTCTTTTCTGGACACTGAGAAAATGCCACAGAACCTTTCAACTTCCAGATTCAGGTTTGGTAACGGTGACTCCAACAGTGACTGCAGTTAATCCAGGGAGCAAAAGCCCCTTACAGTTCAAAGGTCAAACACTTCAATAACAATCAGAGGCCAAAATTCACCAGTAAGTACATCACATGCAAGCTTTTCTATAATAATAATGCTGATGGTGGCCAGCTTTTACACAGTGTTTTAAGGTTTGAAAAGCACTTTATAAATGTTAACTCATTGGAGCCTCCAAACCACCATGGGAGGTATGTGCCATTGTGATTCCCATTCTATATATGAGAAGCTGCTAAGTGACTTGTCCAGGGTCACAAAGTTAATCTTAAAGGGAGAATTCAAACTCAAGTCTTCTTGACATCAGCACTCTTGTACCAACTAGCTGCCTACATTCATCCTGCAAAATGATACAACCAAGAAACCACACTCAGTCAAAAGTTCTGCTCAATGGTGACTGACAACCAGAGGACAAGTACTTTCAAGCCATGCACACTCACTTTCTGATTTAAATGGCATAAAACAAGAAAATGTGAACTGCACTGCCCTGCATCTGATGGAAAACAACGCAAACCCCTCTGCTTGTGACTTACCGTCCTCTACTTTCTGGTTCCAAAGTCTCTTTCCTCAAAGATCCTTGAATTCTTCCTGCTCACCTTTTCTCTGCTCCAGCTACAGTGACCGGCTCACTCTCCTCTTGCTTCTTTCTGCACCTTCTACCAACCCCTGTCAAGCTGCACATCTCCAGCTCCCTACTGTCTTTCAAAGCACAGCTCAGGAGCTGCCACCTTCCACAGGAACCTAGACTGATCTTCCTACATGGCCACCAAAACTACTCCACACATGTGGACATGTGTGATGTTGCTTTCCCCCAGAAGAACATAAGCTCCCTGAGCGTAGGGACCATTTCTCATTGTTTCCCTAACACCAAGCACAGTAATCTGATATGTATTCAACACTTAAAAAATTCCTACATAACAGAACAGAATCATTTAGAAAAACTCATTTTTGAGAAAGATGAAAAATTCTAATTTGTGCATAAATTGATTTTGATTTTTGAAAATTTGATAGAAATTCTGTTTAAGTCCTAAACATCTCAGAAATTCATTCCCTCCTTTTCTGACCTCTAAAGGTCCTGTATCTCCCTTTCTTAGAATGACACAGAGTTTTCAAGTGGCTCTGCTGAGCAAACTCAGTACATTCTGAATTAACCTACACCAAGTCTCCTAAAAGGACAGGAGGCAGAGAGAATACTCACCCATGCTGTGTGCTCACGCAGATAACAGCCTTTGTACTCTATGCTGTTGGGATGCTTTATTCTCTGCAGAAACTTGACTTCCTTAATAATGTCCTGCCATTTCTTTAAAAAAAATACAGAGAAAATGTCAACTGTCACTGTTTCAAAGCATGTGAAAAAACAAAAGCAACAAAACATCCTTCAAAGGAATACCAGGGGAAGAAAACCACATAACAACGTATTTTCTTCACATAGTTTAGTACTTAGTTTCAAAATGTCCAACTAAAATTGGCCCCACTTAGAGCACACTGTCTCAGTAAAATTTTTAATGACTATAAAAGAAAGTCTTATAAGAGAGGAACTTAATCAATTAGCAAATAGAATTTTGATTAAAATTTTACATGTACTAAACATTGAAAGACAATGACTCACAAAAACCAATGTAGCCAAAATAAGAAGGCAGGAAACTGGGAAATATTTTTTGCAGTAAGCTCTGATAAAGGCCTCATTTCTCAACTATATAAGGAACTGAGCCCAAGTTTATAAAAATAGGAGTCATTCCCCAATTGATAAAAGGTTAAAAAATGTGAACAGGGAGTTTTCTGAAGAAGAAATCAAAGCCACCAACAGTCACATGAAAATACACTTTATATCACTAATAATTAGAGAAATGCAAATTATCTTAGACTTATCAGGCTGGTTAACATGACAGAAAAAGAAAATGATAAATGCTGAAAGGAACATGGAAAAATTGGGACACTGATTGATTGTTGACGGAATCATGAACTGGTCTAAACCATTCTGGAGAACAATTTGGAACTATGCCCAAAGGGTTATAAAACTATTGTATACACCCTTTGACCCAGGGCGTGTATCCCAAAGAGATCAAAGAAAAGGGAAAAGGAGCTAGTTGTACAAAAATATTTATAGCAGCTCTTTTTATGGTGCCAAAGAATTGGAAAATGAGTGGATGCCCATCAACTGGGGAATGACTGAGCAAGTTGTGGTATGTGACTGCGATGGAACACTACTGTGCTGTAAGAAATGGTGACCAGGATGGTTTCTAAGAAACCAACTAATACAAAATGAAGTAAGCAGAACGAGGAGAACATTATACAGAGTAATAGCAAGACCTTACAGTGATCAAATGTGAAAAATGTAGCTGCTCCAATAAAGATAATGAGCCAAGATGATTTGAAAGGACCCATGATGAAAAATGCTATCTACCTTTGAAGGAAGATCTAATAGACCTTGAACGAAGACTGAAGTATACTTTTTTTCACTTTATGTTTCTTAAGTTTTTTGGGGGTGGGGGGAGAGAAGGGCAACATGACTAATATGGAAATATTTGGCATGACTTCATGTGTATCAAATGATATCACTACCTGGCTTCTAAAGGTGGGGGGGCAGGTGGGAGGAAGAAAACTTGTAACTCAAATTATTTTTAGAAAACAAATGTTAAAAATAAACAAAAATTTTTAAAAAGTAAGGAAATGTCAGCATTTAGGATTTAGGGTTTTTCCCCCCCCAAAGACCAATCCAGTCCCCTAAATTCACTACCATCTCTTTAAAATAAATACTGCAAGCTCTTTTTGTGGTGGTAAAGAGTTGGAAATTGAGGGGATGCCCATCAGCGGGCGAATGGCTGAACAAGCCGTGGTGTATGAATGTGATGGAAGACTACTGTTCTCTAAGAAATGAGGAGCAGGCAGACTTTCATAAAAACCTTGAACTGATGCCGAGTGAAGTGAACAGAACCAGGAGACCACTGTACACAGCAGGAGCAGCATTGTGTGATGATTAACTATGACAGACTTAGTCCTCTCAGCAATACAAGGATCTAAGACAATTTCAGAAGACTCATGATGGAAAATGCATCCACATCCAGAGAAAGACCTATAGACTCTATAGATCAGAGCATACTATTTTCACTTTTGGGGTATGTTTCTTGTTTTTCCCTTCTCGTGTTTTTTCCCTTTTGTTCTGATTCTTTTTTCACAACATGACAAATGTGGAAATGTTTAACATGATTGTATATGTATGGCCTCTATCAAAATGCTTAGTGCCTTAGGGAGGGAAGAAGAAAAATCTGGAACTCAAAATTTTATAAAAGGGAATACTAAAAACTATCCTTACATGTAATTGGGGAAAAAAAATACAATAAATAAACACTGCAAAATACTAATGTTTCTAAATGTAAATGAGGTTATGCTTCCCATAACTTAATAGGCTCCTAACATAGTCTCACTGAAATGTTAATGAATCTTCAAGTATACAGGGTAATTTTGTACAAGTAGAGAAAAACTCAAGCTAGGTCTTCCTGATATACTTCTGCCATAAATTAAGATACTAAACTTACTTTTAAGTAATTGAAACTTTAAAACCAAGTGATCTGCAAGGAAGACTCTAGTCAGGAGAAGCTAATTTCCTTTGGCTAAGATTTGGGTATAAGACAAAACCAGATACTAAAATAGGAAATTAAAATTTTACTTTTCAAAGCTAACTTCTACTAGCCATGGCCACCAAACCTAGAGTCCATCTGTTTACACCTTAAACTAAGTGACCAGCACCTGCTTCTAGGTCCTGATCCTTTTTTAAACATTCTACCCCACTGTCATTCACACTAAATCATGCCATCACTTACAGTTTACATCAGTAGGATTATGCAACTAAATTTGTCTTCATAATAATAACAACAACAACAACAACAATAGCTAGTATTTTTTATAGTGCTTTTAGGTTTATAAAGTCCTTTACAAATATCATCTCATTTTATCTTAGCAACAACCCTAGGAGGTAAATGTTATTATTACCTCCATTTTATAGGAGGAAACTGAGGTAGACAGGCTAAGTGACTTGTCAAGGGCCACACAGCTATTAAGATTCTGAGTTCAGGTTTTAACTCAGGCTTCCTAACTCACTGTATTATGCTGATATTTACTGCATCCAAAAAAAGAACTTTTTAAGTTCTTATTAACTCTAATTAGAAATGTTCTGGAAAGATGTCTCTACCCTATTTTTACTATTAAATAAATTGTTCTGATATTCAGTCACTCATTCTTTTCACAAAATTCAAAGGGCTACTAGAAACCAGATGTAAACAAACAGATTTAGTGTAAGCAGATATTTTCACAGGCTATTTCAAGTTCTGTGCAATGTATTGCAGAATGTGAGTTCATCTGGCATCCAGATCAACCTGCTATTTAGTTGGGCAAACAAGGATGGGCAGATCTCTGACTTTAACAAGAGCAGAGGTAGAATCCAAGTCTCCCTAACATGGACAATGTGGTATCTTGAACCAGTAGAGATAAAGACTTAATTAAGAACAGACGTTACACAACCCAATAGAATATATAAAACAACCCAGATCTGGGGGAAGATTATTTTTAAAATGTTAAAGGGTTAAATTTTCCATTAACATATGAACTATGACTAGTAGATGGTTTTAGACTATCTACAAACAAACCCAATGATTGGTTTCTGAGAATGACTCTATAATGTGGAATCTATTGGATTAGTTTTGGAAGACCTGGGTGATCAGATGCATAAAAAGCCTGAGGAATCTGAGGTATCTTGCTTAACCTTGATTTAAGGCAACCTTTCTTTGCCCTCAGTTTTCTTCTGTAACCAGGAAAAAAATTTATTTCATGTGATGCAATAACACTTGAATAGCAACTTGGCTTACAAAAGTAAGATTTTCTTAGCATTCTTAGCATTCTTTATGCATTCATTAGGTTCTATTTTTCCATTCCAATTTCCAGGGATTTTGTTGGTTGAGGAAGGTTTTTTTTTCCTCTTGTGCCAACTTTACAACTAGAATGTAAACAAAATAACATACTATAAATAAATCAGCAGCAGATTTAAACATTACCTCCAGAAGAATAGATTACACTGAGGAGGCTGTTTCAGATACAATTCACTATCATATTGTTCCAGTGTTATATCTATCAGTCCATCAAAGACTTTCTTAAACCAATATTGTATTATTCTGCAGGGATAACAGCAATCAAAACTTTAAAAAAAACAATTTCTACATTGCCCATGTCCAAAACCAAATTTGCGTCATTTTGCACTCTCATTCTTTCACCTCTCTATTAGAAGATGGGTAGCATGTTTCATGAGTGCTCTGTAATCTTAGTAAGACAGTACACTGATTGGTTCATAAATCTTTAAAAAATTCCTGACAATATCATCTTTGTATAAATTGTTCCCCTGGTTCTGCACACTTCCTTCTGTATCAGTTCATACAAATCTTCCTAGGTTTCTCAGAAATCATCCCCTTCATTATTTCTAACAGCACAGTAGCTTTCTATCGCATACAAATAAAATAGTAACTTGTTAAGTTATTCCTTAATGGTTGATCATTCAATCAGTTTCTAACTCTTTGCCACCACAAAAAGAGCATTTTATGTCTCTCTTGACTCTTATGTTTTAACTGTAAAATTTCTATGCAGCTCTGTTCTTTTCATTTAGAATGCTTAAAATATTTTCATATTTCATTAAAGGCTCCTACTCCTCTCCCAAACAATTACACTCAGTCTTGCTGGGCAAGTCATTCTTGGCTCTAAGACTATATTTTACTTTGCCTTCTGGAACACTGTATTCCAAGTTCTCTGCTCCTTCATTGTGATAGCTGCTAAATGATATGTAATCTTCAATGTGGCTCTGTGGTACTTGAATTCTTTCTTTCTAGCTGCTTCTAGTACTTGTTCTTTGATCTGGAAACTCTTTCCTGGGGACTTTCATTTGGGAGTTTCTTATAGAAGGTAAATAGTAGATTCTGCTTTCACTTTGTGCACTAGTTCTAACAGGTTTGAGCAGTTTTCCTTTATGTTTTCTTGAAATATGATGTCTATTAGATTATCATTTTAGTCTGATGTTACTTACACTTTCTCCCCTTCATTTATTTTCAAGATCAGTTGCATTTACTATGGAGAAAGCACACGGTTTTTCCTTTTTTCTTTAGTCTTTTGATTTTGTTTTAATATTTCTTGTTGTTTTATGAATTCATTAGGTTCTACTTTTCCATTCCAATTTCCAGGGATTTTGTTGGTTGAGGAAGGTTTTTTTTCCTCTTGTGCCAAGCTATTAATTTCCTTTCCAATTTGCTCTTCCACAGTTCTCAAATTTTTTCCATTTTTTTCCCTCTAGCATTCCCATTTATGGAAAAATTTCAAATTCTTTTTAACTCTTCATCTCTAATGTAAATTCTAGTTAAATCTGTACCATGTTTTAGGCTTTGCTGGTAGATATTTTAAAGCCATTCCCTTCTTCTGGGTTTGTATCTTGACCATCCCTGTCAACATAACAGCTTTTTTGTTTGCTAAGTATTCCATCCTATTTCCTGACTTGATGTCAGGGTTAGGCTCTGCTCTGTGCTGAAGGGAATGTCTGGGGTGGTCCTGCTGCTATTTTCTTAAGGATGCTGAGTGTTATGTCCCTAGGATCTCAGAAACAGCTCAGACTGGAAACTTGTAAGCTTTCAAAGGCTCCAAAAGTGGTTTGATCAATGGCCCTGTGGTCTGAGCTCTGCAAAATCCTGACTTGGATTTGGGTCTGAGCAACAGGACACATTTCACAAGACAGCTGCTGAATGTAGTTGCTCTCAGCTACCTGAAAAGCTTTGCTGGTTCAAAGGGAGAGAACTGTGTGTGTGTGTGTGTGTGTGTGTGTGTGTGTGTCTCTCTCTAGTCTGAGATTTCTGCCCTTTATACTTCTCTTCAGGCTTTAGACTGGGCTGAAACTAGAGCTGAGATCTCACTCTACTCCTCAGAGCAGAGACATATAATGGCTGCTGGCTTTAGAAGCTGTCCCTTGAAGGATTTATCTAGACAAAAATATTTGTAGTAGCTCTTTTTATGGTGGCAAAGAACTGGATATTGAAAGGATGCCCATCAATTGGAGAATGGCTGAACAAGTTATGGTCTATGATGTGTGATCTATGTGATGGGATACATACCACTGTGCTATAGGAAATAATGAACAGGATGGTTTCAGAAAAACCTAGGAAAACTTATACAGGGTTAGGGAATCTGCAGTCCGGAAGTCAGACATGGCCCTCTTTGGGTGCAGTCCTTTGACTGAATCCAAACTTCACAGAACAAATCTCCTTAATAAAAGGACTGTTCTGTAAAACTTGGACTCAGTCAAAAGGCTGCACCCTAGGACCTAGAAGACTATATGTGGACGTGAGGTTGCAGATTCCCCACCCCTAAGTGCAAAGTAAAATAAGCAGAACCAGGAAAACACTGTGCACAGTGACAGCAATATTGTAATACTAATCAAATGTGAAAAAAATTAGCTATTCCTATCAAGACAATGATATAAGACAATTCCAAAAGACCGTTGGTGAAAAAAAGCTATCAATCTTCAGAGGGAAAACTGATGAACCCAGAATGCAGACTGAAGCATACTTTTTTTTTTTAAACTTTCTTTATTTTGTTTGTATTTTCTTTTTCAACATGGCTAACAAAATATATTTGGCATGACTTCACACGTATAATGTAAATCAAAGTGCTTGCCTTCTCCAAAGAGGAAGGAAGAGCAAGAGGGTGGGAGAGAATTTGTAACTTAAAATTTTTTTAAATGACTGTTAGAATTTTTTTTACATGTAATTGGGAAGCGTTTAACGAAATTTTATTTATATCTATATATTTGTATACACACACACACGTGCGTGCCCACACTCTTTTCTGCTCAGTCTACTCTGGATATGTGACCTGGAGCTAGGCAGGAAG
This sequence comes from Pseudocheirus occidentalis, assembly GCA_028646575.1. Taxonomy (NCBI): domain Eukaryota; kingdom Metazoa; phylum Chordata; class Mammalia; order Diprotodontia; family Pseudocheiridae; genus Pseudocheirus; species Pseudocheirus occidentalis. The sequence goes on along the minus strand of JAQQSW010000048.1, from coordinate 86,732 downwards.
AGACAAAGCTGATGGCTCTTATCTGTTCCTACACTAGACACAAGAATGTCATCTTGTCCTGGTATGGAGCCTCTGACATCTTTCAGTCTCAATAAACTTTGTGCAGAGAGTTCGTGGCCAGACCCCATGCACAGTATCTAAACACCTCTCTTGCTTATCTCTTATGCTGACAGAAAATAATTGTGACTTTCTCTTGGATTTCCTGATCAGAACTTGGTCTGGAGAATTTTCTAGGTCTGTTTGAAGTGTTGTTTATCTGTTTGTTTTCTGGGTGGGAGTTAGGGTGGGCTGATATACTTCTTCCTGCTATGATGACACTCTGGTTCTGTCTCTCTAAAAATCAGATCTTTTAGTCTTATATCTAGCATGGAGAGTTTTTACCAACCTATTTTGTAGCTGAGCATAGAAAAGTACCAGGACTACAAAATGTGTGTGTACATATATAGGTACATAGATTCATTTTCCATTTTTCTAGTACTGCAGTATTATAAGTAGTTAGACATAAGGGCTCTTTCAGAAGAGAAACAATGTGTTTGTGCAAAAAGGTGATTTGGTCAAAACTCCAGCATTTCTGAGGTTAGTTTTTATTTAATCAGAATAAATTTTGTATTTATTCTTTTCACATACATTCTATCTATGTCTCTGCTGTTTCCCCCATTATAATATAAGCTGTCTGAAAGCAGAAATTATTTCATTTACTATCCTTGTATATCTGGTGGTAAGCAACTGAGCAACCAGAGCCTGGAGCCATGACAATTGTTTTCTCAAAGCAGCTGATTTCAAATAATTAAAAAAATAAATAAATAAAAGGAAAAATAAAACAAGATTAGTATTTAAAGCATTCCCAGCATATTCTAAGTTCCCTAGTGAAGCAAAAACTACACTTACCTATACTGAAACAGACTCTAAAAAGAAAACCAGAGATTCACCAATAGTTTATAGAAATTCCCCTTTGTCTAGAATCAAAATGGAAGCAATTTCTTCTTACAGGACATATTTAGAAGTTTGTTTCTCAACACATGCTAAACTTATATACTCAAGGAATTAAAGCTGAAATCTTCCTTGTGTAACTAATTTCATACTCAAATCTTTTGGATTTACCAATCAAGATCATATCTTCATTCTTCCATCACTAGAAGCCTATAAATACTTGAAATTTCTTTTTGAAACAGCTTGTCACTTTATTTCCATCTGTATTGCAAATTACCATCCAAAAAAAAGCTATGTGTCACAATTTTGGTTTGGTTTTTTATTCCCCCCCACCCCAGCAATTCCACATCCTTCCTTTTAAAATATATTTAAGAACAGTTTAACTATTCAAACCTCCAACTGCAGAAATGGTAAAACTGAAGTCAATCAAAGCCAGGCTCTAAGCAAAAACATGTTGAAAGAAACACTAATATCCACTTCTGAAACTACATCCTATTCAATTTGGCGCAACTGTAACAAAAGCACAATTTAGAACAAAAAGTCATGAACAGTTCTATCTACAATATGGGCTAGGTTGTACCACTCCCTCGGCTCTTGGTTTTAATTGTGCATTACTCTGGAGAGGCAGCAGAGCACAGCAAGAAAAGGGCTGAGGTTAGAGTTCAAAAAGCAATGCTACTCATTACTTGGATATTCTTGAGCTTCTCTGGTTTGGGGCCTGTTTTTTCCCAGGAAAATAAGGAGGCTGGAATAGACTGTCTCAGAAGTCCTTACCACCTCCAAATCTGCAAGGCTTCAAGTATAAGAAAAAAAAATCACAGGGCATTCTGTAACTGTTAGTCAATTAGTGGACCTGGCCTGTTTATTCTAAGGTTCATAAAGTATTATAAATATGCATATACAATTCAAGAAAAAAAGAAGCTGACATAACTTGTTTCATTCTTGGGACCAAATTATTTATAGTCCACAGCAATTAAAACAGTAAGGAGAGAAATAGGTACAGATTATATTTTTATTAATATAGTATGAGTAAACAAATTTGATACAATAAAGCAGATAGGGAGGGGAAGAAAAAAAACATACAATAATTTAATCATGAAAACCTGACCGAAGACTGGCATGGCAAACAGATGTATACATAACTTGAAAGTTAACTGGGAGGTACATAAGAAACCTCTTCTCAATTTTTAAATGGGCCTCAGATATCAAAATTTTATTAGTAAAACATCATATTGACATAGAATCCAACTCAGTTATTCAGTGCTGGCATAAACATGCTGGCATAAACACAGAGTAAATGTTTTCTGTTTTAGTTAAAAGCATTCCTTTGGGAAAAATCTTTCCACATTTCTCAGAATTCCTTATATTGATTACTTCTTACTATACCACAATATTAAATCAATTCATATACTAATTTTTTTAAAAAGGAATTCACCCAACTTATCTCTGCTGTCTACAATTCTGTGCTACCATAGAAAGGGCTATTTCGAATATCAAATAGGTATTTCACCTATCTGACATGGGACTGGAATTGCCAGACCACAACAATCGTTTAGGCATGTTTTTTTGCATAATTCCAAATTGATATCCAGAATGTTTGTACTAATTCAAAAATCTATGAGCCATATATAGTGTGTCTTTCCATGGCCTGACAGAGAATGACTGTTCCTGTTTTCTTACTTCTGCCAGTTTTCAGGATATGAGAGGATCTGCTTTTATTAAATCTGCAAAGTAAGCAAACTAATACCATGTTCATTGTGATCATTCCTAAGAAATATCATAATAAAATTAAATACCTTATAAAATATAAAATAAATCCTAGTGCTAAACCTTCACTTTTTAAAGATGCAAACTTTACCCATTTTTAAATGAAGAAAAATGTTCATTTGCTTTTTCACTTTGGGATTTTATGTAACTAAGAACTACTTAAGTAGTTGAAATGAATTTAATCAGCAATAGTCAGAATTTTAATGAACTGCTCTAGAATAAACTCTTTTTAATTAAATCCAAGCCAACAAACTTTGTTAAATGCCAACAGTATATACGTGACATAGTATTAAGGTATTGGGATACAAAGATAATAAAAGACACAGTTATTTACCCTAAAAGATAATGGAATGAGGACCAGGGTAAGAGATTTACACAAATAACAATGCAGAATGGAGAAAGCTCATCCAGACACAGTTCGGAGAGAAATCTCAGAAGGGTCTGATGACGTTCCCATAGGAGAATCAGGAAGCAACATCTGAACGAAAAGGTAAAGGGGCGTGGAGGGCAATGTCCATCCCAGGTACTGGGAACAGCATAAGGCAGAGAGAGAACAAAGGACATTGAGTCAACAGTTTAATTTGATTGCAAAGTTTAGTACAAGATAGTACAAGTGTCAGAGACTGGAAAGATAGGAGGACATTAAGACTGTGAAGGTCAGTGAAAGGCAGATTATAGAATATTTTATTTTACAATATTTATTAGGCAACTGAAAGGTGAGTAGGAGTGGCCTAAGCAATGCCTTTGAAAAGTCACAAAGGCAACAATGTGAAAGGCTGAAGAAAGTATAGGCTAAAGACAGGAAGACCAGTTAGGAGGCTGATACAAAAGTCCAGGTAAGAAAACAGGAGGGTCTGAAATAAGGCAGCTACAGTGGAAGCAGAAAGCATGAACCTACGACATAGTATAGGGCAGGACACACAGAACCAAGTAACTAAGTAGATATTAAAGATTACTCTGAAGTTTCAGGTCAGGTCAAATGGACGAATTGGTAGTGGCGCCATTAAAAAAATAGAGCTTTGGGGTTTTTTTTGGGGGGGGGGAGCAACAATGAGTTCAATTTTAGAAATGATCAATCTGAAGTGAGTAAGACATCTTGGTAAACCCATCTATTTGGCAGCTAGAAATATGGAATCAGATCTCTGGGGAGAGGTCTGTATGGGAGAGAGGGAGAGGTTTGGGAGTCATCTGAATACAGGTTAAAAACTGAGCCCTGGAAATGAATGAGCTAAATTCAAATTAGCATTTAATTAGGTACTTAGAATATAGAAGGCTGAAGAAACTAGGAGAGGAGAGAATAAATTTTCAATAGATAAATAGTCAAAGGATATGAACAGTGTGTAAAAAAAGAAATGCAATCAAAGGCTATATGAAAATATGCTCCAAATCATAAATAGAAAGAGAAATGCAAATCAAAACAAATCTGTGGTTGCACTTCTTGCCCACCAAGGAGATAAAAACAACAAAGCTGAAAACAGTCTGTGCTGCAGGGGATATGGTGAGCTTTATTTGTTGGAAGAGCTGTGAACTGGTCCAACCATCTTGAAAAACAAGAGGAATTCTGTCAGAAAAGTGATGAACCTCTTTGAACCCGGTAACTCACTAATTCCACTAATAAGCACCTATCCTCAATTAGGTCAAAGAAAGAAAGAAAGGAACAATACATACCACTTTCTGTGGTACTAAAAAAAACAACCAAAACCAAATAAAGTATGCTCTCACAGACTAGGGAAAGGCTGAATGAATTGTGGAAGAGAAATGTAATGAAATATTATAATGCAGCAAGAAATTACAAACATAAGGAATTCAGAGAAATATGAACTGATCAGAACTGAAATAAGAAATACATGCACACACACACAAAGACAACAATAATGCAAATTTTAAAAAATAAAGAGAGACAGAGAGAGAGAGACAGGTCTCAGACACAGTCATAAGGTAAAAAATTTAGAGTTGGAAGAAACATTACAGGTCAATCAAGTTCAACTCCCTCAGTTTCATGGATGAAAATGAAGAAGCCCAAGGAAATGTAGTGACTTACTCAAATGGTCAAGACAGGATTCATGTTGGGGTTCTTTTAACTCCAAATCCAGTGTTTCATCCACTGTACCACCATGCTGTCACCCTTACTGGGTTTTATTTAACTATTTTTTTTTAACAAGAGAAGATTTGATTGATGGGTGGTAAGATGCCTAAAACCTGCCTAAAACTAAAACTGTGGCATAAAAGTAAAGATATCAATAAATCTTATTTTACTATTTTGTTGTTTTTGTTTGTTTTTTGCTTTTTGGAGGGAGCAAGTTAGGACAACTGGGGTCAAGTGACTTGCCCAAGGTCACACAGCTACTTTTTTGTGTGTGTGTGAAGTATCTAAGGCCAGTTTAAACTCAGGTCCTCCTGACTCAAAGGCTGGTGCTCTATTCATTGCGACACCTAACCGAGGCGCCCTTGGGTTCCTTTGGTTGTCTTTTTTTTAAATGAATTTTTTTACTGGCCATGGAATGATCACACCTAACAGTCTCAAAAATTAGGGTTTTTTAAAGATTCTTCTTTTTGCTTTTTGAATGGGGGGAAGGTAGGGCAATCAGGGTTAAGTGACTGGCCCAAGGTCACACAGTTTTGTGTTAAGTGTCAGAGGTCCGATTTGAACTCAGGTCCTCCTGACTCCACAGCTGGTGCTCTAAATAGAGCTACACCACCTAGCCACCCCCTTTTTTGTTCTTTAAAGAGAGGTAAAAGGGCAAGGACAAACTGAAAATTTCAAAGGCAACTCTGTCAAGAGACAGGAACATGAGATGACAAGGAAGTAAAACAAGAGCTGGGCACAGAACTACATCGTGGAAGTCAAAGGAGAGCCAAGTATCAAGGAGTGGTTAGTTCACAGGGTCAAATGAAAAAGGCCACAGGGTTGGGCTAGAAGGAAGTAATTAACAGCTTCTAATAAAATAGTTTCAGCAGAGCAGTGGTGGAAAAAGAAGTCAAAGTGCAAGGGTTTGAAGGAGTCAGTTGGTTTTCAATTGAGGGTCGTCCATTTGCCTCCACTAATTTTTTTTGGTCTTCATTAATTTTAAAATATGTTTGTCTCACTATTAAGTAACTAAGAAAGCAACTACTTGACCATTTTTAAGGTTACAGTAAGAGGTGACTTATCAGGCCTTCTATCAATGGGGACTGTCTATTACTATACACATGTTACACTGGCAGTACAGTGAGTGATTATTCACAAAAGTGACCCTAAGGTACCATCACAGTACTAGCTGAGCCTTTGAGAAAAACACCAAATTCAGAAGGTATTCTCTGTCAGTGTGTTTATAGGATCACAGAATCACGAGAGCTGAGAGGGACCCTGGAGGCCACCTAGTCCAACTGTTTCTTTGACAGATGAGGAAACTCAGACCCACAGAGGTTGAGGGACTTATCCCAAACTGTACAAAATTGCAGAGCTAAAAGCAGAGCCTGAATCCTGACCCCAAATTCAGGGTTCTTTTCACCATATTATCAGGTTATTCTGCAGTACTCTAGCCTTTGAAAACTAGTAACTGATCTGTGATATACACAATGTCTAGTTTAACAAATTATGAAACATATCCAAAGTATTCCACTTCCTGATCAATCCAGTGTCAGAGTTTAACATCAACACAGATCTTTTCACATACCTCATTGGACTGCTTTCCACTGTAAGACATCTTCTTGATAGCCACCACTTCATTGGTACGCACATCCCGTGCCTGCAATATCACAAAGAAAAGGGTTACTATGCCATTTCACACATTCTTCAAACACTGGAATTTGTGAAACCATTTCTCCAAATTTAAGCACTACAAATTAACTATAAACAGTGCTCCTTCCCTAGTCCCTGATTCCTGTTTCCAAGGTTCTAAATATCCAATGTGCCTACTATGCCAAACCCTCCACTCTCTTCTACTGCAGGAGATGATATAGTTTTATTTTGAGGCTTCTGAAAAGCAAAAAGAGGGAGAAGGGAGGTGAGTGGGTGAGTCAGTGGGTCAGGGTGGTTGCTACAATAACTGCATGTATTTTACTCATTGAAAGACTAGTCAGGAGGGGAGAAAGCTGAATAAAAGTATCTCTCCTCAAAGTATTCTACTGGCAAAGACTTCCGGTAACTGATGCTGAGTGAGGCGAGCAGAACCAGAACATTGTATAAAAGAACATTAAGACCGTGCGAGGATCAACTCTAAGCGAATCAGCTCTTCTCAACAATACAATGATCCAACACAACTCCAAAAAATTCATGATGGAAAACGCCATCCACATCCAGAGAAAGAACTGAAGGAGTCTGAATGCAGATGCAAGCAGACTGTTCTCACTTTGTTTCGTGTTTTCTTTCTCATGGTTCTTTCCTTTTTGTTCCGATTCTTCTTTCACAACAGGTCTAATGTGGAAATATGATTAATATGATTGTACATGTATAACCTATATAAGATTGCTTGCTGTGTTGGGGAGGGAAAGTAAGAAAAATCTGGAACTCAAAATCTCATAAAAGTCAACACTGAAAACTATCTTTACATATAAGTGGAAAAAAATAAAATACTACCAAGTGGGGGAAAAAAAACATTTTACCAGTTAGAAATTCAGAAGGATTTATGAACTTTCTAGCAAAGTCCAGTCTAGGCTTTATAATTTGGCCCAGTGTGTCACTATCCAATTCTAGTGGTGGAAGGGAAAAAAAAGTGAGGAAAAAATAGAGGAAGAAGAGAGGGCTATAGCTACTTTCTCCACCTCTCAGAAGTGAGCATGAACATGCGTGCATCACCGGTACATGGTTTTCTCAAACCCCAACCCTAGACTTTAGGGACAGTGGGAAGGAAAGACTAATTTTCAACAGTTTTAAAAGATCCTTGGGGCTGTAGAGAGCATATCTGCTATACCAAACAGCAAGTAGGAAACTCCTGAGAGATCCAGGGGAGACAGACCTCAAGGAAGGAAGAAATCCTAAAGGGCAATGGAAGAGGCAGGAGCACACCCCAGCTTGAGAAGAACACAAGTAAACTGTAGCGATTGCTAGGCAAGCCCAAGATGACACTCCACACAATCACAGCGTCAGGTTCTAGGGATGTGGGCAGTATTGTCAATGGGGGCTTCTTTTTTATATTTTAACCCCTCATCCCCTGGTAGCACTCACCAATGACCCAACACAAATGCTAAATATAATGCAGCTTCTGGGTTTAAAAGCATTCTGGTCAAAACAGCTCTGCTGATTTCTCCCTGGGTGGCAAAAATTCTCCCTATTTTATCTTTCCCTTTACTCTCCAAACAAAAGACCAAAACAGAAATAAAAATGAAATAAAATTTTATTAGTTCAGAATCAAGTGGGGAAAAGGTCAGTCTGTATTTAAGTCTAAATTATGAACGTATATTTAAATTAAGCAATGTATTCTAAATATAAGAATGCTGAAAAAAAATCTTCCAAATACAGGCAGTCTCCAATTTATGATAGGATTTGGTTCCAAAAGTTCACTGGTTAGTTCCACTGAAACATTGTTCTTTTTTTCTTTTTTCCCTTTTTTGCTTTTTGGAGGGCAATTGGGGTTAAGTGACTTGCTCAAGGTCACATGGATAATTTTTGTGTTAAGTGTCTGAGGACAGATTTGAACTCAGGTCCACTTGACTGCAGGGCCAGTGTTCTACTCACTGCGCCACCTAGCCACCCCTTTTCCTTTTTTTTTTTTTAAACATTGTTAAAAATAGTGGTTGAGTTTTTAACCATAATGCAGTTGCTATATCATAGATTTGCCACAGGAAAAAATACTGATGACATACTTGAAGTAAAACCGAGAAAACACAATTTAAAATGGTGTTTTTATTTACATGTTTGCTTAGTTTTGCCTTTCTTTTTTTCAGAGCTTACCCCAGTGCTGAGCACATGATGGGAACTTAGCAAACATTGGTTGTCTTGACATGATTGATCTTGAAAGCCATTGCTTGAGGAAATGTAGGGTTTTTAAAAATTACTTATTTTTAGTTTCAACATTCACTTTTATGATATTTTAAGTTCTAAATTTTCTCCCCCTCATTTTCCTTTCCCCTTCCCCAAGACGGCATGCAATCCAATATAGGCTCTACATGTACAATCATATAAAACATATTTCTACAGGAAATGCAGGTTTAATTATAGAACAAAGAGAGAAAGATGGAGACTTTGGTGGAGGTTTTGGTTTTGGTGAAGGGGCTTTTGTTCAAGGCAAGATATGGTTTTTTATTGCCTCTAATTTGCCTTCAAAACATAAAGTTTTCCTTTTTCCTTGATAAAGACAGAGTACTAGTAGTACTGTTATATCAGCCATAATTAAGACCTTGAGATTTGAAGGGCTCACAAATAGAAAAAAACAAAGCAGAAGGAGACAGATTCAAGTGAGTTTTCTTAAAATGACTAGAATCAGACCATAAATCTCAGACTCTTCCAATATCCTTGTAACATACAAAAGAAACCTTAGGCTCGGAGAGTAAAGTAACTAACTCAAAGTCACACAAATAGTTAACAGGAGGCCAGTCTGCCTGAGCACAGGGTTACTTCCAAGGAGACTAGGGAGAATGTTGCAATGTGAAGGCTGGTTCAAAATAAAATTAAACTGTGAGTACTAAAGATAGGGAAAAAATTGTAGGTAAGCACACAAATCATTTAACCATTTGGAGAATCTAGTTTCCAGATTAATCTCTAAGTCTCTTTAAAGAATTTGCTATGAGACATGTGTAGACACATTCCAGACAGGCCAAGAAAGGATACTGGACCTGGCCATAAGCTGATCCTGCTGGCCTCGGACAGCAGGGTAAACCTTTGGACTAGAAGCCATCACAGCAGTCAGGTGAAAGGCTAGCTCAGGAGATGGGGAGGTATCTGTTATCAGTATGTACAATAAATATGTAGGTCAAGTATTCAAAGTTTGATGACTACCTACAGATTATGTGGCCTAAGAGGTCCTTGGAGGAACTACAGTATGAGTAAAAGAAGAATGGTTTGTAATTAACATATTATTTGAATTCCAATGATTCTGGAGACTATTTAGGTCTCCATTTTTTAAAGTTTGGCATGAACAATTAATATTATAACGGGATAATTAGTTTGCTCTCTTGGTGAACAATGAAAAGTATATCTAGCCTAGCCTGCTGGTGACTTGACTAATTCCAATTAAATGGACATTATTTCTCTAAAGAGTTTATCTATTACTGCATCACCCCCATCTCCCTTCAAGCTAAGTAAATAGGGGGCCAAATGACTCCTATGTAAAATCAGCGGCACAAAATGATCAAGTGACTTACTCAAAGTCACACGTTTGTCAATAAGTTTAGTGGTCTGTTTAGTGGTTTAGTGGTCTGTTTGTCCAATTATCTCATGGCCATCTACTATCACCAGAGAACCAAGGTCAAACTTTTCAATATGTTGATCTGGAGAGGTAGTCACCTCTGCTATCCAAGATTCTTGGGTTCAACTGTAAAGACATAGTCTGATATTGTCTTCTTGATTATTCTGCCTGTTCTGTTTTTTAAAGGAGCATTTGGAACACCTCATTCAAAGGTGATCACCTCTCCTAATTAAATTTTTTACAAAGAGTTGTAAAAAAAGTACAACTCCCTGCAGTTAGATATGTGATGACAGCTACAAACATTAAAAAAAAAAAGGTAAAATGATTACAGCAATCTACCATTTGATAAACCCAAAGACCCCAACTTCTGGGATAAGAACTCACTATCTGACAGAAACCGCTGGGAAAACTGGCAGAAACTGGGCATAGACCAATGTCCGACACCATATAGCAAAATAAAGTCCAAATAGGTACACAATTTAGACATAAAGGTTGATACTATAAACAAATTAGGGGAGCAAGGAAGAGTTTATCTGTCAGATTTATGGAGAATGGAGGAATTTGTGACCAAACATATTAAATGCAAAATGATGGTTTATATTTTGATTATATTAAATTGAAAAGTTTTTGCACAAACAAAGCCAATGTGACCAAGATTAGGAGAGAAGTAGAAAACTATGAAAGAATTTTTACAACCAGTGTCTCTAATAAAGGTCTTATTTCTAAAATATATAGAGAATGGAGTCAAATTTACAAGAATACAAGTCCTTCCCCAACTGTTAAAGGTAAAAGGATATGAACTGGCAGTTTTCGGAGGAAGTAATTAAAGCTATCTACAGTCATATGGAAAAATGTTCTAAATCATTACTGATTAGAGAGATGCAAATCAAAGCAACTCTGAGGTACCACATTTATATCTACCCAGTTGATTAACATGACAAAACAGGAAAATGACAAATGCTGGAGAAAACGTGGGAAAGTTGGGACACGAATTCATTGTTGGTAGAGTTGTGAGCTGTATTCTAGAGAGCAATTTGGAACTACTCCCAAAGGACTATTGACTCAGCAATACGGCCTCTAGAGCTGTATACAAACAAAAGAGATCATAAAAACGGGAAAAGGATCTACATGTACAAAACTATTTATAGCAGCTCTTTTTGTGGTGGTCAAGAACCTGAAATTGAGGGATGCCCATCAACTGAGGAACAGCTGAACAAGTTGCGGTGGATGACTGTAATAGAATACTATTTTACCATAAGAAGTGATGAACAGGCAGACTTCAGAAAAACCTGGAAACATTTCTACGAACTGATGCTGAGTGAAGTGTGCAGAACTAGGAGAACATTGGACACAGCAATAGCCATAGTGTTTGACGACTGATTTTGATAGACTTAGCCCTTCTCAGCAATACAAGGACCTAAAACAATCCCAGAGGACTCATAACAGAAAATGTCATCCACATCTAAAGAACTATAGTCTGAATGCTGAGCGAAGCAGATTATTTTCTGTTTTGTTTTGATTATTTTCTTTCCCGTGGTTTCTCCCATTCATTATAGTTCTTCTACACAACATGACTAATGTGAAAATATGTTTAATAGGAAAGTATATGTAGAGCCTATATTAGACTGCATGCCATCTTGGAGAAGGAAGGGGGAAGGAGGGGGAGAAAATTTAAAACTTATGGAAGTAAATGTTGAAAACTAAAAATAAATAATAAATTAACTAACAAAAAATATATAGGTAAGGCAAGAGCAAAGACTAAAAAGAAGGAATGTTTTAAGAGTGAATTCTATAACAATGACTAATCATAGCCTATCACAGTAATATATTATTTAAACTAACAATATGAATTGAAAAACAGGAGAAAGTGTTTAATTTTCAATGGTAGAAATAAAAAAACTTTTACATTATTATTAAACTTTAAAGTAATGAGGCAGAAAGTCAGCCTGAACTAAACACTACCACTGCTATGATCTAAGTCACTTTTAAATACAAACATGCATACACATATACCAGCAAGCTATCAATAATACTGGAAAACCAGTAAAAAATGATTTAGCAAGCTCTAATTCTTTCACACAGTTGAACAATAACTTTCAAAGCTTTTTATTTATCCAAATACCCAAAGCATGGGATTCTAGGTCTTAAAGGGGGAAAGTACTTTTCAAGATAAACCAGTTCAATACCCTCACTTTATGGCTGAAAAAACAGGCACCAAGAGGTAAGTGACTTGCCCAGGTCGCACAGACAGTAAAAATAGCAGAACTAAAAGTCAAACCTATGACTCAGCCTGCTGCCATTTTCACAATACCATAATATTCTGGCAAAATAAAGATTTCTGAAACAGTCCACAAAGATTCCCGATCTTGCTAAGATTCAACTATTTCTAATTTACTGGGATTTACAGGTCTCACTATTAAATCTGTACCTGAATTGTTACAGTTCGTTTATTTTTTTTTTAACAACTGTGAACATACTTTCTATACTTTTAGACATTCTACCTTCCTGCTCTTAGAATTAAAGAGAAAACTAGCAATGATTCAAGTTGTTGCAAGAACTCTATCCATGAAGATTATCTAGAGTTATGATTTATTCCACCAAGGAGTAGATCCAGAAGGATTTGAGCTTTTTCTCCTTCAAGTGACTAAAAACAAATCAGTTCTTAATGTTAGACCTCATCTCTGAAAGTTTGACCCTTTCGTACATTCTCCAAATAGCTACATCTTGCACAGAAATAGCCATCTTCCTAATAACTGTTTCCAAAAACATTCCTCCCTTTTTTTTTTTTTAAGCACTGAAATGTAAATGACCAGTAAAGTTTCCTTTGCTGCCCCACTGGAGAATGGCAGTGAACTGGCTCTGCCAGTGGAGCCTAAGTTCTGCACAATTCTACCACGCTGGAAAGACATGGAGAATGGGTGTGGTGGGAACCTCTTGTCAAATCACCAGTCTAGCTTAATCATGAGAGATTGGGCTGGCTACAGAATAATGAATTTTTTAAATCACAGTATATTGGTTAGGCTTCAAAGGCATGTGAAATCCAATTTCAGTTTGCTTCCTCATTTTATAATCCCAACTAGCTAGTTCTGAATATAGGAAAAAGCCCAGTAATAAGTGCTTACTGTATGCAAAGTACTACCAAGAGCTGGACATGCAAATTGGAAGCTTCAGTTGCCAGTCATGAAGCCACAAATCTGAAGAACTGGTGAGGCAGAAGGAACATCCATCTAAAGCTTCAAAACAGTTCAACTCAAATCTGGGAGTCTGAATTTATTTTGTTAGGACTGTTATAAAAGCTATTTAAGAATTTTAGCCAGATATTAACTGAAAAGACATCTTCAAAGTAATCTTTTACTGAGCACCTATCATGTGCCTGGCGCCTAGCCAAATTGTCTCTTAGTATCTGAAAGGGCACGGCAATGAATTCAATTCAAACATTCATTAGCCTCGAATTTCAGGCCAGGGTGTCTGAACTTAACTCCATATAAGCAAAAATTCAATTCAACAGATATATTACTGATAGGGAATTACTGAAGAGTCTGGATCTCAATAGGACCCAAATTCAATCTGTGTGTGAAGGATAGGAGACTGATTAGAGGCAAAACTAGAATAAGGCCATCGGAGCTCTGTCCCAGGGAGCTGACATGGAATGAATGAACTCTCCCTCCCCCTCCAGGTCTATATTCCTCCAAATTCCCTTAGGGGCAACAGTTTCAACTCCAGTTTAAACCTTCATCACTTCTTGATAGGTCTTTTGCAATAGCCTTCTACACTGTCTCCCTACCTTAAGAATTGATCCTCCACTATTTAGGATAATCTTCTATTCTGACCATGTCACTGCCCAGCTCAAGAACCCTTAATACCTCTCTATTACCTCCAGGATCATCTACAAAGCTTCTCTGTTTGGCATTTAAAGCTTTTTATAAACTGGTCCTTCCAGCCTATTATATATTATATCTTCTATGGTTCATAGAGTCCAGCTAAACCATCCTGGCCTGCTTGCTGTTCTTCATACATACTACTCCATCTCCCCTGTCTGTGCCAGTAAATGTAATGGCTGTCCTTCATATCCACCTGGACTCCACCTCTTAGAATCCCTAGTTTCTTTCTCATTTCAGCCCAAGTGAGCCTCCTACTCTCCTCATCCCACTCATTACTAATGCTCTCACCTGACCCCAAATCATTTGAATTCATCATGTATACACTGGTCTATACCTATGTTGTCTCTCTCAGAAGAGCGTTTGTTCCTCTGAAGGCAAAGACTATTTCATTTTTTTGTCTTTGTAATCATCAATGTATATATTACCAGGCCAAGCATAAAGTGAGAGTCTAACAGGTAACTCTTGATTGACTTACTCAAGGCCATTCTGTTCATTGTCTTGGCAAAACTGTGCCCACAGAGACAAATTACAAGACCAAGAGGAAGAAGTACTCTGGTGTGAGGGGGACGCCACCGAAGATGTTTCAGGCTATGTACTGACAGTATTCATCATCCATTGGAAAATGGGTTCTATAGCACACAAGGAGAAAGGAAGCGCAACAAGAAGATGGTTTCAGAGGGATCTTGATCCCAACACAGACTTGCCATTCATACTGAGGGTAAAGTTTTTCAGTCAAGCCTTCAGAAACGAGATAATGCCTGTACTGAAAGAGTCATCCTTCTCTAGTGTCGAAAATCAACATGGGTTTCAACATAGAACTGTAAGTGTACAGCTCCGTAAGGACATCCAACAAATGAAAAAAATTACCATTTGTACAATTTAATTTATACAAAGAATTAACCACAGGATTACTTTCAATGGCAAACTCCCACAATGCTGTAACGAATAATGCACAAAAACAGGCTTTATATAAGAATTTATCTATGTATATAGTGAAACAAAATATAATCATTACTGGGCCTATTTTTCACCTGGACCCAACTCTAAAAAAGCTTTGGAGATGACTCAGTGGCTAGTAATGCAACTTGCTTTAACCTGTTGGTATCTAGACTGGCTAGTAATGCAACTTGCTTTAACCTGTTGGTATCTAGACTGACTATTCCAGAGGAAAAGGTGAGTGGGTAGGCAGAATGTCCTTAGCTTAAAAAAATTCATACCAACATTCTATATCTTTAGAAAGAAAAATCTGGTGGGAAGGGAAGTCAACATAATAGGCTGATACTTCAGGCACATTTACTTCAATATCTCAGTAGGTATATGTAAACTACAGCTGGAACAAGTAATACTTCCTTTATTAAGACTATCAATACAAAACAGAGGTAACTTTAACAATCATCTTCTTAGCCCACTGGTCTACTACAGTTGGTTTTCAAGAAATATTTCTTGGCTGAGTCGATATAAAACTTTTTAAACATCTGGGACCAAAGTTTCAAATGAATTTAATTAGCTTTATTGCCTGATTGGCATTAGTCTCTACTGATTGACTGCTACTCCAAGTAATCCCTTTTAGCTGAGTGTTTGCTTATTTCTCTTTCTGCTTCTTATATTTTTTCCTCAGAAAACAGCAACTTTTCCAAGTTTATAAGGAATTAACTTGAGGACAAAAGAAAATAATTTCCTTGGATTTAAGATCCTGATAGGAACTAGGTTTTGGTGGGACATTTAATAGAAGCTGGTTGAATTAATTAATGAACCTTTTCTACAAGTTTAAAGACTACTAAATGATAGAAAAGAAAACACAACATATACTGGATAAGTGAACAGGAGAGACAGTTATTGCTTTACTACAGCAATACCTTGGATTTTTTTGGTTGGTCAAACAAGATTTGAAGTTAGTCTTGAAATTTCTTTCTTTTCCCCAGAGATATAATCTTAGATACACCAGTATGGACTGGTGGCATCCACAAATGGAGAGAACACAGGGCCTGAAGTCAAGAGGACCTAAGTTCAAATCCAATTTCAGATACTTATTAGCTGTGTGACCCTGGGCAAATCATTTAGATGTATTTGCCTCAGTTTCCTCAACTGTAAAATGGATAATAATAGCAACTATTACCTCACAGGGTTGTTCTGAGGATCAAACAAAGTAATGTTGGTAAAGTGATTAGAATACTGCACAGCTTAATAAATGGTTGTTCTCTTCCCCTAACAGCCACAAAGGTCCTAGTCTGGAACCTATTATTTACAAATCAAATGACTTGGGAAGAGGACTTAACCATTATTAGCCTATGTGTCCTCATCTGTAAAATGAGGGAACTGAATATGAAGACTTCTTACATCCCCATCAGCATCAGGAACCTGCCTGTTGTTCTCCTCTGGTCAAGACGGGGAAAACAGTTTTGTAAAAAAGGTGAAGAAAAACCAAGAATAATATGGCAGCAAATAGGAGATAATCAAAGACAACAAAATGGAGATAATAAATGCCACTCTTGTAGACTGAAGCTAGGAAGCACAAAATCTTTTTCTGACGAACATTCGGCTCCCTAAAAGAAAGGTTGCCCCTCACTGGGCAAACTAAGATTCCAGGAGAAGCTTCATTAAGCCACAAGCATTGGCTCTTCCATGACACACAGGAAGACAATGAAGAACAGTAACCTGTTTCTAGTATCCCCTAGGTAAAAGAGGCAGAAATCCAGAGATTTAAGGGACTGCTATCCCATTTCTGTTATCTTCACCATTCATATTTCATTGGCTTTTTTTGAGAAAATGGTAACACCTTGGTCATTATTCCTGACTGCAGAGGGTCTCAGGCCTGTCCTTTGTCAGAGTGGGCAAGACGCCTTCACTAACCAGCCGATCTGTGCTAAATCAATGTTACACTGAAATGCTTCTTGTAAAGTCACTCTACAGATTTTTCCTGATTAGGCAAATGGCTCTTAAAAGACTGATGTGATCACCTTTTTTCATTTTAAACAAAAAAAATTTTACTTAAAAAAAAAAGCCTCAAAGCAGAACCAGAAAACAAAGAGTGTAGAAGAAAAAGATCTGGGTCCTGGCTAAAAGCAAGGGGTAGGAGAAAGGGGGGAAGAGAACCAGGATTTATTAAGCACCACCTCATGCCTTACAGTCACTGCCTCATTTGATCTTCACAGCTCCCTGGGAGGGAAAGGCTGTGATTATCCTAACTTTATGGTTGAGGAAACTGAGGCCTAGAAAGGGGAAGTTACCTGGTCAGTGTCCCCGGCTGGCAACAGTCCAGTCTTGCTTCTGCTACTTCCTGGCTGTGGGACTGTGTCCATGTCATTTCTACTGTGCCTCAGTGTCCTTCTACGTAAAGTGAGAAGACTGGACTGAATGGTCTGTGTGTTCTCTTTGAGGGTATTTTGGTGAATGTCACAGATCTGACCCCGAAGAGGCTAAGCAAGTGCAGCCTGTGGTTCCCCTCACACCGGCACAAAGCCTCCATGCTTCACAGCTGTCAGATGCTCAAGTCTCCACGTTGTAAAGACAGGCTAGTTCATTTTCATTCTGAGTTAAACAGGGGGCTCTGAAGATAATACCTGTTAGGGGTGGCTCTTGATTTCAATGACATCATAAAATCATTTTAAGAAATGACACTCCTATGTTAGTCTAAGGATTTGACATCTGGCCAGCAAGAGGCAACAGCCCACTTTCCAACGATCCTGCAGGCAATGCCTCCTGATTTAACAGACTGGAGAGTTGCTGTTGCTGGGCTTAGCCCACAGCAGTTAGCCCAGTAATGAACCTTTTGAAAATGTAAGCCTTTTCATATTGATAAAACCTAAGTTTATACTCTGCTGGTAGACCCTTGGAGAACCTGGGGTGACTTCTCTAGGTCCAAATATGACATCAGAGTAGGACTTGGGAGGAAATACTCTTACTAGGAAACTAAAAATCACATGTTCACTACATAAGACAAATATCTAGGTTACCAAAAATCAAAAAACAAAAAAAACCCCAAAGCTCTTTTCAGTCGGGTTTACAAACTTCATGACACTGCTACATACAGGAACACCTCATTTCATTGTGATTCGAAGATGTCGTTTTTAGTACAAATGGAAGGTTTGTGGCAACTCAGTGTTGAGCAGGTCTATTGGTTCTATTTTTCCAACAACGTGCTCACATTGTACCTCTGTGTCACGCTTTGGCAATTCTCTCAATATTTCAAACTTTTTCATTATTATTGTACCTCTTATAGTGTGATCTGAGCACAATGATCTTTTATGTTACTACTATAATTGTTTTGGGGTGTAATGAACCATACTCATATAAGATGGCAAACTTAATCAATTAATGTTGTGTGTGTTCTGACCGTTTCAACTACCTAACATTCTCCCATCTCTCTCCTTATTCCCTGGGATACATCAATATTGAAGAAAATTACACAAACTTAGTCGATAAGGCAGAAGCAGGGTTTGAGAGGATGAACTCCCATTTGAAAAGAAGATCTACTGTGGGTAAAATGCTATCAAATAACATCAAGTGCTACAGAGAAATCTTTGCAAAAGGAAGAGTCAATCAATGTCACAAATTTCATTGCTGCCTTCCTTATTTTTAAGAAATTGCCACAGCTGCCCCAACCTTCAGTAACTACCACTCTGATCAGTCAAGCAGCCATCAACACCAAAGCAAGACCCTCCACCAGCAAAGAGATTACAACTCCCTGAAGACTCAGACAATGGCTGGATATTTTAGCAAATAGGACTTTTTAATTGAGAGATGTGCACTGTTTGTTAGACATAATACTACTGCACACCTAAAAGACTACAATATTCTGTAAACATAACTTTTATATGTACTAGGAAACTGAAACATTCATTTGACTTGCTTTACTGGGTTATCCACTTTACTGCAGCCATCTATAACACCACTGAGGGATGCCTGAATACACAAAATGCATTTAAAAAAAAGTAACACTCCCCAGTCATATGATACATCTATAAGCTCCCCCCCTACCCAGGTCACAAGCTTCCCGGGCGGGGCACTATTCTGAATTCTTTGTATTTTCCCCACATCATTTCATATTACAAATGTTCTCTATGAGGCACCAGCTCAGTAAATACTACTGCCTAATATGATTATGTGATTACTCACAAAATACACAGCTCCAAAGCTTCCATGTCCTATCTCTCTTAGATCAGTGAAGAGCTTCTCTGGATCTTCTTTGAAGAAGAGCTCGGCGATTTCTGGGTCCTTCAGGCTGCCCGCTCGGCTAGTTGATGGCATCCTGCTGGGCAGTCAGCTCTCTGACTATCTGGGCTTACACTGCTCTCCCAATCCTTGGTTCATCTGTATGAATGAAGCCACTTCTGCATTGACTACTGTAAGAGAGAAAAGAAATGACATGGTAAGGAATAACAATGAACAACCACATCGGACTCTTCCAACATCTGGGGTGAGTATGTGCCCATCTGATCTTTTCTGCCTTGCTAAGGCACAGACCCCTGCACTTCTCAGTATTCCCTTCCCCCTTTCAGTACACTGTATATGCATAGATGGTATATAATCCCTCAATGTCTCCCATGAAAAGAATGCAAACTCTCTAAGAGCTGCTTCTTTGAAGGGGGGATGGGGGTGGGAAACTACTATGGGACTCTGGATAAGCAGAGAACAGTTTCCACTTCAATATTCGCTGATGTGGTTTGAAATACATGATAATCTATTATTATTGCTTTAGCACAAATTACCTAATAACAAACCAATTAGTAGCCACAAAAATTACCTAGACTGTTCTTAAATTCAACAGATATGCACCCGCATCAACTAACTTAAACAATGAAATCTCTCTTAAATTGACTATCAACAATCTTTTCTTTTTAAATAATAACCTAGTTCTTTTCTCTTGCTAAAAGGGGAGAACCCTAATGTTTCATAATTTTCAGTCCATCAGTGAAGCCATATAATGTTCTAAGTAACTGGAATAACTTTACTTCTTCCACTATCTACTTTCTATGGTAGGGATGGGAACTAGACAGTGAATTTCACTGGTTAAAAAAAATTCAGGGGGCAGCTAGGTGGCGCAGCGAATGGAGCACTGGTCCTGGAGTCAGGAGGACCTGAGGTCAAATCCAGCCTCAGACACTTAACACTTACTAGTCGTGTGACCTGGGGCAAGTCACTTAACCCCAACTGCCCTGTCTTACCCCCTCAAAAAAAAAAAAAAGCAGGAATAAGAAGATTCCCTCAAATAAGGCAAGTTGGCACCTTCTCTGCACCTTATAGTCTTAGAGAACTGCCCAGCCTACTCAGAGTCTGAATACCCTGTCCAGGGTCACACACTGAATGTGTCAAAGCAAGCCCAGATCTTGCTGTCTCTAAGGCAAACTCTCTATCCATGGTCCCAGTGCATATGTAAAAATAAAAATTAGCACAAAGTATAGCAAAATTTAAAATATTTAAAATACTGCTGTTTATTTTAAAAATTCTTTTGCCAATCTGTACTGCTTGTATTCATGAAATAACACAGTGTATCAGAAAGAATGGGGTGCCACAGTGGCCTGAAATATCTTCTAAACTCTGCCACTACCTGACTGTATGACCTTGGGCAAAATGTTGACTCTTTTGGGATCTCTACTTTCTCACTTATAAAATCAGGCCCACAGGTGTCCTGAAAGGCATTTGAAGAAGAGGTCACTACCTCCAGATAAAGAAGCTGAAGTAAACAGACCACGGATAAACTGTCCAGTTACCATTCTGTGACTATTTAAAATGACGTTCTCTGTCTCATCCACTGTTCCACCTAAAATCTAATTCTTTAACAAAATTATTTTAAAATGGAAGTGCCTCAAAATCAGCTACAATGGCCGTTTTCTAACCAGTTCCTAGTCACACATATTTTTCCTTTTGAATTCAAAAACAGACTTATCCCAAATCATTTTGCTTCTCTTCCCATCTTTCTCTGGACAAGGTGTCTACTATATTATAACATGGGAGGTTTCAGTTACCATAAAGTTTCCAAATTAACTATGAAGCAAAGACTGTAAGATCTGAGCAAACCTACCCTAGTTCAATTTTTGTTACTATGATTTCCACTCTAGCCTTGTGTTTGAAACCTACAAGAATATTTCTAAGGACCCCAATGGGCAGAGCAAAAATGTTATACATTCTTTTAAAAAACTGTACTTTACCATTTCCTATCTGCACACAGTGGCCTCCTTGGGAGGGCAGTAGCAGTAGGGTCCAAAGGAGGGGAAATGAACTGCAGCCACTCAATATTTGGGCTGCTCGTTCTAGCAGCTAACAAAATCAATTCTATCACCCTTCAGCTTCTGGTTCCCGCCTCCCCTAGTAGAAGACTCCCAAAGCCAAGCACGGTCAAATGAATACTGCCAAGACTGCATGCACTCAGGCAGAATGCTGCTACACCAACAGTGAAACCGGGAGCCGGACAAAGGCATTTGAAGTTCACTCAGTTTAAATAGCTGCCACAATCCACTGCAGGAAAAGTGCTCCTGTGAAGGAATTTCCAGGACAAAGTTAACTAATAAGCCCCATAATCATCTCTTCTTTCACATGAAGGGGAGCAGAGGAGCACAACTAAAGAAAATAAAGCACCGTTACAGCCTAAAACCCCTAGGTCAGAAGAAAAAAAGCATTTGAATTGGGTCTGAAAGGCACCTATACTATGGCACATGCAAGCTTCTATATAACTAATACAAGCTATTAAGACATATATTATTTCAAATATTTAATATGTAGTATGCCAAAAGCCCCAGTTAAGTATAGTATTACTTTATTCTAAAAGAGAATGGGAAAGGAGAAGTAATCCACCTGGAATTATTAAAGAAACATCACGAGTAAAAGTAGAAATTTTAAGCCTATACTGAATTTCACTTGTGGCAGAAAATAGGAAGGGGCAACAATGAAGTGCATTTTTAAAAACTGAGCGAAAGCTGGCCAATTTTGTCAATACCTGAATAATTCACCTTTAAGAAAACTAGTTGAAATAAGTTGGGGGGGGGAACAATTGTTTTTTTTATCTCAGATCAAAATAATGAATAAATAGGTTTTTTAACTTAAAAAAAAAGGCAACTGTTTCACATTTACAGCATGAAGCCCAACAATGGACAATAACATCAGTCAAATGCAATTGAAAGGCGATGGGGGAAGGGAACTAATAATGAGGGTGCACTCAGTATGACTAGAGGAATGCTTCTTGGATCAGCGGTAATGATGTCATGTTGTTCATCTTCTAAGAAGCATCAAATTCTTACAAAAAGGGCATTGTTGTTCAAAAGCAACTGCTTCAACCCCACAATTCCCTGTTCCCTACATCTGTTAATCAGACAGAGACCAGGCTTGGAATTAGCCATGATCACAAATCACAATATCCTTGAAAGGAAAAAAAAAAAAATCACCCCCAAAGATACAGTTGTCCCCCATCTTCTAACTTTTGTATATACCCTTGAAAACGGACCAGGAAGCTATGTTTTTTACCAATACAAAAATGCATATGTAACCAGCTTACCAACAAGCATTAATGGAGCAATTTAATGCTTTGTTTCACTGGATTTCAAATGACAAAGTTAATTTCTATTACCCAAAAAAAAGACCCTGAAAAGCTAATTAATTCATCATAATTTAAAATGTACTAAATGACTCTTCTCAAATACAATTTGAACGTAATGCACGAACATACTTTCCGAGCATGTCAACTGTATTAAGCAGTGCACACCAATGAAGCGAAGTTATCCTGGACTCCTGATTTTCACTCATCACACATCCAAACAACTGTCAAATCTTGTCACTTCTACTTCCACAATATGTCTGATCTATTGCCGTCTCTTTATTCACACCGGGTCATTCTAGTTGAGGCCTTTATCACCTTTCAACTACACCAGGAGTGGGGAACCTGCAGCCTCAAGGCCACATGTGCCCCCCCCACCCCCAAGCATGGCCTGAATCCAAACTTGATTTCTTCTGTGAAGTTTACATTCAGTCAAAGGGCCGCGCTTGAGAACCTAGAGCACCACATGTGGCTTCAGGGCAGCAGGTTCCCCACCCCTGTCCCAGACTATTCCTACAGCATGCTATAACTGGTCCCTTCTCTTAATCCAACTTCCACACAACTGCCAAAGTGACTTTCTTAACTGAGGTCTGATAATGCCCCCCTCCCTATGCAGCAAATGACAAAGGCCCCCTTACAGCCTTTAGGATCATGAGGCCTTTTCTGGCCTTCTCAGTTGCTAATGTTTTAATGCCCTCTTTCATTATCTTACATTTAGTTCACATGGGCTCATACATTTAGATGGTGTCTCCCCAAGAACATGTAAGCTTCTTGAGGACAAGGGCTAGTTCACTTTTTCCTTTATAACCCCAATACCTAGCATGACACCTAGCACTCAACAAATATTTGGTTAATAACTAAAAAGCATATTCCAGGGCTTCAAAAGATCTAGATTTCATCAGTAAGAGAAAGCTCTATGTTTTCTGGGGTTTCTGTGGCCAAAAAGTCATCACCTGAAAGTCAACTTCCTGGAGCCTTTCCAAACTTAGCTAGGCTGGTCTTTCATCAAAAAAGTCTGTGGCTGGACCAATCCTCCTGAACTTAGTAGGACCTTTCATCTGAACTTGTCCTCTGTCAGCAAAAGAGAATTCTGGGTCAACTCTATTTCTCAAAGCACAGAAATAGGACTTTGTTGGAAGATGTGTTACCAGAATCAGCAAAGTATATTCTTCATAATAAAATCCTAATAATCAAACTCTGATCGCATGCTATCAATTTTGCTACAGTCTTTTTACAGTTTTTTACAGAGTGGAGCATAAAATTAAATTCCAAATATTCTCCTACTTCCCCACTGAATTCTATTAATCTATTCAAGATATAAAAATTCAGCAAATGGGAAAACACATGGTAGGCCTATCCACGCTTATTACCACACTACCAGATCTTAAACAGAAACAAAGCTTCCTATATATATTGCTCTGTCTGATATACCTTAGTCATAAGGAACTGATAAAAACTGGTAGTAAATTCAACCTGCATTATTACTTGCAAACTCAAGTATGATATATCACTTTTATAAGTGCAATTTATAAGTTTTATTCTTCTATTAATAAACAAAATTAGGTATACAGGGTTGCTGGGTATAACTATTTGAAAAAGAAAATTAAGAAGGAGTAATTAGTCCAATTAAAAACATTGTGCATTAATGTTTAAGTCTCTGATTAAAACTTGTATGTTTCACAAATATTCTAGAACCTTAAGACTTGAAACATTCAAGACAGAACAACAATAAGTATAGCAGAAAAAGCACTGAACTTGGAATCAAGTCCTGGGTTCAATTCCAATTCCAACATTAAAAACATATATAATTTTAGAGCTGAGAAGGGTCTACAGAAATCATTTAATTCAACTGAGTCCAATCTGACAAGCATAAAAGTACCTCTTATTTATACCATGCTAAGCCCTGGGGATACAAAGATAAAATAAAAAGCAATGCCTTGCCCTCAAAGGGCTTACATTTTACTAGAGGGACACAAAACATAAACAAATATGTGCACAAGATCATTTGAGGAAGGTGTGGGAACTAACAAGAATAACTGCGATCTTCAAAGACTCCCCATAAGAGGTATCACAGGAGCTGAGCCTGGAAGGAAGCAGGTGAGGAGGAAGGAATTTTAAAGCACTGGAGACCATCTACACAAAGGCCTAGAATAGGAGATGAAGAGCCAGGTTCGAGGAAAGAAAAATGGGCAGATTCACATTGGCTTGGAATATGGAATATGTAAATGAAAAAGTGCTGTTTCTGCTGAGGGGGGCAACGTTATGAAAGATCCTTAAATGCTAAGCTCAATGATGTGTATCTTATCCAACGGTACTAAAGAAGCCCCTGAAGTTTCTTCAACAGGGGAATGAAATGAAATCTCCGTCTGTGGAGAACAGCCCACAAGGGGGGGCCTACAAAGGGGTCTTTGTTGGCAGAGTCTAGGAAAGAGCGTTTGAGGCTTAACAGAGGGGCTCCTCTGAGAATGGAAATAAGGGGGTAGATAAAATATTTAGCTGATTGTATATAGGGAATCAGAGGTGGGGGTAGTAAGGGAGTGGGGAGAGTCAAGGATCACCTTCACTTTGCTAACCTTGGAAAATGAAGGCATGATGATGCTTTCACAAGAGAGAGGGAAGTTTGGAGGAGGAGTAGATCTGGGGGGGAAATAATGAATCCCATTTTGGATGTGTTGAATTTAAGATGCCTATGAAATATTCAGTTAGAGATGTCCAATAGGAATGGTGGTGTAGGAGTAATGTGGGGCTATATAGACATTAGTGTCAATAATTAAAAAAAAAATAGGACTCGCGGGGAAGCAGATGAAGAAAGTGAGATACCTCGTTTTGAGAAGACTGGCAACTCTCTCAGCCTCTTGGCCACTCAGTTTTCAACACTTTGGAGACCAGAGAATACTAGTGGTACCTCCCTAGTAGGATTATGAAAGACTGTTTTGTAAACCACAAAATGACATGTAAATAGGAATTCTTAAATCATTTAACCTCTTGCTGCTCCAGGCAGATTTGTCTGGGTAGGGGGAGTTCCTTCCCTCAGAATCCACACGAAAGCATGACAAATCTATGTTAGTGAAATTCCATAAAATATTTGACTGAATTTTCCATTGTTCACTTAAGATATCATGCATCATTTCAAATACTCCAAATTAAAGAAGTATGCCAAGTGTACGAATTTCTACAAAGTAATTAGTTGAATCAGTAGTAGAGAAAAAATTACCAACTCTGTGCTTTGGTCCAGGAACTGCATGTGTGTGTGCACACACACAAGCACACACACACACATATGTATAAGGGATAGAGACTATGCATCTGATTTAATTAGCATAGGAAACATATGCTAAATACATATTAATTTATTAATATATAAGCAAACTAATTTTGTCCACAAGATCAGCATTGAAACTACTATGAAGGGCCTTACTAAAATCCAATCTATTATGTCTAAGGCATTCTTCTGATATACCATTCCATGAAACATATCAAATTGGGAAATTAGGCTAGTCTAGCATGGATAAGGGCTGAACCTGTGATTTCAGTAGTATTAGGAACTCCAGGATGAAGACATTTCCTCTAATAAATGCAGGATGACATCTTCCGGCAAGAGATGGTATTAGAGAGCTGCCTGGGGCACTGAAAGGCTGAGGAGCACATCCAGAAGCACAGTCAGTACACAACAAAACAGGATTTGAACACAGGTCTTCTTGGTTCTGAGACTGGCTATCTCATCATAATGCCATTATGTCTTTAGGGTACATACCTACACACCTAGTTTCTTGAATGAAAACTGAAAAATTTGGTAAAATATTCAGTAACAGTTAAAAGCCTGAAGAAAATCGAAAGAATCCTACCTCTTCAGCAAGGCCTTTCTTTCCTAAGTTCCAGTCCAAAATACTAGGAAATGAATGAGAAAACTGTCATTTGGAGTCATAAAAACACAAAGTAAAGGAAGCAGAACTCCTGCAACCAAAACATGGGCTTGGGGGAGAGCTTTTCTAATTCATGCTCCTCAATCACTAAGCAACTAATGGTAGTTTGGGGTTGTTGTTGTTGTTGTTGTTTTTAACTCTAAAAAAGATCAACAAATCTATTCTTTTTTTTTTGCTTTTTGGAGGCCAGTTGGGGTTAAGTGACTTGCCCAAGGTCACACGACTAGTTTTTGTGTTGTTGAGTGTCTGAGGTCGAATTTGAACTCAGGTCCTCCTGACTCCAGGGCTGGCGCTCTATTCACTGCGCCACCTAGCTGCCCCGAGATCAACAAATCTAGATAGAGTATCTGATACTGTTGTCAGCTTAGCCCTTTGGCCTCTGCTGAGACTATCTGGGCCATACCTGTCACTTTAAAAGAAACTGAGGCTCACAGAGGCACTTGATAAATCCAGCTAATGAGAGGCAAAGAAGGGATCAATTCCCATCTAGTCCTTTTCCCACTATGTTTATTATACTACTTCCCTTACAAAGGAGACAAATATACTGTACACCCAATATATGATAAATGTACACAAAGGTACTAAAAAAAAATCCTCTATGTGTATTTGACCTAAAATGAATGCTAGAGTTGAAACAAGAATTAAACACTGAATAACATGGCTCACTTGTTTGAATTTGGGGAGACAGTTTTCTTCATTTAAAAAAAAGACATTTAAAAATAATTCTTTAAAAAAATTTAGCTTGGGACAAGAGCAGGAAAAAATGCATTTCTTCCTCTTTTTCAGAGATGGGTTGCTACGGGTGTGGCATGGAACACGTCAAACACTACTGACACATTGGTTGGTTTTGCTGAATTACTCAACTGCTTTTTCTTTTTATTCTTTGTCACAAAGGAAGTGGGGGGGGTAGAATATATTCAGAAATAGGTGAAGTATCTCAATATTTTAGTCTGAAGGGTGGAATTTCAAATCTAACGGCTCCAACAGTTTTCCAACAGAAAAAGGCACAAGAGAAGAAAAGAAAAAAAGAAAAAAGAAAACATTACATCTCCCAACTCCATGACTTTGCCAAGACTACCTTGTATGTCCACAATGCTCTCCTTCCTCAGACAGACCTCATGAAATTCTGGTTCCCTTCAAGGTTCAACTCAGTTAACAACCTCCTGTAATAAGGCCTTTCCTGAATCTCCTACAATCCTCCAATAAAGTACTTGTGTTTGCTTTACATATGGCAACTCTCTAAGAGACACAAAGCTGCAGAACAGCTGATGAACTTCAATGATAGGAGTTTCCTCACCAAGAACTCTCCTGCAGTGACACAGATGGGGGATATACTTATATATATATTTACTTGTACACAGAAAGCCTTGGTATAGAGAAAAAAGCACAGACATCAAGGCAGAGAAATTTCAACCTTGACTTTCTTCCTGTTTCACCTTGGGCAAGTCAGTGAAATTCTCAGGTTCTTCATTTTCAAAATGAAGGGGCAGTACTAGTTGGCTTTTAATGTCCTTTGCCTCTGAATCTTTGTATGTTTTGTCATGTGACTGCTGATGTACCCTTCAGCAGAATTTAAGGTCTGTAAAAGCAGGAACTGTTGGATTTTCTTTAGGTGATATTGGAAGAAATAAGAGGATCAAAGCTGGACCTTTACTTAAAGTAGATGAGATGTGATAAAAGACAGGAAAGCAGGCAGAGCTACTCAACCTGACTTTTCAATCCAGGAGCAGGAAAGGAAGAGGACCAAGGGAGCACCTGACTGCCCTTGAAAAATCCGACTCACCTGCAAGTTATGATTGCTGAGCCACCAATAATATGTGGAAAATCACAGAAAAGAGACAAGGGACCACAGGGTCGGAGAAAGGTAAATGTCCCGATAAAAAAAATGGAAGACAACATAATCTACAACTACAAGACAATCAATGAGATCGACTTCAATTCCTAGGAATTTTGTAGAACACACAGATCATTAAAAAGATGACTGGTGAACATCCAAAAGGGGAAACAGAGACTACAATGAGCCAGTGTGACTTCATGGAGAACAGGTCATGCCAGAACAACTTCATTTTCTTTTTTTTATATTATTACTCAACTAGATGCAGAGAATGCTATGGATATTAGTTTACTTGGATTTTTAGGAAAGCTTTTGATAAAGTATCTCATGCTATTTGTGGAATTTGTGGAGAGATATTAACTGGCTGACAATATAATCAGATGGATTCACAGTGACTGGATGGCAGTCACGCAAAAGAGTCATCATTAACTGTTCAAGGTCAAAGCAGCAAGAAGTTTCCCATGGGGTGCTCTGTGATCTGGGCTTGACCTTCTGCTTTTTATCAATCACCTGGATAAAGGTGTAAACAGTATAACACACTGATCAAATATGTAGTGCTACAAAGGGAAGAAGGGTAACACACTGAATGGTAAATTCAGGATGCAGAAGGACCTTGAGAAGTTTAATTATTGGATAGAATCTAATAATATGAAAATCCAATAGGGATAAATTAAAATATAGCACTCAAGTACAAAAAAATCCACATCACAAATATAAGATGGAGGTAGAAGGGGCAGTGGAGGGAGGCTGCGGCAGGAGGAACCAAAATGGCGGGGAAAAGGCAGGGACTGGCTTGAGCTCTTCCTTCCAAACAACTTTAAATAATGCCTGAAAAGAAATTCTGGAGCAGCAGGACCCACAAAAAGACAAGATAAAACAATTTTCCAGTCCAAGATAACTTAGAAGGTTAATTGCACCAGGGTGCAAATACAGACTAGTCCAGGACAGGCTATACAAGCCAGCAATAACATACAATGATCAACTGTGAATGACAGCTATTCTGAACAACACAATGATCCAAGACAATTCCAAAGGACTCATGACGAAAAATGCTGCCCACCTCCAGAGAAAGAACTGATTCAGTCAGAATGCAGATCAAAGCAAACTTTTTTTTAACCTTTATTTTTTTTTCTTTTACAACAATACTAACATGGAAATGTTTTGCATGACTGCACACGTATAACCTATATCAAACTGCTTGCTTTCCCAAAATGAGGAGACAGGCAGAAGGGAGAAAGAATTTGAAACTCAAAATCTTTAAAAAATATATTGTTTTTACACGGAATCAGGGGAAAAGAATAAAGCATATAAAAAAAATAAGATAAGGAGACAAAGGAGAGACAACCACTGTTCTGAAAAGGATCTGGAAATTTTAGTGGGCTAGTAATAATGGTCATTGTTGTTCAGCTAGTACTTTTTTGGGTACTATTAAGTGTCGGGGAAATCTTTTAAATTCCTATCTAGGAGAAGAAGATCAGTGAGACAGACTAGACAAGGGAAAAAACAGAAACAATACAACTTAATAATCCAGTGTTCAATAAACCAGGAAACCGAAATCACTTAGGAAAGAACTTATTTGATAAAAACTGCTGGGAAAACTGGAAAGCTATCTAGCAGAAATTAGGCTCAGATAGATAGCAACACCTCACATTATGTAGCACAATACATTCTAAATGTAATGCCCTTAATATTAACCATTATACTATAAAAATATCAGAACAAAGCAGACCATATCCCTCTCATGTGGGGACAGGAGATATATTCTTAACCATTCAAGGGATAGAGGCAATTACAAGATAAAATAGATCGTTTTAATTATATGAAATCAAGAAGCTTCTTCACTGACAGAACTGATACACCTAGGATAAGAAGGAAGTGGTTAAGTGGGGAAAATGATTTTTCTTTTTACCAAACTAATCTGATAAGGGCTTGTTTGGTATTCAAAATATAGAAATAATTTATGTATGTATATATATATGTATATATATATATACATACACACACATATATACACACACACATATATAAACACGTGTGTGTTTGTGTGTATATATGCATGTATATATGGATATAACACACACACATGAGACAGAATAAAAACATCATTCTCCAAAAGATAAGTAGTCAAAAGATATGAACAAACAGTTCTCAAAAAAATTACAAACTATTAAAAACCATATGAAAGAATGTTCCACAACACTGATAAAGAGACGTGGAAAGCAAAACAACCTGTTTTCACCTCACACCCTGCAAATCTGGCAAAGATGACAAAAGATGGGAATAGTCCATGTTGGAAAGGTTGTGGGAAGACAGGCATAGTGGTACACTGTCAGGAGAGCAGTGAATCATGACAAACATTTTGGAAAGCAATTTGGAATCACACAAATAAAGTAATTAAGCTGTCCACACCCTCTGACCTAGAGATATAAGCCCAGTGACTTATCCCCTCCCTCCCCATGGAAGTCGCTGAGAAGAAGCAGCTCCAAAACATTTACTTGTTGTTCAATCATTTCAGTTGTGTCCAACTCTTTGTGACCCGATCTGAAGTTTTCTTCACCAATCCTTTCATTTCCTTCTTCAGCTCATGTTATAGATGAAGAACTGAGGCAAACAGGGTTAAGTGATTTCCTTGGGGTCACACAGCTGGGAAGTGTCTGAGGTCAAATTTTAACTCAAGGTCTTCTTGACTCCAGGCCAAGCACAACTTTGCTGCCCAAAGTATTTACAGCAGCACTCTTTTTTTCTTGGCTATCAGAGACACACAAAATGTTTATAGTAACACTTTTTGTGATAGCAAAGAACTGAAAACAAAGTAGACACCCAATGACTGGAGTGTGATCAATGTAATGAAATATGCTGCACTGTATGAAATGATACATGGGATGAAGAAGCTAGAGAAGCATGGGAAGATGGATGTGAAGCAATACAGAGGGAATTCAGAATGGCCAAGAAAGCAATATGCATGCCCATTACAGTGGTGTAAACAGAAAGAAAACACACACACACACACATACACACACACACACACACACAAAAGTAAAAACTACAACATTAGAACAACTAAGCACGGATTCCAAGCAGAGCCAGGAGAAGACATGCCTACTTCACCATTCTGCTGAGGTAGGAGGCCCACAAATGCTGCACACAGCAAACATTTTTAGACTTTTTCAATCTATTGACAGGTTATCCTGATTTTTTTCCTGTTCTTTTTATCTTTAGTATATATTATTTATTATACAGGATGGCTCTTTGGGAGAGAATGAGGTGGAAGGATACCAGGAGTTTCTCCTGGTGATGGTGGTATAAAAAAATGAAATAGCTCAATAAAATTAAAAGAAAATTAAAACAAGTTTCTCAAATTCTACTTCCTAATTTAGAAATCCTTCCTTAAGGCCCTCACATAGCACTTTTTCTTAAAATTTCTAATAAGCTTATGTGGTTATTGTGCAATATAATCAGTTATCTTTAAAGAGTTTCGTTCTCTACTAAATTCTAAGCTGCAAAAGGACAAGGGTCCAGTATTATCAAAACTTTCAAATCTCTTCAGAGTTTCATATAAAAACTTCATATGAGAGGAATTAATTATTTGATTTGATGGCCTCATTACCTGAAAAGTGGGAGGTGAGTTATCAAGGTTTTTCAATAAAATAAATCTTTGTGTAGTTGATCAAGTCAATAAGATAAAAAGAGAAAAGAGAACTCGTCAACCTTCAGATTTCTGAAAATAATACTTTGAACATCCAAAAAAGGGGGAAAGGACCCTATTTGCACTAAAATATTGATAGCAGCTCTTTTTCTGGTGGCTAAGAATTGGAAATCAAAGAGATGCCCATCAGTTGGGGAATAGCTAAACAAGTCATGGTACATAATGGTAACAGATTATTATTGTGCTATAAGAAAAGACAAGCAAGATGATTTCAGAAAACCTGGAATGACTTATATGAACTGATACATAGTGAAGTGAACAGAACCAGGAGAACACCATATGTGGTAACAGCAATATTGTTCAACAAAGCACTGTGAATGACTTAACTATTCCCAGCAATTCAAAGATCCAAGACAATCCCAAAGGATTAATAATGAAGCATACCATCTGCCTCCAAAGAAAGGACTGATATTATTTGAATACAGACTGAAGCAAGCTATTCTTCATTTTCTTTTTTTCCCTTTTATTCAAGTCTTCTTGTACAAAATGACTAATATGGAAATGTTTGACACAACTGCACATGTATAACCTCTGTCTAGCTGGTTACTGTCCAGGGAGGGGAGAGAGGAAGTAGGGATAGAACTCAGAGCTCAAACTTTAAATAAATTTAACTTAAATGTTTAAATATACAAAAAAATGAACAGAAGAGAACAGAAGAACCACATATAAGCAGGACAATCTATGAATGTTACATGATAAAGTTTTTAATAGACTTAAACAAAAGAAAAATAATAATACTTTAAGGTATAATATTAAATAAATGCGATCTTTCCTCCCCAAATTCCTAATAGGTAATTCTTTTGTAATAAGAATACATATGAACTATAGAAATTTTTACTCATTCTAGTCTGCTATAAATAAAGAAAAAGGCACTCAATTTGCAGCATTTAGGAAAGAGGAACCAAGTTAGTAAATAGATTATTTCAATCCCATTCTGACTATTCTGATAAATACTTTATTTTATGCTATGATGGTAGGTTACCTTTCTGGAAAAGGAAATGGCAAATCACTCCAGTATTATTCTAAGATAATCCCAAATGGGGTCACAAAGAGTTGGACATGAAAAAGTCAATAGACACTTTTGAGTATTTCCAATGCAAGCTACAACTGCCAAGGTAGGTAAGTGTCATAAGTAGACAGAGCACTGGACTTGAGTCAGGAAGACTTCAGTTCAAATCTGGTCTCAGTCACTTATTACCTATGTGACCCTGGGCAAGTCACAGCCTCTGTCTGCTTTAGTTTTCACTTTTGTAAAATAAGAATAATATCTCCCAGGGCTGTGGTGTGGATCAAATGAGGTATCTGTTAAACATCTGGAAAACCTTTGTTGTTATAAATATAATTATTAATTAAGCCAGGAAAACCTGAATCAAATCTAGGCTTAGACACTTAACAGTATGACCCTGGGCAAGTCATGAGACCTCTCTGCTTCAGTATCTTCATCTGTAAAATAGGGATAATGACAAGACCCACCTCAAAGAATTGATATGAGGGTCACATCAGATCATCTCTGTAAAGCACTTAGCACAGTGCCTTTATTATTATTGTGATTTAATTCTATCATTGGTTGTTCCCATTCCGTTTCCACCCCCTCTCCCATACCTACACACACACACACACACACACACACACACAGCTTAAGCTTTGATTACATTATGCCTCAATATGGGAACATAATGAACTAGAGCAATAGTTTCAAAACTTTATGATCTCAGGATCCATTTACATTCTTAAAAATGATTGAAGACTCCTCCCTTAGAGATTTTGTTTCTCTCGATTATATCTACTGATATTTACTGTATTGAAAATTAAATCTGATTAACATTTTAAAACATTCAAAAATAACAAACCCATTACATGTTGATAAATAACATTTTTATATAAAATAATTATCTTCTAAAAAAACAGCAAGAAGTGGTGCTGTTTTACATTATTTCTGCAAATCTAATGCCCAACATAACAGACAAGAGCTGGACTGCCAAGAGACTGAGAAACACTGTATTACAAAATAGGAAGATATGCCCATTTGAATTATCGAAAATGCATAGGCATCAGAACATTATTGTTTACCTTTAATAATATCACATGGTATCTGTTTTTCCAGTTATTAATTATTTAGCAATGTAAACCTAATCAGGACTATAACTATTTCAGGGCTATTTCCAAAAGCCACAAAATCTAAAAATTATTTTGGGTAAGATTAAAATATTATCCTGTAAGTGAGTACTATGCATTCACTAAATAAAGGCAAATGGATTACTCAGAGGATACTTTAAAGCTCAAGTTCAGTGCTGGTACTTGGTTTTCTTGGCTTTGCTTCCAGCTCTCCATATTTCCCTGCACTGTGCCTCAGTTGCCTTCTCACCCTGAAACTTCTCTCAGTGCTTGCAACCTCTTCTCACAATGGGGTACTGGGGGACAGAGAAAGGAAGGAAGGGGCAGCTCCACTGGGGGAATATCCCCTGCAACGGAGAGTCATCCTTCATTCCTCTTCTGGCTTTGTTTCAGTCTCTCAACTTTGCAAACATGTGGTCTCTTTCCTTTATCCTCTATTTCCTTTATTCCAACCCTCCCCCTGTTAGGCTTCCCCATAAGAATGTCAGCTTCTTGAAAGCAGGGTCTTTTTGAATGTATTTGTGTCCATAAAGCTAAACTCATGGTAAGTACATGGTAAGAGCTTAATAAATATTTGTTGACTAACTCATGAAATCATCACCATCTGCATCATCACTGCATCCCAGCAGTGATCCCAGCAGTTCATCAAAGAAATGAACCTATAATTCACCAATACTGACTTTAAAAATACCTGAAGTTATACTGACCTGATTCAAATGCTCTTGAGTTCCTCTGGATTTAAAGTATGTCACTTGATTCGAGAATCACAAGATGTATTTTTTCAGATGTCAGACCATTAATATAGGCCTTAGTCTGATATTTTAATTTAAAAAATGCTTTTAATATGTAATAAAAGACCTATCAGACTTTGGGGAAGAAGCTGCTGGGATCGTACATACTTCACAATCATGTTATTAGCACAAAACTAGCTTACCAAAGGAACTTCAAAGGCTAAAAAAATACTATTTGGCTTTCTCCATAATTATTTTCAAGTTGGATAATATGAAAAGACTCGTCAACATTTTAGATAAGTACACTCTCATTTGGTTACTAAGGAAAGAGTACACTACAAACCTATAAAATGATTTTTATTTGAACTTAGTTAAATTTGTCCTTCACCCCTTATTTATTTTCAAGAGTTTTCTGTTGGGTCTGGCCTTCTATCGTGGGTATTTTAGCTGCTTTCCGGGCAGACTTCATACATCCTTAATAACTTTTACAATCCTTAATAATGGTGTTAGCTGACTTTGCGTCCTTTTTCTGATGATCAATATAAGAGCACAGCAAAAGATAGTAATCTTAACACAGTATTCACTGTACATTTGAGATGCATTAATCAACTGGGTTACTGGGGACTTGGGCCCATGAAGCCTATTTC
The DNA here is from genome assembly GCA_028646575.1 of Pseudocheirus occidentalis. Taxonomy (NCBI): domain Eukaryota; kingdom Metazoa; phylum Chordata; class Mammalia; order Diprotodontia; family Pseudocheiridae; genus Pseudocheirus; species Pseudocheirus occidentalis. The sequence goes on along the minus strand of JAQQSW010000048.1, from coordinate 51,346 downwards.
TTTACTGCAATACTGTACCAAGAAATAACTTCTGGCGTGCTATAAAATGTTACCAAACTATATTCCCAAGAAAAAAATTCTTTTTCTGCTCCTGAATTTTTGAGTGTAGAACTACCCAGAATTGCTAAGTAAATGCTTTTTTTCAGGACCCAGGAGAGGGAGAGTTAAAACTAAATATTAGGTTAGAATCAGGCATTGTCTTGGGAGCAAATGTCAACCACTAGAAAAGGCTATTCTTACTTGCTGCCTCTACTTCCCAAGTCTTTGCAAAGGTTCCATCGGTTCCGCCGAAAGTTTTCTCCCCAAAGTTACCAATTATCTCTTAAAAGACACATCTGATTGGCCTTTTCTTGACCACCCTATAGCATCTAACCAACCGCTTACCACCTTCTTTCAGACACTCTTTTCTTGGGTTCCTTTACTTCTCTCCTACCTGACTTCTCAGTCTTCTTCCATGCCTCTAAACCTAATAAGAGCTGAGATCTTTTCTATTCTCTCTTACTTCATGGACTCATCAGGAGTCATGGACATAAGAAATATTAGCTGCCTGGAGACTACTTCCAAATCTATATATACACAGCCTCATTATCTCTGCAGTTCTAGTCACACGTCTTCAACTGTCTATTGGATATTTCAAACTCAATGACTTGCAGGTACCTAGAACTTGTCTAAAATTAAGCTTGCTATCCCCTTCCACTCAATACCTTTTCTAACTTCTCATCTGTTGAAGCCACTATCATCCTTTCTATGATAATTTAACATTTTCCTTGATTCATTTTCTTCTACTCCACAAAATCCAATCAATTGCCAAATTTTTTCATTTCGACCTCTGGAATACCTGTAGCTCACACAACGACCACCTTCGTTGGTCTTCGCTCACCTATCCCAATTGGGGACATCAATTAGGAGGCTGCTGCCATAAGTCACTGCTCACCCCAATTTGTTCTCCAGTCAGCTGCCGACTGATTTTTCCCACAGTACATTTCTAACCATGTCATTCCTTTTCTCAATAACCTCCAATGACTCCCTATTGCCTTGAGGAGCAAATATAACCCTTTTTGAGTTTTTCAGGGCCTCCACAATCCAGTTTTCCAAACTTACAATACATCACATTACTCTTGTGTCTGCACGCTAGAGTCATGCAAAACTCAATCGTACCCTTGCAAATTTGATCTCAGATATTTTTATGAACTTTGTACATGTTGTTGTTGAGTCATTTCAGTTACTGAAATGACCAAAGTTCGGTCTAACTCTTCATGACTCCATTTGGGGTTTTCTTGGCAAAGATACTGAAGCATTTTGTTATTTCCTTCTCATTTTACAAATGAGAAAACTCAGGCAAACAGGATGAAGTGATCTGTCTAGGGTTACACAGCTAGTGTCTGAGGTCACATTTTAATTCAGGTCTTCCTGACTCCAGGGGCAGTATTTTGTCCACTGAGCCACCTCACTCCCCTGTATATATAATGTCTCTTCTGATACAATATAAGCCCTGTGGAGGCAAGTGGCTTTCATTTTGGTTTTTGTATCCCTAAGATCCTGATTAGTAAATACCTGACACATAGTAAATGCTTGCTGATTAACTAACGGAAAACTCTATTCGTCTTTTCACAGGGTTTTAGGGGTAGAAGAGGCCTCAGCAGCCATCTAGTCCAAATTATACCCCCAAAGTAATACTATAAAATGTGTCTGAAGACTTCCATAGAAGAGAAACAATGTCCTTTCAAGTCAGCCCATAAAGCTTTATGAGAACTCTAATTATTAGGAATTTTTTTCCTTAAATCAAGCCTAAATTTGGGTCTTGGCAGTTCCCACCTGGTTCTAACCTCAAGGGCTAAACAGAGAAAAGTCCTTTAAAAACCCGAAGAGAGCAATTATGCCGCGCCTTTCCCACGCAGCCTTTTCTTTTTCAAACTAAAATTCTTTTAACTTTTCTTGACAGATTCTTTGCCTTGGTCTACACACTAATAAAGTTCTTGTTCTGGTCCGCGTCTGCTGAAAGTATGCTCTACTAAAAGGGGCTCCCTTCACGCCGTGACCATCAATCACAGAGCCCTCGGGCCGGCGAGGCCAATCTGTCTCTTCCTCCTTTATGCTGCCCCGTTTCCGACCCAGAAAAGGCGATTCTCCCATGGGAACCCTCTTAATGGCGCTGCTGTTATTCCCTGAAATTTCAGAGCAAAGAAATTTTACAGACTGGTTAGTATTACTAATAATAAGCAGCACAGGGCAAAACCTGTCACGCGGCTATCACCTCACCCACTTATAATAGGGGGAAGTTCTAACACTGTCATACGGTAACCAAAGAGCTTCCTGGTCCTTTCCTGTTCTGCCTCAGTCAGTCAGTCCGACGATGAGCTGTGTGCACTATGTCAATGCGCCAAGCACGCCATTCAATTCTCTTAGCATGAATTTCGACATTGAGAGTACTGCTTGAAGCATATTAATAAAAATAATTAACATTTAAATGGTGCTTTAAGATGTGAAATGATCTGCCTAAAATACAGTTATGTCAAATAAAGGAAAGTACATGTCTAGGAAAGGCTGTCAGATCCCCCTTAAGCATCTCATTGGAGATGGAGCCTTTCCTAATTTCTCTCCTGCAACACCACAGACAGTACTTTCCTTCTATTTCTCTTACAACATTAACTAATCATACCATGATTTATTTGCATTTCTTGTCTCTCTTGCCAGACTGTAAGCATTTTGCAGACAAAAGATCTGTCTTACTGTCTTTAGATTCCTCCACTCAGTACCTGGCACAAAATGGTCAGATAGTAACTGAGAATGAAAGGCTATCATTTGCTGGTAAACATTTCTGGTGTCTTCTTGCTGGATCAAGTCACATAAAACTGCAAATGAGACAAGGAGAGGAAGAATTCCTAATCAGAGAATAAAGATCTGACTAAAAGAACAGGAAAAATCTTGTAAAATGAAATGCATGCGGATAAAAATAAACCCATACTTGGTCTAAAAAGTAATCAGCTCCACAGACATAGGTTAAGGAAGGCACAGCTAGACAACAATTCATAGGAAAAAGATATGGGGTTCAGAGTATGACATGGCAGATGAAAAAGTTAACATGAGCTTATTTAGGTTGTGAAACATTTTTTAAAAGAATGATATCTTGCTAGGCATGGGGGCTACTACTGAGAGGGCTAGTAAACTGCTTGAGTTCAGGAATTCTGAACTGTAGTAAGCAAAAAAGTCAAAAGAAGTGTTCATAAATTCAGCACCAATAGAGGAAACTCCAAATAGGCAGGGGCCATTGAGCTGCTTATGGAGGGGCAAAATGGCTTAGGTTGGAAGCAGGGCTTCCATGCTGATCAGTAGTAGGATTGGGTCCATGAGTGGCCACTGTATTTTCAGCCAAGATGAGATAGGTAAGGAAAATGAGGAGATAAAAGAAGGAAGAAAGGAGGAAGAGACTGGGGGAAAAAATGACAGCGCCCTCTCTAAGTATTTAAAGGATTTTGATGTACATGTACAAAGTGATTTATGCTTTTTGCTTTGTCCAAAGAGAAATAGGAGGAACAGATGGAAATTGTAGAGAGGAAGGTTTCAGTCTGATATAAGAAAAAAATTCTAACAAGCACAGCTTCTCCAAAAGTAGAGTAAGGGGCAGAATGCACTAGGAGACATAATGTGGCATATTTCCAGTCCAGGAGAGTCCAGTTAGTCGATGGGAAGGACCTGTTATCCTGGGCTGAGAGAGGGCAGAGTTTGGGGATCTATACTCCAGCTGGCTCCTGCGGCCTGAATCACCGGTGACAGGGGCAATTCTCAAACTTTCAGCATAGACAGGGTCTGCTGGAGCTGGGTGAGACAGAAGCGCAGAGCCTACGGCAGGGCAGCAGCAACTACTTCTGGGGCTATCAGCCCAGAGACTAAACGTTTTAAAGTCACCTACTTGGAACTTCCAGGAGCCAAGATGTTGGAGTAAACTCTTAAGTGCTCTCATTCCCCCAACCCCATGACCTTGAAAAACCCAGAGAATACTGCCCCAGGAAAAATCCTGGAATAGGGGAGTCAGCAGCAGTAGGGGATACAACAGTCTTTTAGCTTGGGTGGCTAGGGAGATCAACAGGTAGGATCCCTCTTGCTGTGGCTAAAGGGACCAGTATAGGAGGGGAGCTGTCCCAGCAAACTCCACCTCAGCAACCAGCAGGAGATCCAGAGCCCCAAGGGGATGGAGCCTGGAGCACTAACACCAGGATCTCAGGCATGACTTCACACAGGCAAAGGAACTGGTAGACACTGGTGCAGACCATGGCTGAAGCTATCCATGCTACAGTGCAGCTCTAGGGGAGGATGAGACTTCCAGTGTCCAGACTACCCCTCCCCCCACACCTCACACTGCAAGCATCAGTGTAACCCTGGGGAAACTCAGAAAGACATCACCTGGCCATGATCCTTAGCACACACCAGCCAGCTCCAGCTCAGCACCAGGTGAGCTGCAGCATTACACAGCTTCTAGCTGGCAGGACCAGAGGCCACAGCACACAAAGCCAGTAATCAGGTACCTAGCTTCCAGCACAAGAAGCTTGGAACAGAGCCCCCCTGTGTTGCAGAAGCAGAGATTGACTTTAAAAGCCAGGAAAAAAGGCAATCGCAATGAAGAAGAAAACTAGAAAAGCAAAGACCACAGAATCCTACTATGGAGACAGGGAAAGGGCAAAATGTGAACTCAGAAGAGGACAGAATTGACACTATACCCACATCTGAAACCTCAAAACGGAATATGACTTGGTCTCAAGCACAAAAAGCATTCTTGGAAGAGTTCAAGGAGGATTTTAAAAGCAAAATTGGAGAGGTAAAAGATGAATTGACTATTTTAAAAATACAATGGACAAAATGCAAAAGTAGAATAAGATGCATAAAAAGGTAGTGGCTTCCAAATAACTGAAGGGTCAGCAGAGACAGAATGAGCCACTGCTTGGATGTCCTAGGAGTGTAAGTCTAGTTGAAAAAGACGACCTCAGGGTCCTTTCATCTCTGGAGATTCTCTGATTCTAAGTCATTTGGAACACGTAATAGTTGTGACTTATAAATGACTATGCTTATATTCCTAAATGTAATACTACTGGTAATTCATAAAAATATAACTATCTTCAAATGTTACATATTGAAAAAAAACTACCCCATCTTTAATGCTTCTGCTAGTCAGAGAATCTTTATGAACATTAAAAATATCTAATCTAAATTCTAAAAATTACCTTTAATATAATCAGTTATGTAATACTTCATGGCACAAAAGTTACTGGCTAGAAAGTAATGCATCCACAGTAAAAATGCCAAAAGTCTAAACTAAAGCCAACAATTATTTGCTAAGAATTTCAATTCCAAAGTATACCTTAGTACAATATTAAATACAGCAAACACATAATACATGAGACAGAAAAAGCAACACACATGCAACACATGAGAGTCAAGAGAACAAAATCAGTGGGAACACTATAATGAGAAAATATAATATGGCTAGGAAGAAAACTTTTCTCTTTTTTAAGTTGAGAAAAGGAAAGTACAAGCCTGTACATGTTGTTCCAGACCTCAGACAACTTTCTAAAGGGGAAAAATAAGCAAATGAATGTCATCAGGCAACAGGGAAAAAAGGCTGATGGGGAGACAACTTTATACAGGACTTCAAAAAATGCCAACAGCCAAATTAGGGTTATTGACCTCATTCTTCTGCCAGTTAAGCAGCTTTCAAATGGGAGGCACAACACCCAATGCTTACCTTAGTAACCTGGGTCATATTTCCTAAGGGATTTGACCCACTGGTAGAGACTTCCCCTCGGGAAAAAAGTATAGCGTGCACCTGTTTCTCAGCCAACCTGACAAATAATGACAGCCAGAACAAGTTTTCTTTGTCATTATTTCATTTTGCTCCCTACCTAATTTGGTCAAATTCAACATTTTTTTTATGTCAGTCTTCTCTCCATAATTGTAACTATTTAAGGTAGTTGGTTAAAAGCTAGATGGTTACCTGTTACAAATCTCTGAAGACAGGAGCCACATCCATAAACAGGATCACTAGATTACATTTAGAGCTAGAAAGCACTTCATCGGGTATCTAGTCTAGCCACCTCAGTTTATAGATGAGGAAAATAGGAGTTCCAAAGACACTAAGGGACTTACCCAAGGTCATGTAAGAGCAGAGCTGGAATTTAAATCCACATCCTTTGATTCTAAATCCAGTTCTCTTCCTTTATTATGCCTTGTATTTCCCTTTCCCCCATAAGTGCTTATTTATAGTACTTAGAACCTTACTTTAATAACCTGCAGCCAAGATAACTGCTCAACTCTCCCATACCTACTCAAGCAAAAACCTGAAATTCACACTAGACCAAATAATTATCAAGAAGTCTAACAAAATGAAGTGATTTCTTCTACCTAAGAAATACACGAAAAGTAAGCCTGCAGCCCACAGGCAGTGGGCTGTGAAACTATAGAAGCTGGTGTCAGTTCAGATAAACTATAGGCTATAGCCTTTCAGCTCAAACAGAGAAGGTCTGAAGACAATTATAACCTTCAAGGAATGGGGTAAAAGGAAGGAAAAGATTGTAAATCAACAGCAGGTTGTATGCACAGTGGCAAACAAGAGTGGCACAGGAATGCTCAGATCTGAGATGACCCAGGTGCCCCTAACTTCCAAGTTCTCTCTCCAGCACTCTGCACTGAGATGCCATAGGAAGCACTCTCTGAACCTCAAAGATCCAGGAGGGAAGTACAGCGGAGAAAGAGGGCAAAACCCCAATTTAGGAACTAAAACTGCATAGAAGAGGAAATAAAAGAAAACACTGACACCTATCAAGTCAGTGCAAATCGAAAGTAGAACAAGCATGTAACTCTAATAATTGCAAGAAAAGACTCAAAGGAAGACATGACTTTGCAAAAAGCCTACATGGATACTTAGAAGAAATGAAACAAGATCAGTAAAACCTAAAAAAAAACTTAAATGAACTGATGAAAAGTGAAGTGAGCAGAACCATAACACTGTGCACAGTAACAGCAATATAGTATGATGATCAACTGTGAATGACTTAGCTATTCTTTTTTTGTTGTTGTTGTTTTTTTTGCTTTTTGGAGGGCAGTTGGGGGTTAAGTGACTTGCCCAAGGTCACACGGCTAGTTTTTTTTGTGTGTTAAGTGTCTGAGGCCAGATTTGAACTCAGGTCCTCCTGACTCCAGGGCCGGTGCTCTATTCACTGTGCCACCTAGCCACCCCTGACTTAGTTATTCTTAACAATACAATGATCCAAGACAATTCCAACGGACTCATGCTATCCACGTCCAGAGAAATAACTGAAGTCTGAATGCAAATCAAAACATACTAGTTAGTTCTCAGTTTATTTTTTTTGTGAGCAGTTTTTTTTGTTCAGTATTTTCCTTCACAACATGATTAATATGGAAGTGTTTTGTATGACTGCATATGCATTAACTGAATCAAATTGCCTACCACCTCAGGGATGGAGAGAGAAGGGAGGGAGGGAAAGAATTTGGAACTAAAAAAATTTTTAATGGTAATTATTTTTACATGTAATTAGGAAAATATTATTCTACAATACAAAAAAAGAAAAAAGAAAAACATGAAACAAAAGCTCTTGAAAAAAGAATTGGGAGACTAGTTTAGAAAAGTAGTAAACCTTACAGTAACAAACTCCTGAAAACTAAAATTGACCAAACATAAATCCTTAGAATAAAAAAGGAAAAAAAAATATGAAATCTGTTATCAAAAACAACTAAGCTGCGGAAAAAAAAGGTCAAGACATAATTTAACAACCATCAGATCTCCTGAAAACAATGATGAAAAAAACAAAAGTCCTAGATACACTATTTCAAGAAATCATAAATGAAAACTGCCTAAATCTATTAGAACCAGAGGGCAAGGCACAGTGAAGAAAGAAAGAAATCACCAATCACTTCCTGAAAGAAACCCTGAAAGGAAAAGTTACACATTACACAGTACAGAAACAGACTAAGTATAATCTTACAGGGGAGAAAACAGACCCTTAATGTAATAGTAAACTTACAACTATGTCTGATGTAAAAACTAGAGGTGAGCAGAAATTTTCAAATGCAACACAAGACCCAAGAGAAACCTAGCAAGGTAAAACTTATTTAAGCAACTGAGAGGGTCAGTGTGACAATATTCTGATAGGAGGAAAAGAAACAATGTCCTTTCAGGATCTTAACGCCTTCAAAGAATATTGAAAGAGTTTTAAAAAAAATAGTGGTTCTTAATTGAGAGTAAAAATAAAGGAGGGGGAGGCAGCTAGTGGTGCAGTAGGCATGTAAGAAAAATGTCAAAACATGGAAAAGGGGATGGGAGAAATGAGCATCTGATGAACTTCACTCCTATCTGAAATGGACAAAGCCAAGATAAACACACACACACACACACACACACACACACACACACACACACACACAGTAGAAATACATCAAATTTAACAAGGAAATGGGAGGATAGATGGAGCTGTTAAGTGGGAAAGAATATTTGCCAGCAAAACAAACTTCTTTATTTTGAAGGCATTATTAAACGAGGGGAAAAAATAGAAGATAAGGAAGGGCACTTCAGAAAGTGAATAGCTGAACAAAATGTAGTACACAAATATACTGGAGTATTATTACACTACAAAATGATACACGATGACTGCCAAGAATTCTGGGGACTATGAATTGATGCAGAGTGAAGTGAGCAGAAGAGAACAATTTATATAAATTCAACAATATTGTAAAGAAAAACAACTTTGATAGACTTTTAAAACTCTGACCAATGCCATTAATAACCAATGATGTCTCCAGAGGACCTGGGTGAAGCATATTTTCAAATTCTTGACAGAGAAGCGATGGTCTCAAGGGATAAAAATGTATTATTGGTCAGGGTCATATTTTTTACTTGACTGTGTTCATTTGTAACAATGGATTCTTCTCCCTTTCTGCTGATTTTTAAGTTGAGCAGGGATTATATTGACAGGGGGGAAAGGGGAATCAATGAAACATTTCTAAAACTGCCCAGAAGAAAACAAAAGAAAGTTCTGCAGAAAGGGGAAGGGAAGGAAACAAATATTTATTAAACACCTTCTACAGGTCAAGCATTGTGCCAAGTGCTTTAAAAAACATCTCAAAAAGTAAGCAGAGAGAAGTTGGACAATTTTTAAAGCAATGAATGGAATTTATTATATACTTTTCAAAAACCCAAGTAATATGATCTAGAGAATTACAATTTTATCTGCAATACTCTTTGTGGTCTGTATGTATGGCAATGTTCTTTTTGGTGCTGAAGTTTAAACTGAAAAGACAAACATTTAAAAAAGAACTTTATTTTATAACGTTATAATCGCTCCATTATTAATCACAAATCCGATTTTATGATCTAAAATTTCTTTATACTTCTATCTTTTCCAAAGATTCCTGATTTTATCAGTTGGGAATCTCCCTCCTCATACAGAATGTAACCCCTCTCTACCTTAGGATATAGTTCAATTAGCTGTAGTGCCAAGATGACTAGAATCTGATGGCACAGGCTAAGGGCAAGGCAAAGCAAGCAGCTGGCAAGAAGCATTATGACTCAATCTCCCAAGTTGCCTTCACACCAATGAGGAATCAGAGCAGGACTTGAGAGGAAACTATCATTACAAAGTAACAAGCTGACTGGTTAAAATATGCCCATCCCAGGAAAGCCATCAAGATGTGTTTCCTACTCCTTTATCTTTGTATCCGTGTACTCAAGTAGTCAAGTAACCCAGTCCCAGAGTGCCGATTCCCTACCTAGTCATTCCTCACCCAGATATTAGACTTTCCATGCAAATACTTAAGTCAAACGTGTCCCTCGCTGTTGTAGAGTATATGTCAATCACCTCAATATCCCCCTTTCCTTTCCCCTTCTAAGGGATCAGTCTCAACTGAACACTGGGCAGTTTCCACCTGCTTCAATTCAAAATCTTGGTCTATGGGGCCACCTGCTAAGGGCACCTTCTGGTTAACCACTCAGCCACCCAAAAGTGTACATCCAGAGAAAGATAAGCAAAGAGAAAGGGCCTAGACAGCATGTCTCACTTATTAGGAACGGCTGACAAGATAATTTTAAAAGTAATGAACGTAGTCTTGAAATACTTGCTACTGCATTTCTCTAGTTTGTTTTACAGAGGAGGCAACTAAGGCAAATAGAGTTAAGTGAGTGACTTGCCCAGGGTCACAGAGTTACTAAGTGCCTAAGGCAGGATTTGAATGCAGGAAGATGAGTCTTCCAGACTCCTTGGAGTCCAGTGTTCTATGCACTATGGCGCCACCTAGCTGCCTCCTTCTCCATGCTGTCCTTAAACTGGGCTTTTAGCATGTTTTATTCCTACATTTATCCCTATTGTTTCATCTCATTAGTTTCAATCTGATGTTCTAGCTTGTCAATCCTGTCATCCAGGGTGAGGGAACAAAGGGAAGAGGAGTTGGTATGGAAAAGGATCAGCAGAGATAATATCCCACACCAATCAGAGATGTCCAAAAGAATGGACCTGGCTACCTCCCAGTCATCAATGCACTATTACTGGAGGTCCTCAAACACAAGCCAATTAACTCGGTGGGGAGGGAGAGATTTGGTTAGGTTGCTACTAGACTGCTCTCCTGAAACCTCCAGTCAATTAAACATTCAAAGGTGTACCTGAACTACCTCTTCTTTTGCTTGAGTCATTTACATTTGCTGATGCAGCCCTAGATGAGAACCAAACCCAATTTCTATTGAGAAGTGTGCAGTACTTGCTTCCAGATAGTCTTTTGTCCTCAGGAAATAGTTCTTCATTGGTGTCCTAATAAAAGTTTGTTGAACTGCACCAAACAAAGTAATTTGTATTCTTAGCTCATTCGGAATTGCTTCTGACTGACCTGATGACAAATGGTTTATTTATCATAGAGTAAACTAACCTTGATAATTACTGTTCAACAGTTCGAACAGGTCATTCAGAGAGGCATAACTTTCTGAATGCTAAAAGTAGATTCATCCTCCTGATCACTTACCTATTTATTAAGATGCTACAATTCAAACCACAGAGATATGCTACAGTGTATATCATTGACACCAAATTTCAAAACAAATCTACTCCAGGAGGAAATATGTACCATACTTCAGCGCAAAGAAAATTCTTGCACTGACATTTACAAACACTTGAAAATAGTTTTTGTCTCAGTAATGCTAAGGACACTTAGAAGCATATTGGTGGTACTAGAATAAGATATTTTAAAATATAAACTCAAATGGCTTCATCTTCTTAAACCACAATACAAACATGAATATAGCTAAATGTCTTCTAAACAATTATCCGTGTGTGGACAATGATTAAATCTTGAAAACAGATTTTTACACTTTACATAAGATAAACAGACTGTCACTTTTCTTTATTTGTATACTGTACTTTATTACCAGCACACTCAGAAAGGTTTTAGGTGGCTGACTAGCTTTAACAGGTAAGAATGGCTTATAAACACTGTTCTTTAAATGTGGAGAATTCCTAAAATGTTTAGGGCACACTTAAAAGTATCTTTTTTTAAAATTCTCATTATGATCTTATTTGAACTTTTAATTTACTAAGAAAGATATTTATTGATGAATGGTACAAAGTCAAATTCCAGAATTATGAGTTGGTGGAGTGAGGTACTACCCAGTATATTGTTATCCTTCATGTTCAAAGCCTGTCACAATCCTGAAAGGGATTTTTTTTCCCTCTGTGTATATGTGAGTATGATTGTAAAAAACTGCTCCGCCCAACAGCCCATCTTCCCAACTCCCAACTTTCAAGGCTGTTTTTTGTTTTCTAGTTACAGAGGCAATAAGGTGTAGTCAAAGGAACACTGTGCTTGTAATCACAAGTCTAAGGCTCCACCACAAACCAGCTGGGTGTCTCTAAGGGGACTCAGTCTTTTCACCTTAGTGGGCTTCAGGTTCCTTACCTACCTCTTACTGCTGGATGGGTAACTCCCTAGGTAAACCCTGATACCTTCTAGCACTTTGTAAGCAATGTTCTATTATTACCTAGCACATAGAGCTATTGTAAGAAATAAATGAGAGAATACAAGTGAAAACCATTTTGCAAACCACAGAACTATAGACAAACACATTGTCATTACTGCAGTCACTATCTGCATAACACCTCTCTGCAGAGTTACTTTGCTTTTCCAATCAATATCCTAGAATTACTTGCTTAGCCCAGAGTCACTCTGACCCTGACACTGTTTCTCAAAATTCCACCTTGAAGTAAATTGAAACTTGAATTGAAAATAATTTCCAAACGCTTACAGCTCTACTTCTAAATGTCCCAAGTATCATCTTCTCTCCTCCTTGCTCACTGGCACCCACCCACCTATAGTTTCTTGAGTGTCCTGTTGTCCTTTATTCTCTATACATGACCTTAAAGTCTGTTTGCTTACTGGTTTGTCTTTCTTTTTTTTAAGCTTTCTTTGTATCCCCAGAGCTCAGCACAGAGCTTCAAATCTTGAAAATTTTATAAAGAAGTATTATTTTTTGAAAAATGTTTTCTAACCACCATAATTTTTCAAAAATGGTTAAATACAGAAAGACTTTGGCACAGTTCAATGCATAGCCAAATTGAGGCTAGGGAAGTTTCATTCAAACTGTAAGAAACCTTAAACATTAACCTAATCTTTTTACCCTTCTGAAATCAGCTTGTATATTTTACCACAAAACACATCTAATTTCTATACTTTTCCCTCAACTTCTCTCCTTCCCCCACAACAAAAGTACAAATTAGTCAACAGTCCCCTACAAGAAAATAGAAAAAAAGTATGAAAAGAAATGGCCAGGGGTAACCACAGGCATATAGCACTCAGTGTGAGGAGAGAAGCAAGGAGAGACAGAAAGGTAATGAAGATCTGGTATAGTGTCAGGGATAAGTATATAAGTATATAGCTAGGTCTGAAGAGGTCTAATAGTCAAAGGAGAAAGCATGGAAAGTGACATGGTATCAGGAGGAACAGGAGACAAAGAGAGAGAAGAGAGGCAGAAAGACTAGATGGTGAAACACAAGGACAAAAGTGAAGGCCAATTTCAGATAAAGGAGATAGGCTTACATGAGGCCAAGGACTGAGCCCCATGACAAGGGAAGTGGGGAGAAAGGGACGAGGGGAGGGAAAGAAGAGACCAGTGCAAAAAGCAATAGATACCAAGACAAGGAATGGAATTTCATGTCATAAAAGATGAAAAATATCATTTGGATCTCGCTGCTTACAGCTCCTACTATGTCAGGCACTTTCAATTCAAAGCTTAAATTACTAAAGCCTACACAATTTTGTACAATCAATTTCAGTCTATTGAGCACAGTATTGGATCCATCTTGGGTCTAAGGGGAACCAGCGAAAAGTTTATATTAGTGACTGTGTGGTAGGTTTCAAAATTGAGCTGTTTAGTAATTTGATTTATTTATTTAATATGCTTTGTTCTACTTATATTAAGATTTCTTCAATGAAGGTCACAGCGAGATACATATTAACTTGGTCATCTCAAAATGTTTACTCACTAATTTGTAATTCCTATATAATCTTCAAGGTCCTTAATTTAATTATCTTAAATTGAAAATAATATCCAAATGTTGCACTAATTGTAATCTAAAACAGAAAATTTAGTCACTTGAGACCTCTACTTATATAAACCAAAGCAACAAGAAAATTTAGTTGGATTTAGATCTTTGCTTTAATAGCCTTTAAGTAATATGATATTTTAGTATTTTAGAAGCTAAATTGGATAAGTCATCAAATTACAACAAGAAAAAGAAATTTATCCAGGAGTAAAGAAAGATAGACCCTACAAAGGAAAAAAGGATTGTAAAGTTGGATGTGCTGAGCTGCCTAATCAAAAGGGTATACCAGAATAAGGGGATCAAGTAAGAAGAGTGTGAAGGCCAGCTGAGGGGCATTTCGGTCAATCTATGTGCAGAATTATATCTAAAGATTTACGAGGTGGAATGGCACACATACCCACGAAATCAAGTAAACAAGAAATTCCCCTACTCTTCAAATCATTTTACTTTTCCCTAAATGCATATAAAAATGATTTTTAACATTTTAAAAAATTTTGAGTTCCAAATTTCCTGAGATGGTAAGCAAACAGATATAGGTTATAACGCAATCATTATGCACGACATATTCAGTGTCGAATACATTTTTTATTGGAGGCATCTTTAAATATACTATGCCCTTATTGAAGCAGAACTTGAAACCCGTCAAAACTGTTACTATATTTGGATATCTTCACTGAACAACCTTGTCAAATACTTTTTAGTCATTAGCATAATGAAATTCAATGAAGTATCTAATTTTTTCTACTTATAATGACAATGGAATAAGAACAACTGATTTTTATTTGCTGAGATGAATTTTTAAAAGAAAATTACAATAAGCAATCCTGACATGTGGGATTTAGTTTAAAAAGTAATATCCCAAATCTAATTATTCTGGCCCAATAAGTTACACCTACATTATATAAAATATTGTGTACATTTTAAGTCAAAAGTTGTTTGTTTTGATTGGCTGCAATGGAGAGAGAAAAATCACAAAAAAGATAAAATTAATCATTCTGATTCACTGAAATTAAAAATCTTGTACAAGAACAAAATCAATGCAAACAGGATAAGGAGGGATGCTTCTGATTAAGTTTTTTTAAAGGTCTTTGCATCCATCTAGTGTCTCTGATAAGGGTGTGATATCTAAGATATAGAGGGATCAACATAAGTATATAAAACTAAGAGCCATTTACCATGGATAATTGTTCAAAGAATATGAACCAACAACGCTCAAAAGAAATTCAGGCTATTAAAACTATATGGAAGACTACTTCAAATCACTAATGAGAGTAATAAGAATATGAATCTAAACAACTCTGACATCTGACAAATTGGTTAAGAAGAAAATAGTCAATGATGGAGGGGCTATGGAAAAATGGGTACTGTTGTAAAGCTGGGACTTGGCCAAATCAATCTATAAAGTAATCTAGAATGATACATTAAAACGTGACCAAAATGTCCATTCCCTCTGCTCCTGTTCCCAGGCAGAAACAACTAGTAAACCAAGGATGGAAAGGTTTCATAATATTCATAACAACACTTTCTGTGGCAGGCAAAAAAAAAAAAAAAAACAGAAATAAAGCAGAGGTTCCCTGATTAGGCAATGGACAAATAAATCATGGTACAAGAAAGAATATATAATGGAATACTGTTGTGCTATAAGTAAAAACTATTAATATGAAAAATTCAAAGGTATGGGAAGACCAATATGAACTGATGTGAAGTAAAGCAAGCAGAACCAGGAAAATATACACTATGACTACAAATGTAAATGGACAGAACAAAAGAAAGAAAAGAGAAACTGAATACTGTGTAATTATAAAGATGAATTTTGCTATCAAACATTACAGCCTTATCAGTTTGTTAGTTTTGCTCAACGATTTTTTCCCCTCTTTCCTTTTTTAAATTTTCTGTTATAATGAGGAAGAAGAATATAGGGGAGGCTATATTTATAAATGAAGGTGATAGAAAAAACAAAAAGTAAATCAAGTATTAAAAGGGGGGATTGTTTGGCACTTAAAATAATCTTTCATCAAACAATCAGTAACAATGACTAGGTTCTCAGATCAATTTGCAGCCACCCATTCATTCACATGTTATTGTTCAGTTATTTTTAAGTCCTATCTGACTCTTTGTGACCCCATTTGGGGTTTTCTTGGCAAAGAAACTGGAGTGGTTTGCCATTTCCTTCTCCATATCATTTTACAGATGAGGAAACTGAGGCAAACAAGGTTAAGTGACTTGCCCAGGGTCACATAGCTCATAAGTATCTATGACTAAATCTGAACTCAGGAAGATGAGTCTTCCTGATTCCAGGGCCATCAGTCTATCCACTGCACGACCTAGCTGCCCCATTCACATACAAACTAGCTAAAATGGGATCAGAGTTCTAGTGTTTGTGAGCTAAGGGAAAGGGAGTAAAGGGACAGGAGAAAGAGCTCTCTGGTTTTTGCATAGCTCCCCTAAAAGCACAGAGGCAAGTTCTAAGGTTCGACTGAAGAACAGAAGGATGAGATGAGCAAAATACAATCAATTCCGCTATAAAGGATGTTTCAAAAATGTGAATTTGTTCCAACATGACTGATATATTAGGGAATATTTTGAGTTTCCTTCTGCATGACTTCTGTGAAAAACAAAACAGCTTCACAGTAACTCAGGACTCTTTGGATACCCACCTCCACAAGCCAACTTCAGCTCTTGGTTAAAAGGGCCATATTTAGCTTATCTCCCAGTGCAGTAAGAGTTGGGTCCGTACCTAGATCCTCAAACCACCTGCCACCATGGCCTGCCCAACTCCCCTCTGCGGGTTGGGGCATAGATGGAGCAGTAGCCACTACGTGTTATAGTATTCATGTATTTCTTAACCATTTAATATATAGAAAACTGGGTCAGGTTTTCGTTAAGAGTCCCATCTTTTTCTTTAATGTATCACTAATGAAGTTTTTGGACATTCTGGTCTTAACATCCTGTTTTTTCCCCTAAGCCCTGTAGCTGTTGTTGTTCCATTTTGCATTTTGGCTCTGCAATGTCAGGTGACAGCAGAACTGCCTGTATTTGTTATCTCTCCCAGCAATGAAAAAGAGAAGGCTCCAGGAGAAGGTTGCAGTTGCAGCAGCAGCAGCAGCAGCAGCAGCAGCAGCAGCAGCAGCAGCAGCAGCAGCAGCAGCAGCCACCACAGGGTGGGACTCTAGGAGAAGCTAGAGAGAGATGCTATGGGAGGGTTCAGCAAAGTACTGCAGGTACTGGGAGGGGACAGTAAGTAGAATGCAAAGTGACATCATGATGTCATCATCATTAACATTTATATAGTACTCTAAGGTTCCCAAAGTTCTTTATAAACATATGAAGCATGAGCAGATCCTGAAGTGCCTTCCAAATTATTGAATTCTGAATTATATTCAGAATAATTTTCAACTGAAACGTATTTTATTAGTCTTATGAAAAATTGTAAGCAACATAGATATGGTAATTCTCAGAACTAAAATACTCTCTTCAAAGCCAACTATTCTGAAAAAACAAGTGGGCAGGTTTTCCCCAACATTCTGAAGCTGTAAACTTTAAAACTGCTTATCTGGTTCTGCTATGAAGGCCCAGCCTATGGTTCTAAAGAAAGAACTGGTTTTTCTCTGTTCTCTGTCAGAGAATAGTTAAGAACAGAAAACAGTAACTTCACACCAAAAAACCCACAACTTTTTTCATGAATAAAGACATCCCTAGGGTTCATAGAGGCAAATCAACAAAGACCTAGAAGAGTCTGAGGGAACTATTTATGCCTAATTACTACATAGTCCAATCAGGTGGATTTGAAGAAGATGCAATACAATGCCATTCCCTTTCAAGAGTAACAGTAGGTTCAAGGCAGGAGAGAAGTATAGACTTAGAGCTGGAAGGAACCCCGGAGGACACAGAGCTCAACTCCTCTTTTTACAGATGAAGAACTGAGGCTCAGACTTGTGACCCTCCAGGGTCACTGCAATGTGTACGGAGGATTCTGAACCCTGGGCTTCCTGCCTTTAAGCCCAGCACTCTATTCACTTCATTATTCCTTTTCCTCCCAGTACTTCTATCTTCTCTTAGGAAAATCCCCTCAAGCAGAAAGATCCATCTAATAAGGCAAGTAAGAATTCCAAATAAAAAGGAAGGTTGTTTCATCTATACATATGGCAAGAATTACTGCGGTTGTGGTTGTTTGTTTTTAATGTTATTTCTTAACTTGTAAAAGCAGCACAGAATAAAGGAGAGCAATCTGAGAGGAGATCAATCAGGAAGATGGGATCAGGAAGGTATGAATTCAGGTTCTATCTGAGACTCATCCTGGCTGTACAACCCTAGGCAAGTCACTTATCTCGCATGTCCCACGCACCTCTCTAAAACTATAAATGGCAGAGCAGGTAACCTTAGTTTTCTGTAACAATCTTAGCTTCTTACCAATCTTTCTGCCAATCTTAGTTTTCTATACCAATCAATCCATAAGCACATATGCACCAAGTATTATACCTTGGGGTAAAAGTCAGAATAAATGAAAAGGGAAGAGAAAAGTTACTACTCATTCAAATGCATGCACACACAGTCCCCAAACACAAAGCAAAGAGCAAATAACCAGCTCAAATCAACCATCATGAGCTGTTCTGACTTTCCAAAGGAACACCAACATCACAGCCTAGCTCTTCATTGCAACAGTGCAGAGACAAGACAAAACCTCTTGCTGGACTGAATCTAGAACCAAACCATGCTCCTCTTCTATAAAAACCAAGCCCGGACCTGAACTTTAAACAAGAGACCCCTTATTTAGAACACAGAAAAGTCAGCTCTTTCTTGAGAACCATAGTCAGGGCCTTCATATGAAGCAGAACCAGATATTTCCAGTTGCTCAAACTTTTTGGTCTCAGAACCCTAAAATGGGTCATTCTTAAAAACTGAGACATTCCCACAAAATAGCTTCTGTTTATGTGGGTTATATCTTTCAGTATTTACCTTATTAGAAATGTGAAAGTTTTAATATTATTCTGAAAATGGTTTTGATCTCACTGACTCCCTTGGAGTGGGTTCAGGGACCACACTAGGAGAACCTGATATAGAGGGTCAGAGCCCTGAGTACCAGGCCTTTGACCTCTGAGAACCAGCTCTCATCTCAAGGACCCAGCCAAGGCTAATGACCACATCAACAGAAAAAGCCACTAACACTAAGTTCAGTATACCTTCTTCTCCAGTATTTAAAAACTGTTTTTTAATTTCCTAGTATTTGAAAGAGAATTGACGAGGTGTAGAAGTCCCAGGCAAAAGTTACCAACACCCTTGTCCTATTAACTTGCAAGCTCCCAATAATGGAGAACCTTTACAAGCCTAATCAAAACCCATTTCCCTCTCTAATCACCACTTCCCCTATTTTTATCCCTATCCACTTCACCTCTACCCTGATCAAATTCTAATCTAGCTCTGACAACCTATTCCGATGTGCCCACTGAAACCTCTATTCTACCTATGACAAACTTCAAGGGCTTCTGTCACCCCCAAGGTACTATATCCCTCTGCACCCTCTTAAGTACTAGATACATCCTGAAACTTGCTTCCTAGTATCATTTCTTAACCCTCCATCTGATCCCATCACTTACCAACCTCTCCTCTTTGGATGTCTACCCTATCCAAATCCTCCCAGGCAGTTATCTACTGGCCTCCAAGTCACTTCCCCTCCTTTCTCAGTACTAGACTGAGTCTTCCACTCTACCTGAACCCTTTCAACTAAGGGACTTTAATATGCAAGCTCTCTCAAACATTAATCCCCTTAACTCCCAAGACTACTACCTTTATAACATTCCAGTCACACCTATGTACACAATAAAAGGGTGATAACCTTGATTATCACTACCACTCACCAAGTTCTACTTCTAAAATTAAGAATTCTCCAACTCCTATATCCAATCATAAGCTGCTGCTTCTCCCCAACTTTAGATCTCAAAATCTCTTGCCATCATCAGCATTCTTTCCTATTTTATTCCAGGCTCTGAAAAAGCAATGACCTATCTCACCAAGGCTAACCGATATAACTGTACCTTTGATCCCATGTTTGCCACGTGCCCCACAATCATCCCCACCTCTCTAATTTTCAACCTCTTCCTATCTACTTGTTCATTTGCCACTGCCTGTAAACATGCCAGGATCTCTCCCACTATAAAAACAAAACAAAACAACAAAACACCTCTAACTTTATGAAATCATCTCCTCAAGTTCTCAACCTTTATCTCCTCTGTCTCAGGCAAGCTCAAAGAACTGTTTTCATTAGGGGTGGGGAACCTGTGGCCTTGAGGACACATCCTTTTATTAGTTCTCTGTTAGTTTGGATTCGGTCAAAGGGCTGCATTTTAGGACCTAGAGGCCCATACGTGGCCTCAAGGCCACAGGTTCCCCACCCCTGCTCTACACAGTTGCTTCTACTTCCTCTCCTCTTGCTCAGTTTTCAAATTCATGTAATATGGCTTCCAATGAAATCATTCTCCAACGTTATTAATGATCTTTTTTGTTTTCATTTTAATTCTGAACTTAAGAAATATCAAATAGAATGCACATCTGCATATACATAGCAGATTTAAAAAGCAAGGCTTGTACATGAAACTACAGGTCTCTTATGACATACAACTGCTTTTTTTTCTCATATACCTTCAGAAAATCAAACTACAGCTTTCAAAGTTCTCCTGCTAAACTTGTCTTTACTTTTCTCTACCTTTCTTCCATTAAAAGATGCCTCAATGACCCTCTTTTCTTTCTTCTTCTTTTGCTACCTTATTCTTTCCTTTTCCTACTATGTCCCCTCTCCCAACCCTACCCCTATTGGATAAAGAAATTAAAAACTCACCTTGTAACAAATACACAGTCAAGCAAAACAGATTCCCACACTGGTTGTGTCCAAAAACATACGTCTTATTGTAACTTGAGTTCATTTCTCTCAGACCTTTAGAATTACAGTTTCATTGATCAGAGTTTCAGTCTTCCAAAGTTGTTTTTCTTTATGATATTGTTATTGTATAAACTGTTCTCCTGGTCCTGCTCATTTCACTCTGCAACAGTTCCTACAGATCTTCCCAAAGATCTCTTAATAACCAAAGCTTTGTAGCACTTAATCCCATTGATCAAACTTCTCCTCTTTTTTAAAAAGTTTATTTTATTCTGAACTTAAGAAATAAAATAAACATTTCCATAACATAGCAAAATAGAGAAAAAAAAGATGACTGTATCATGAAACTGCAAATCTATTATGTATAATTTACTATTCCTTTAAAACATATCAAAGTTATCGTGTAACTTTTTTTCCCTTTTATTATTCCCTCTCCCCCACCCCCAAGGATGGCTACCATTAGACACAAATGTGTGTATAATAAATATGTACATATGTGTATATAAATCACACAGATGTATACACACACATATATATAATATACACACATCTGTAAAACCATTCTATACATACTTCTATTTATCAGTTCTTTCTCTGGATGCAGATACTGTCTTCCCTCCTATGTTTACCCTTATAGTTAATTTGGGTATTTATAACAATCCAACTGACTTAGTCACTCCAAGCTGTTCACTTCACTCTTCATTCTTTCATGAAGGTCTATCCATGTTTTTCTAAGACCTTGAGTCCATTAGTTCTTGCAGCACAGTAGCATTCTCTCACCACCACTTGTTCAGCCATTCCCCAATGGATGAGCATTCCCTCAATTTCCAGCTCTTTGCCACCACAAAGAGAATACCTATAAATATTTCAGCACACAGAAATTCTCTTCCTTGGATGTTCTTTCCTCCCGAGGTTTTCATGTCTCCCAGTCTGGAGGTTCTTTCTCAGAATCCTTGGTGGGAACATAGTCCATGGCCTTCCCCTGAGGGCATCTCAAGGCTCTGTGCCGCTCTGTACCTTTCCTCTTCCCTCCAAAAACTTGCTCTAGATCTCATCAGTTCCCATGGGTTCAATTAGCATCTCTTTGCAGATTAATGCCAAAGTCTCTTTTCTGAGCTCATCTCATACTCCAACTGCTTACTTTACTGAGAATTCCCAACTGTATATTCTATCTCAAATTCAACATATACAAAATGGAATCCATAAACTTTTCCCCAACTTCCTTGGGGAATCAGTATGCTTCCAGTCACCCAGGTGAGGAAGCTCAGAGCCATCCTTAACTCCTCCCTTACCATGAATCCAGGATTCATGGCCATTTAAATTAAAATTGTAAGGCCAAGAATCCTGGAGGGGTGGAATGTAATGGTAATTAATTTGTTTGATCAGATGTTAAGTAGATCCTAGTAACCTAGTGTTAAGTATAGAACTCTGTCCATTGGT
>JAQQSW010000048.1:0-28949 GCA_028646575.1 Pseudocheirus occidentalis | reverse complement strand
AAAAAAAAAATGATCATGCTCATATTTCAAAGAGAAACATAACAGCACTGCACCTAAAAAGACACACAATTCCCAACTGCTTTCCTTTACATATCTTTCTAAATAGGATTTTTTAAAGGACACTGATTTCTGATATTACTATACAGAATTAGAAAAGCAAAATTATAGGCATCCTATAAAGGATTTATACCAATCAGTATACATACTGAAGATATGAATACTTAAATCATCTCTGCTTCTCTCAAGGGAATAGGATTTAATGTTATTTGCAGCAACAACTAAAAGGTGGCCCACAGTGTAAGTATCTCACGTGGCTTCTTTGAGACGAGAACACAGTACACAGTAACAGCAACATCATGTGATCGATCAGCTCTTCTGAGCAACACCAGCATCCAAGACAATTCCACAGGACTCATGATGGAAAATGCTGCCCACCTCCAGAGAAAGATCTATGCTCTAAATGCAGATTGAAACATCTTCTTTGTGCTTTTTTTGTTTTCTCTTTCTCGTGGTTTTTTCCTTTTCTTCTGATTCTTCTTTCACAATATGACAAACATAGAAATACGTTTAATATGACTGTACATGTATAGTCCGTATCAGATTGCTTGCTGTCTTAGGGTGATAGGAGAGGGAGAAAAAAAAAAATCTAAAACTCAAAATCTTATAAAAGTGAATGATGAAAACTAAAAATAAATAAACTTATGAAAACATAAAATAAAAAAAGAGATGAGAGGTTCAGAAACCTTGAATCCTATAGATGTGGATATATTCAACTATCTTCTGCTTTGATGGAGCCTAGAGGGAACTATAACATCCCCATTGAGTTTGGCTTTTATATGGAATCAGAGGGATTAAATGATAGTCTTGAGATCTTGTACATTTTGCCTATACGATGCAAAACTGTTATTTACTAGTGACTGTTTAATATGACTTCAAAGAGGTAGAGTCATAGTTCCTTATGCATGAATGGCTTCCATGCCAAAGAACACCTTCACCTGAAAACAATCATCCTGTGCTCTGCCCTACACCCCAACCCACCCACCCACCCCACCACCTACTTGGAAAAACAAGTACACAAATTATTTTGGCAAAGATATAAGGCCTCAACCACATAATACCCCCCCTTTTTTTTTTTGCTTTTTGGAGGGCAATTGGGGGTTAAGTGACTTGCTCAAGGTCACAGGGCTAGTTTTTTTGTATGTGTTAAGTGTCTGAGGCCGAATCTGAACTCAGGTCCTCCTGACTTCAGGGTTGGTGCTCTATTCACTGTGCTACCTAGCCACTCCCCCCCCCCCCAGACAATACCTTTTTAACAAATTCCTATTCAATTTCAACTTTTTTAGGAACTCCATTCATGACCTTAACAAAAATCAGTAAAAGACAAACTAAAAAATTAGCATTGCCCTTATCGGAGTAAAAAACACATTCAAGATTCATTTTCAGTTATAGTCAACGGAAACATAATGAAATTAAAACAAGCTTTAAGCAAATACACATTCAAGTAGTATTAACCTTAATGTGTATGTGTATGTTGTCACTCCGAAAAGTTCTGGAGTAGAATGGAGTAGCAGATAAAGTCAAGAAGACCTCAATTCAAATGCTGCCTTTGGTAATTTGTAGCAAGTGATCTCGGGCAAGACATTTACCTTCTATGAGACTGAGACAACTCTCTAGAACTAACCTACTAATTCAAGCAGGTTGGTGGAAGAAGTTCAAAATCACAGATCCTAAGAGTACATGGTAATATTTTAAAGTTAAATCCACCTAATCACAATAAATCCACCCAAAGAACTTTTAGATATCCAAATGAACAAATATTTATCATGAGGTCTCCCTGTGCCCAGCAGTTTTTGAGCCTCACTAGATGAGTACTATCTGGGTCCAGTTGGACCAGAGATTGTTTATGAGGTTCCCTTACACTTCTAGAATTCTCCTAAGTAACTACTGTTCACAAAGCACTATGCTAAATACTTGGAAAGATATAAAGTTTACATAAATAAGACCGGGTCCCTGTCCTCATTATCCTTACAATCTAGAAGGGGAAAAGTACACTGGAAAGGTACAAAACAAAGTACTCCCTGGAAATGGAGAAGGAAGGTACTTGAATTTGAATTAAAAGATGGGTAGAAATTTAGGTCAAAGAAGGGGCAGAAGATATTCTAGAACAGGGAACAGTATGTGCAAATACATGGAAATGGGAAAACTTAGAGAAGACATAGTCATAAAACTGGGAATCCAATCTGACCAGAGCTCAGTGAGTGTGGAGGGAATCATGTGAATGTCCATAAGGTTTTTGATGTTGGAGCTTGTTTCGTTTTTGTCTTTGTGTACTCAGTGCTGGAACATATGGTAGGGCGTTAGATGATTTTTTGAATGAATGCATAAATGAGGTTATAAAGACAAGATGGTGACAGGTATTCAAGGCCTTGAATGACAGCTACAGGAGTCGGCAGGCAACAAGTAGCCACCTTCTGAAGAGAACAGTGACACAACCAGATTTATACTTGAGAAAGGTTAGTCTAGGAGTGAAACAAAGGACACACAGGAGGTAAGAAACAAATGAAGACTGCTTGAAAGCCTAAAATGAGGGCCTGCACTAGGGTGGTGGTAATAAAGAGACAATATAGATGACATTAGTAAACAACTGGATGTGAGACATGAGAAAAGAGAGAGACTGCATCCAAGTTTCCAAACATTGGAAACTGGATCAATGGCAGTACCACCAACCAAATTAGAAGGCAGATTTATGAAGAAAGATGGCACCACCATCCTTCTAGTGCTCTGATGGCTCTAGAATATGCTCCCTTTTCTCTTTTGACACTGCCATCTCCCTGGTTCAGGCCCTCCCCACCTTGTAATAGCTGCTGGGGAATCGGCCTGCCTCAAGTCTCTCCTCACTACAATACATCCTCCATTCAGTCACTCAAGTGATTTTCCTAAAGCTCATGTCCAACTATGTCCAACTAACCCTTAGCTTAGCCCCTATAGTGGCTACCTATCACCTCCAGGATCAAACACAAAATCTTCTGTTTGGTAGAGCCCTAACCTGGGCTTCTCCTACTTTTCCAATCTTAGACCTCACTCTCCACTACACCTTGTACTCATTTGTCCAGTGACATCGTTCTCCTGGCTGTTGCATGAACAAGACACTCCATCTCTCAGCTCCAAGTATTTTTTCTGACCACCCTCCAATGCCTGGAATGTTCTCCCTCCTCCTCTGACTCCTGGCTTCCTTCAAATCCCAGCTAAAATTGCACCTTCTACAGGAAGCCTTTCGTGATCCTTCATTCTAGGGCTCTCCCTCTGTTGATTATTTCCTATTAATCCTGAATATAGCTTATTTGTACATAGTTATTTTCATGTTGTTTCCCCCATTAGACTGTGAGCCCTTTAAAGGGCAATTTTCTGCCTTTTGTATATCCCTAACAGTTAGCACAACACCTAGCACATAGTAGGCACTTAATAAAGCTACTGACTTAATAAAGTATAAATAAATACTCTAATATTTAGAAGACTAAAGGAACATGGATTTAGAGCTAGATCTTAAAAATCATCTATCCCAATGTTTCCTTTTTCAGATGAGGAAACTGAGGCCCAGTGAGGTTAAATGAGTTTGTACAAGATGACATCACTAACAAGAGCCATAAGTGCTCAGCCTGAAAGAATTTTCCATATACACATTATGTAAGGCCTATCAAACAGGAAGTGCTCGACCTAGAACTCAAGAAACAAAGAATGGTTGTGATGACCACTCCTCAGCACAAAGGTGCTAATGTACCGCCATCCTCCCCTAGAGAACATGAGTGCAGAAAGTTAGAGATAGTGGAGATGAAATCTGTGCCAACAAAGCCAGCTGGGTGTGAACGTGTCCCAAGGACGGGCAAAGAAGGGATTATGAAAAAATGGAGAAAGATTCATAAATGATATAAGGAAAGAACCTGTGAAAAACAAAGTCTTTGGTTTTGGATTTTGGAATGAATGCATAAATGAAGCTGTAAAGACGAGATGGTGACAGGTTATTCAAGGCCTTGAATGAAAAACACAGATTCTAAGGCAGGACTAGTAAGACAGCCCTGGGTCCAAAAATCTCTCAAACCACCCCCACCACCTACACACCTACACACCTACACCTACATACACACACACACACACACACACACACACACAAAATCTGAAACTTATTCATTTGTTAGGTTGCCTTAAGCTTTATTACACAAATTATGATCCATTTGGGTTAACATTCATCCCCTCTTAAAAACACATCTACTTCTAACAGACATCTGCCTTCCTGTTAATACGTAGCCAAAATCAGCTTCACCAAAGGAATGGTTTTTTTGTTGTTGTTGTTGTTTTTACAATATTGCAGACAGGGAGAGAGGAAGGGAAAAAAGGAGAAAGAAAAAATAGACACAAGAATTAACTCTGGCGCTCAGTGCTAGGGCAGGCCTGAGTTACAATCAGTGCCTTAGGGTGGGAGGTGTCAAGGAATATCAGCATCCTACCACTATTATTCTAATTTTACAGTGGAGAAAACTGAAGCTCAGAAAGGTCAGCCCAGTGTCCCACAATCAGTGTCTGAAGCAGAATTCAATCCTAGAAAAGGCAGAAAGGATTGCCTAGCATCGGGCCTGCACCCAGGAAAAGAAGTTCTCAGCTTTCATATTCTTCTCCCCACTGCATGTGGACCATTACAGCCCCAAACTCAAAACTAAGCTCAATAGTACTAGCACATAACCACAGCACAAGTTAAAGGGGCATCTGTGGGCTATTCTGGAAACCTGACCACCACGTAAGTGTTTCTATAGGAATACATAATGAGACTTACAAATGGGATTCTGGAACACAACTCACTATTAAATTGAGAAACTTCTGTTATTTTACTGTGACTAGTGATAGTCCAAATCCTAGGATTACAAATTTCAGGGCTAGAAGGGATATGAGAGGTCTAGTCCAGTCCTCAACTGAGACCCAGGGCTATGAAATGAGGTGCCCAAGGTCACCTAAGTGCAGAGCCAGAATCTGAATTCAGGTAGCTGGCCTTGAAATCCAGGACTTTACATTGCACCACACTGTCCTCAACTAAAGAACCCTACATAGGAGATTCTAACCTTGATTTCTTGTGCTTTCAAGTATTTGAAATGCAAACATAACTGATATGTTTATTAAGTTCTAGATAAATTACTTTTAACAAAAGAAAAATTTCTCCCTACCCCATTTCCAAAGGGTAACCTTTAAAAATAAACAAGAAAACACGAAAATGTCATAATGATTAAGTGGTAACATAAGAATTCCACATACGCATTTTATTTAAAGCATAGTTCTTGGCACAACACAAACTGGTCATCATGTATAATTGAAAAGGGACTCCCCCTCTGCCCAATCAGATCTCAGGGTGGGGTGTATCATTCTGATGAGAGGACACAGAAGTGAAAAAGTCC
This sequence comes from Pseudocheirus occidentalis, assembly GCA_028646575.1. Classification (NCBI taxonomy): domain Eukaryota; kingdom Metazoa; phylum Chordata; class Mammalia; order Diprotodontia; family Pseudocheiridae; genus Pseudocheirus; species Pseudocheirus occidentalis. Next base: position 23,511 of record JAQQSW010000048.1, on the reverse strand, counting down.
TGGATCTGTAGACAGAGAAGCCCAGTTTAAAACCTGGTTCTTCCACTTACTACCTGGAGGAGTTTGGGCAACTTAATTATCTCTCTGGACCTCAGCTTCCTCATCTGTAAAATAAGAGCATTCCAAAAAGAAAATCAAGCTCACATTCTTGGTTTCATACACAATCCTTTTCTGTTCCACAATGGATATAGAAATGCTTATTTTATTTGGTTCAGAATTTTAATTTATGGTTATAAATAGTATATGGTTATATTATTTAGTATATATATATATATACTATATATAGTATATATACTATAGTATATATTTAGTACATATATAATATATATACTATTTAGTATATATATGTTTAGTATATATATTTAGCATATATATAGTATACACACACACACATATAAAACAGTACATGGCTATAAATAGTAATTAAATAAATAATAAAAAATAAAAAGTAAAATGAAAAAGATATGAGGAAGGGGGACAAGATAACTTCTAAGATTCCTCTTTAAGTTCTAAACTGATGTGATGATATGGAAATTATAACCATAAAAGGTTCTTTTAGCCTAGGTCAGTGTTTCTCAACCTGTGGGTTATGTTCAATTTGTAACAATGAAAATATATCCTGCATATCAGATAGATTCATAACAGTAGCAAAATTACAATTATGAAGTAGCAATGAATATAATTTTATGGTTGGGGTCACCACAACATGAGGAACTGTATTAAAGGGTCACGGCATTAGGAAGGTTGAGAGCCACTGGCCTAGGTCACAGTCATTAAAAGCCCCCCAAAATAGTCATCTCAAGTAGTGGTGGGTATGTTTATATATATATTTTCATTATTACACCCTTAAAAACCTAATTCCTATAAATAAGCTTTGAAATCAGAACAGTAATAGGAATTTTAAATTAAAATGTAACTTCAAGTTCATCAATATGAATTACAATATGTTCACATAACAAGAGAAATGTTATTGAATCATAATAGCCTATACTTTCTTCACACAATCATACTAGTATTTTTCTTATAGACTTAGAATGAAGTATGATCATAGGCTTATAGAATTAGAGCTGGAAAGGGCCTTCAAGGTCACCAACCTCAATCTTCTCAATTCAAAGATGTAAAAACGAGGCTGTGACTGACTTGCCAAGGGTCACTCAGCTAGCCATTCAGCTAAAATGTCTGAAACAAGTCTTTCTGACTCCAGACCACGTACTCTATCTGATATATCGGACATTCTAAAACAAGTACAAAAACGTGAAGGTATGTATTTTGACTCAGCAGCTTCAAAGGATTTTGTTTAATGAAATACATTTTCAATTTTATACAAGCTGTACTCTATGAACTACATAACATTTACAGAAGAGGTTAGGTTTATTCAAGCATAACCCTGAACTATACTGCCAAGTTAAGTACTTGTAAGATCTCTTAACAGTGTCTCATTTCTACAAATTTAAATTAGTGATACTGCAATGAATTATTTTAGGTCACTAATAAGAGAATGCTGACAAACATAGGTCCATAAAAAAGGGCTCCTGGTTAAAACAAACAAAAAAAAGAGTAAAGCAACCAAGAAATAAAACCTTATTATATCTTTATACATTGTTGATTTTGATACATTCCCTACTTATTTCAACAGTTGACAAATACAACTATAAGTATTAATGTTTGCTAAGAATCAATAAATTCTGAAAATTTTGAGTTACATACTCTGAGGCTAGTTGAGTGCAGATTCAAGAGGAAACTATGTATAGCTTTTTTTCTGGTGTGTAGTGAACAAAAAAGTTGTTTCCTTAATAGCGGAAGAGCATTACAATATGGGTCAGTGACCTACCTCATACTTGCCTTGACATTTATTAAAAACACACACACAACTAATCACTTTGTCAGAAATGACACACATTCATGATTCTTTGTTATGTCCATTGTTCTCCTTATTACAGAATCCTTATTACAGAAAATTCATCGTTTTCTTTTCATTTCATTCATGCTATAGACTTCAACACAGGTCCTCCACCCTGCAGTACTGCTTCCAAAGAGTCTTTCAGCTCAAAGACTTCAGCATAAGTTAAAAAACAAACCAAACCTTTTGTACATAAATGATATTCCAGACCTTTCAAGATAATCTCATGATATCCACATTTTGGTAAGATTTCAGTTGATCCTTACAGTTTGTTCCATCTACACAACACGAGAATTATAACTGAATTAGAGTTTGTTAACAGAATGCCAAAAAATTAAGTCATTAAAAGGGAATTCTGAGAAAAGAAGCCCTTGTGGAGAGCAGGAAGTGATGTACATTTGCCATTTTGTTCGTGAACTATTTAAGAACATAAGACCTATAGTCCATCTAGCCTCATTCATTTTGTATAGCAACACTAAAGGGTCATGTGGTAGATCTTCCTTCAAATCTCTTCCCCATCTGAAACTTTCCTGAACCTATTCATTCATATGTTCAGCCTGTACCATGTTTTGAGGAGAGTTCCAAACTTTTACTTATGAGAAAGGTGACTTGGAGGATGGTATCAAGAACTAAGAACAGAGATACTAAATAAAACCCCTTTTTTTGGCCTTCATATAGTCAAACCAACTAAAAGTAAAGAGTGGTAGATTTAATATAGCTAGGGGATGGAGATGTGTGACGTAACATGCACTGGCTAAAATGAGGATCACTCAGAACAGTTTGGCATCTGACTACAACCTGGTTACCATCAACTTTGCCAACAACATCCTGATACTCTACTGCTTTAAAACAAGCTTTCACACTGCAAAACACAACACACATCAAGATACTTAAAATAGCACAAATTTCTCTGGTCTGTAAACATTTTGTAAGATATACCACTAGCTATAGGTAGCATTTTAGAGAGCTTGAAAGTATATGGTTCCCGGGTAGAGCACCGGTCCTGGAGTCAGGAGTACCTGAGTTCAAATCCGGCCTCAGACACTTAACACAAAAAGCTAGCCGTGTGACCTTGGGCAAGTCACTTAACCCCAACTGCCCTCCAAAAAGCAAAAAAAAAAAAGTATATGGTTCCCAAGCTTAGAAACACTTGAAACAAGCTGAAAGAACCATGTTTCTAACAAAAAAAAAATACAATTATACTTGTATATTAATAATTCACTACCTCCTTGACATCCAGAGGAAATCTTTTTTTTAATTCTAGCAGTTTTCAAAGGAGGGCATATTGTCTGTTTACTCCTCTTGGAATGCTGTTTTTTCAAATATCCTAGCCTTTAATATTCAGGAGATATTAAATGTCAAAATATCAACACTTTTGAGGCTGGGGAAAAGATTACCAACAATAACATTCAAGACTAATCATTATTAATTAATCAATGAAGCTTTCTTGGCCAGAGAAATTTTTAAGAAAGTTAGTTTCATCTTTTAAAAATAAATGTCTGCTATATGGAGGGCAATATACATTAGTAGGTCCATCAACAAGTGCTGCTGAAAAATCAGAGTAAGAAATAGTTTGTTCCAAAAAAAAAATAAAAAGGAAAAGAGAGGAAACTGAACCTTTCCACTGGAATAAAACAGACCTCAGAGTATCTTAATCAAACTGACATGTAAATGCTATTCCTAAAAACAGGCACTCACAGCAGAAACATAATTTCTAACATGGATCACTCTTATGTAAAACTTCCCATCTTTATATACTTTATAGACTCAGTTACCCCCCCCACACACACACACAAAATCACCAGTAAGGAACAAATGCCCAACATGTTACAAGTCACCCTGAAATCTAAAGTCTTAGTGCATTTCTGAAGTACAAAAGAAGTCAGTCATTCTTACTGGGGGGAGGAAACGACAAAGCTGTTTCATTTGAATTTATGCCTCAAATCCAACCTGCTCACAAAGACGTCAATCTCTTACTAAAAACAATAAATAAGTGACAGACAGGAGAAGTGCCCTGACACGGGAGCCGGCCTCACTAGCCCCAAAGTCTCTGCGCTGGGAGCCCCATCACCGGCATACTTCCCCAGGGCAAACCTAGGGGAAAGGGTGTATGGGGGGAGAGGGGGGACCCAGTTATCGATTAAAAGGCAGGAGTCACCTCTCCAAGAGAAGCGCCATTACCTCCCTCTCCCAGCTCCCCCTCCCTTCAGTGTAGACACGGGTCTGTGTATGGAGAAGAAGCCTAGGACTTCTGCAGCATTGCAGTAAAGAGAATAGAGTGGGGGGTGGGGGAGACCTCCTCCTGCTCCCCCTCCAAAAGAGGGGTTCAGCCCCTGGGCGTTGGAGAAGGGAAATGAATTGGCTACGGATCCCAGCAAATCCGAAGCATTTTCCCTAGCTACGGACACTCTAGCAGCTACAGGGGAGGCAGGGAAGGGGAACCAAGAGAGGGAAAAGGCCCTGAAGCTACAACTGGGGGGATGGGGGCTCGACCCCGTCTCGGGGAGGAGGACACACCTTCAAGAAGATATCCCCAAGGCCACCAGCCGGAACGGGGGGTGCAGGGTCGGGGTAGGGGTGATGAGGACAGCGCCGGCTTCCTTCGGGTGTCGCCCCTGCACCCCCAAGGAGGCCTGACTGGCTTCCGAGCCCCCTCCCCCGAAGCCGGGGCGACCCTCCCCCTCGGCGTGGCTTGGCCTCGCCTCCCCCCAACCCGGACATCGGTGCCCGCCAAGGCCCAAGGGTTGGTGGGGGGGGGGGGTTCAGGTTGGCCCCCGCCCTCCGCCTCCCCGGGTCCTCGGGTCCCAGCCCGCCGCCCCCAGCCCCCGGCCCGAGCCCCGCAGGCGCGCTTACCCTCTCGGCTACAGGCCCGGCCCGGGGCGGGGCGGGGTGGGGTGGGCAGCCGCAGCCCCCCGGAGCCGATCCGCTCCGCTCCGCCCGAGGAGGAGGCGAGGACGACGACGACAACGACGACGACGAGGAGGGGGCCCGGCGACGAGCCACCGCCCCCCCTCCGGCGCCCCCGCCGGCCGCCCAGCCCGAGCTCTGCGACAAGGGGCGGGCCGGAGGGGGCCGCCGCGGCGGCGGCGGCGGCGGCGGCGGCGGCGGGGCCCGGCCCGGCCCGGGAGGCGCCCGCCCTCAGCGCCGCCGGGCTCCGCAAAGATGGCGCGGGGAGAGCGGGGAGCCGAGCCGAGCCGGGCCGGGCCGGGCCGGGCCGCGCCGAGGAGGCCCCGCCGCCGCCGCCGCCGGCCCAGGGGGCGCTCACAAAGGGAGCGGAGGCCGCGGGCGCCGGGCGGGGCCGGGCTCCGGGCGCCGAGGCCGACGGGCGCCTTGCGCGCTGCGCCCGGGGCCGAGGCGGGCGGGGGCTGGGGCTGGGACGGGGCCGGGGCCGGGGCCGGGCCGGGGCGGGCTCGCGCCCCCTCCTCGCTTCGGGCGGCGGCGGCTGCGCCGGCGGGCTCGCGCGCTCCCCCGCGCTCTCGCTCGCTCCCTGGCTCTCTCGCCGCCTCCTCCCCGCCCTTCCCTTCTCTCCTCTCTCTCTCGGTCTCTCTCCCGGTGTCCCAGAGCCCTGAAGCCACAGAGCCCGGGTGCTGCCCAGGCTTCCCCTCCCCCCTCCCTCCACCTCCCCGACACCACTCCCCTCCTCCCTCCTCCCTCCTCCTCCTCCTGTGCCTCCCCCTCCCCGACAGTCACCCCAGAGACCGCTCTCGCGAGATTTCCAGGCTGCCCGTTCGGGCCTGGCGCGACACACAACACACCCTAGCGCTCTCGCTCCCTCTTTCCCACACATTCGCGCACACGCACGCACATACACACACACACGCGCGCGCCCGGAGCCTGGAATCTGCCTGGCTGCAGTCTTCCCCCTGCCCCACACTCCCCTTTCCCCTTTGGCAGCACCGGTAGTCCCACACCACAGCCCCTAGTCCTACCTTGGAGAAGCAAGCAGGTGCTTGTAGCTAGCTCGCTCGATCGCTGCAAAAACGTCCCGGGACGGGACCGGGGCAGAGGGGTCGCTGTCACACCTCTGCCCATCAGTCCGCACCCCCCCCCCAAGAGCTCCAGACTCGGAGGGTTTGTATTTGCCTTGGAAAGTGCTACAGCCTCTCCGCCCCCATGCCCACCCCAACTCACATGCCAACTCTAGAGCTAGCCCTAATTCGGTTTCTCTAACCCTACCCCAGCGTTTAGCTCAATGCCTCGCGCGAACTGGGCACTTGATAAATGCTTACAGATTGACTGACTGATGCACGCCTGCTCACGTTTCCACTCCCACGACCAGGAGGGGACAAGTGGCTTTTAAACCGAGAGGAGGGGGGTCAAAAACGCACTAACGACCGGTCTCCCCCGGGAAACTAGATGTGGGGGAGAGGGGGGAAGGAGAAGCACTTGCCACTATCTCCTCCCTGGACAGGAAAGTGGCCCCTCCCCCACTTCCTTGTCTGGAGGGCAATGAACAGTCCGTAGAATACCTCCAAACCTCTCCCAACCTTTGGTATTTCTTAAGGAGGATTTTCCAGAGATACTGCCCCCCCCCCCCCCAAAGGATCTGGACTTCACGATCGATCGCTCCACTCTGATAAGCTCAGATACCCCAGGCCTTACAGGACTTTGAAAATATCCTGTGTTAGAAATTAATACAGACATCGTATTGGAAAGTGCAAAGGAAAAAAATCGAGGACCTAAGGATAAAATACATTAGATCAATGTACGACTTTTCTCAGGAGCCTTCAAGACTCAGCATGTTCGTCTGAGAAGAGCTTTATATAAAATCTTTGAGCCAGAGGTCCCGGATTCAAGTTCTGGTTCTGACATTTGCTTAAAAAGTTGGAATCTCGGGTAGTCAACTCAGCCTCTGTTTCCTATTCTGTAAAATGGGGGGAGGGAGGGGGAAGGGGAGCTGGAATAATGCTCTCACTACATACTTGACCAGTTAGGAAGAACGTACTTTAAGAGCACCCTGAGCGACCTGTTTACTGCTTTGTGGTCATCTGTATCCTCCCCGAACAGACGGAAGTCAGGGAGCCAGGAATGATTGGCCCAATTTTATACATGAAGACACTGAGGGCCAGAGAGGTTTGATGGCTTAAGTTTCCCTAAACTAAGCAGGGCTGCTTGTAAAATTCAGACACTATCCCTTTGTGGAGAGAGGAAACTTTGGAGGTTAACTGATAAACCACGCATGGCTTAGTAACAAAGAGCTACAATAATTTTCACACATATATATGTATACATATACGTATATGTATATATACACACACATACACATACATGTAAATTTAGACCTGGAAGGAACCTTCTAGGTCATTTGTTTCAACCTCCTTATTTTTACCAAGGCCCAAAAGTCCAGGTAGCTAGATGGCACAGGGGGCAGTGCATAGAGTCCTAGGCCTTAAATCAAGAACACCTGAGTTTAAATCTAGCCTGGAACACTAACTAGCTGTGGGGTCCTGGACAGGTCAAGTCACCTATTTGCCTCAGTGTTTAAGCTGGAGAAGGAAATGGCAAGCCATTCCAGTATCTTTGCCAAGAAAACCACAAATGGGGTCACAAAGACCCAGAAAAATGAGGCCTAAAGAGAGAAAGTCACAATTTTGACTTGCCCAAGGTCACATTGAGGGTAGCAGAAGTGGGAGTTGAACTTGGCTCCTCTGTCCCCATTTAGCCCCCTCCCCACTCCTTCTCCTCCAAGCCTCCTCTAAGGGCATGGCCTGAAGTTCTGTTGAAGAGCCCAGGCCTAAAAGTCCTCCACATGTGGCCCAGGACAAATGACCTAACTGTTCTGTGTTCCAGTTTCCTCATCTAAAACATGAGTGTGATCTGATTCATCCTCTAAAATTCAATCACTATGAGTAGCATTCCTAGATTTGGTAGCTATAAATCATAGACTTAAATGTATACAATCTTAGAGATGGAAAGAAAGGCCTTTAAAAAAATTGTCTAACCCAACACTCTCCCTAATCCATGAATCCTTTTTACACAGGCATCCTCAACGAATGCAGTTATAGGATTTTGAGCTAGCTAGAAGATTCAGCTTTTGCTACATCACTTTTCACCCTCTCATTTCCCCCCATCATTATTTCCCTCCCTCCTCTGCACCACCCACCTGGCCATGTTTGTAGTACGTGTGACTAAAGAATAATGAGGCATTTCTGGTCTCGTTACTTTGTAATCACAGCTTATACTTCAATAGAGACAGCTTGGTATGGAAAGGGCACTGGCTAACTAGGTGAAGGACCTGAGTTCAAATCCCACCCCTGATGTTTTCTACCTCTGTGACCTTGGGCAAGTCATTGTTTAATCTCTTTGAACCTCAGGTTCCTTATCTAGAAGATGAAAGGGTTGTGCTAGATTGCCTCAGAAATAACTTCCAACTCTAGATCTGTGGATCATTGGCCCTTGATTCCATTCCATTGGAATCCTCGCAGGCACTTTTATGAATAAATAAAATAGCATTTGTGAAACTGTGCAAAGAAGTGTGCTAAATCCTGGTATTACATGTAGAAAAAAAAATTCTAGCAATTAAGGAACTCTCATTTCCAATGGAGGAGACAACACAGATAAAAGATTTTAGCTGCAATTCAGATGGAAAAGTCCCATGGTCCTTAAGATACAAAATGTCCTACGACTGACAAAAGATCTTTTACTGAGTGGACATTTAATCAATGCTTATTGATTGATGGATTGAATGACATGACTGAAAAATTCATCTCTCTGGTGCCAACCTAGTGAAGAGCCTTTCCATACATAGCTGGGCAGATATTCCTAGGACAGATAGGTGTCATCGGCAAAAAATCACCTCATTCCAACCTGAGATAATCTGGACAGAGTTAGCTCTCTATAATTTGTGGGTAAATGCAAGTAATTGTGTGGGTAATCTTAAAATCACAGAACTAGGGTTGGGAGACCACTTAGAGGTCATGGAGTCCAACCTGCTCACTTTGCAGATGAGGAGAATGAGGCTATGAAAATTTAAGTGACTTGCCCAAGATCATATAGGAAGTAAATAGCAGAGCAGGGATTTGAACCCAGATCCTCTCACTTCACATACAATGTTTTTTTCCACTATATTGCATCCCACATTTATTTGACTCTGCAAACTTTCCTTCCAGTTTGTTTTACCGAACCCTATGATATTGAAATAGGTTATCTTCCTAAATCCCACGCAACAATGATAATGCTGGTGGTAATGATTATGCTGGAAAGTGGGGAAATATTCCACTGGAAATATATTCACTTCACATTAATTGAGAGCTGGTTGTCCTTGATTTTGACAATGATTCACTTCTTGATGCAAACTGCTTTGTTTATTTAAACAGAGTATAAGGTTCTCTCTTCCTCTGCATTGTCCCACCTGGTTAAGAACACAAGCCTCTGTGACAAATAACCCCTCAACAAAAAGTCATTTCCAATAATAATAAGAGCTGGCATCTATATAGAGCTTTAAGGTTTGTAAAGCACTTTATAAATATTATAAATGCCTTGTGAGGTAGGTACTATTGCTGTCTCCCTTCTACACATGAGAATACTGAGACAGACAGAGGTTAGATGACTTGCCAAGGGTCCCACATAGCTATTAAGTGTCTGAGGCAAGAATCAAACTCAGGTCTTCAGGATCCCAGGTCCAGCCACTCTATCTACTATACTACCTAGCTTCCCTAACTCCCTTAGGTAGGTCTCAGAGTAAAGGAAAAAACAGCTGGGTTTTTTTATATGCTATGAATATGAAAAGGTAAGATCTAGAAATGTACACCCAAGTCAATAAATAGCCCTAGACTTGGGAAATACAGGAGACTTGAGGGGCTGTGTAATCCAACGCTATCAGAAATCATTTTATAAATAAGAAGAAACTGAGGCCCAGAGAGAGGAAATCACATAAGTGAGAAACAAAGACAGGATGTGACCCAGGTCCTCCAACTCCCACCTCTCGCCTGCACCATTCTCGAGGAGGTAGTGGGAGGATTATAAAGAAATTTGTTTCGCGCTTTTAGAAAAATGATGAGCTTAATAAAGGACGGGAAGACTCTCACCACCAAAAAGACACCTGGGTCTGAAAAGAGCTGAATTTCAGGACATTTCTGGGGAATCCAGGGAAGTCAATAAACCAGAATTCAGGTGTGTGAGAGAGACAGAAACAGAGACACAGGGAGAGACTGAGATAGAGAGACAGGGAGACTGAGACAGACACAGGCAGAGACTGAGAGAGACAGGGAGACTGAGACAGACACAGGCAGAGACCAATATAGAGAGACAGGGAGACTGAGACAGAGACACAGGCAGAGAGATTCAGAGAGACTGAGACAGAGAAATAGAAGCAGAGACAGACAGAGCCCATGAAAATGCCATTGTAGCCACATGTGTCTTTTTCTGTGGCTATAGTGCTTTATGCTATATAGGAGTAAGTGTTGATGGGCATGCATCACTCTGTGTGTACGTGGGTATTTGTGGGTAGCAACTAGTCCTCATTTCTTCCTCATACCACCTAAGCCTTTGTCATCCATACAAGAGAGCTTTGTCAATTCGCCTCAATTATTCCTTACTGGGCACCTACAATATATTTCGGAGTCAACAGTAAAATGGAACAAGAGGCCCTGGGTTCCAACCCTGCCCTGTTACATGTTAGCTATGTTGTCTTGGCCAAGTGATTTAACCTAAGTCATATACACATTGGAGATCATAGGACTGACACTGGTGGAGGAACTTTCCAAAGTAAGAAATCCCAGGTGACGTGCTGTTGTGTTGATACAGCTAACCAAACAGTCTTTTTTCCCTTTCAGCCTCATTTTCCTTCCCTGTAAAATAGAGGATTAGCCTGAATGATCTCTAAAGTGTCTTTGAGATCTAAAAGTCTAGGCATCATGAAATAATGAAGAATGTGTTGGATATGAAGTCAAGAAGACCTGAGTTTGAATGTGCCTCCAAGACATTACCTTCAAGATCCTGGCCAAGGTGCTTCAGATCTCTCTCAGTCTGAGTTTCTTAATTTTTAATATAATTAATCAGTCAGTCAACAAGCATTTATTAAACACCTACTATATGCCTAGTACTGTGCTAAATACTGGGGGTACAAAAAAAAAGCAAAAACAGTCCTTTCTATGAAGGAGTTTATGGTCTAATAAGATGATAACATTAAAAAATTATGTACAAACAAATTATAACTGTCATTCAGCCATTTCAGTCACGTTCTGCTCTTCACAACTCCATTAGGAGTTTTATTGGCAAAGATACTGGAGATAGTTATTTGTTATTTCCTTCTCCAGCTTATTTTACAGATGAAGAAATTGAGGCAAACAGTGAAATGACTTGCCCAGGGTCACACAGCTCCTAAGTGTCTGAGACCAGATTTCAACTCAGGAAGATGAATTTTCCTGATTTGTTCTGTGAAGTTTGGATTCAGTCAAAGGACTTGAGGACCTAGAGGGTCACAGATGACCTCAAGGCTGCCGTTTCCCTACCCTGGGTACATACAGAGTATAGAGAGAGAGAACAGGGCCTTTGCAGTGACCAGGAGAGCCTTCTAGAAAAGGCCGTGTGATAGAAGAACCAGGACAGAGTAGTAGTATAGGAAACCTTGGGAAAAGAATACCTAGCAGATGCTTGGTACTTGTTATAACTACCTCAAATGACTGTTGGAAGGCTTATTGAGTTAATGAGATAGTGTCTGTGAAATTTCTTACAAACATTGAAGCTCTATTATCAGGTCTGATTCTGAGCATCAGAAATCACTAAAAGTTAACAGGCTAATATGCATTTAAGTACACATGCACACATAGACAGTGGGTGAATCAAACTCAGTCCAAGAGTTCCCTAGAACTAAGTACTAAATTGGGGAAATAATTTGATAACTCCTGGAAATACCTACATTTAGCAGGGAGCTGGACACATATTTTATGAAACTATGTTGAGAAAATGCCATCCTGTCCACACAGAACTGAATGTCTAACAGAGTCAAACGTGTGGGAAGGGAGTTGGTGAGAAATGTGTGCCTTTGAATTCCCAGCTTAGAAACCAAGGGTGAGGCTCTCTGAGGGAATGATACCATCAGAAAAATTACTAGAAGCTCACCTAGCCATAAGTGTTTATCAGCCCATGCATCGTCTCCATCTGACTTTGTCTTTAGGGCTGGGACCAATCAGCTGAACGTGAATTTCCCAACCTAGGCTTTAAGCTGGCAATCATTCTTCAGGGTTTGGCTGTCACACATCTCCCAGGCATGTTTGTAGTGGGCCACCTGACATTTTAATTGCTTTTAATAACACAAAAGTAAAGCCAGCCACATGTCAGTGAGGCCAATCAGCAGCAAAGTCTGGTTTTTGGATCTCAATTTCCCTACAGTCCTGACTTGGGAACAGGTGATATAAAAACTTTTAAAACCACCCTGCATTTGGGAATGCATAAATTTTAAAACTAATGAAGAGTGAGCTTTAGCCAGTGGGTCTTTAAGAGCAGTAGACCCACAAGTGACTTCTTACCCAGAATTCACTCAATCTCATGTAATACCAGATAAGCATCCAGGCAAGAGGTGAATAAATTAAAGTAATCATACCCATGAACCTGAGGCTAAAAGAAATCAGGGGCAGGTGGATAAGAATTTAAATATGCAAACCCACAGCCTTGGCATTCTATTTTTGTAAGTAACTCATGTTCTCTGCCTTCAGCTGTATCATGGGCAGGATATTAGTAAGTATGAAAATGGCTGGGCAACATGCTTGTGGGCTGAGAGTTCCGGGGAATGTATCTTCAGGGCGAATTCAAGTCCTTGATTGGGTCCAACCCTGCCAACACAAAACGTTCTTCCAGAATCCCTGTCATACCAATGCCATGTATCTTAAGAGACAAACAGAACCCAGCAAAGAGAGTACAAAATGATATGATGTTGAGTAGGTCTGGAATTATTTTAGAGCGTCTTTTTTTTTTTGCTCCTCTGGCTAGAACTGCCGTGTAGGTTGGATAAAAACTATGCTTAGGCTAGGCAATGTGTGCTTAATGAACATTTCAAACCAGATGTCCCATAGACATCTCGAACTTAACACATCCAAAAGAAAAGTCCCTCATTTCAGAAGACGAACTGAACATCTCTTGGGTCTACAACTTTGACACTGTCCTGGCCTCCTCACTCACCCTCATTCTCCCTCCTTTACTTATCCAATCAGTTGCCATATCTTGCCTTTTCTATCCCCACATCTGTCCATTCCCAATTGCCTCCTTACCTTATTTTCCTTACTCTGAGCACTATTTCTATCCCACTAGACACTTGAACTCCACTTCAGTCCCCACTAGGCCCTCAAAGGGGGACCTTTGTTCACCGTTCAATGGGCACCCATTGAACTTCACTGAGCACCCAGGTGGGTGTGCTCCCCTTTCTAGGATCCCTTTATTTTCTTCTCCCACTAGAACCCAAGATCTCTGAGGATAGGAATTGTATCTGTTACTTGTCTTTATGTCTTGATTGCTTAGCATGACACTTAGGCTTATAAATACTCTTGCCACCATCCCTTTTTCACTCCCATAGCTACAAGCTAGTTCAGGCCTTTATTGTTTCTTACTTGAGCTATTAACATTTTCTCCTAGATGGTCTCCCTGCCTAAGTCTCTCCCTATTCCACACCAACAAAGTGATTTTCTTTTAGCACATCATTCCCTTGCTGAATAAACTACAATGGTTCACTATTGTCTCTAGGATCAAATATCATCTCTCTGACTTTTTTTTTTAGGTAGTTGGGGTTAAATGACTTGCCCAGGGTCATACAGCTAATAAGCGTTTGAGGTCTGATTTGAACTCAGGTCCTCCTGACTCCAGGGCTGGTGGTCTATACACTGTGCCTCCTAGCTGCCCCTATTTGACTTTGAAAGCTCTTTACAACTGGTCCCAACCTATGTTTCCAGACTAATTCTCCATTATTCCCCTTCCTGTACTCTCCAGTCTAGGCAAATTGTCCTTTTCACTGTTCCTCACATAAGGCAGTCCATCTCTGTGTCTTTGCACTGTCTAGGCCCCATGTATGGAATGTTCTCCCTCCTCATCTCCACCTCATAGAATGGAATCCCTTTTTTTTCTTCAAGACAGTTTCAGCACTACTTTGTACATGAAGCCTTTCCTGACCCCCTCACCTCTCCATAAACTACCTTGTGTAGTATATATGCTCCAGTGCACCTCCTCACCATCAGTCCAACTTCATCATCTCCTCTGAACTAAAGGGGAACCTTGAGGATTTGCAGACCTCTTGCCTCATGACATTGGCTCAAGCCCCCTGCCTGTTTTCTTCCCTCTACCCCTGAAGTGCCGATGACTCACACATCAGTTTCATTTAACCACTTAAGATCAATCAGCTTTTATAAAGGAGGACTGACTTCAAAGCTATAAAATACAAACATGTTTCTAAATACTTCCAGGTCCACTCTCTCCTATACCAATTTCAGTCCCTGGGAATATAGGACTGAGACTCAGAACAGTTCCTGTTATTAGCATTGGTCCCACCAAGGTCACATCCAAATGCAGCATCACTACTGAATGAGATTCTGTGGCTCAGTGCCCAAAGTTGCTTTTAAAGATTACTCCTTTACATGTAATGGGGCGGGGGGGCGGGGAGGGAGAAATCAAATCTTAAACAAATGCATTTTTTTTAAAGAAAAAATAAATAAAAATCACTCCTTGCTCTTTAGGGCCTCAATGCTGATCTGGTTATAAAACCTGGATGCTGGAACACTGGGAGGCCTAGATGCCCATATGCTCACTCTCCTGACATTCTGAAACTCATGAGGTTGTAGTCTCCCATCCCTTCACCTAAAATGGAAAAGAACAAATCTGGCATGGATTCATGTATGTGTTTACATGGTATAGGGGAAAAAGTGTTGTCAATAAAGTCAGAGGAATGTAGTTCAGATCCCTCTCTGTCTCTTGCTACCTGAGCGGCCTTGAACAAATCACAATCTCTCTGGGGCTGTTTCTTCATCTGTAAAATTAAGAGATTGGGCCAGATGATCTCTTCGGTTCCTTCTAACGCTAAACCTATGATTCTATTATCTCTTCAGCCCTTTGTGCTTCTTAAATTGTTTCCACATGTATGATCACTTTTAATCCTTCTGACAGCCCCAAGAGGAAGGCAGGGCATGCGTGAATAAAATACCTATTTTACAGGCTAGGTAGAGAGGACTCTGGTATTACAGCAAACAAGAGTACCTGGTCCATCTGTCAGAGGACAATATCAGGAGCAGCACAGGAGGTAAGTGCCTACCAGATGCACTTGGCACATGAGGCAACCTCTTGGAACATCTGCCCCCCCTGAAGCATCTGGCAAACGCAACAGCCTAGAAGGGGAAGTGCCCATCCATCAGGCACCTGCTGCTGGAGCAATCTCAGTGACACTTCTACATCATATAGCTTCCTATTATACAAGCCTTTCCATTAGCTGTTTGCTAACGCAGTTTCCCAAGTTCCTAATATGATATGAGGTAGAAGGGAAAGTAATAAAAAAGAAGGAAAATTGTTGGAAGCTGGTGCATTTCTGGTAGCTACTTAACACTAGTTGACCATGTGTTGAGTATATTATAATGGGAATTCCTTTGGTATTTGGGTTGGACTAGATGGCCACCAAGGAGATTCCTTGTCAGGTTATGGTAAAAGGTATACGCTGTCTTTGGTTCTAAGTGACTTGGGTAGAATACAGTTATCCCTTCCACATTACAGGAGTTTTGGGAGGGAAGTACCCACGATCTAGGAAATCTGGGTAAAAATTTTGGGCCCTACTTTCATAACTGAAATCTTCCAGCTTCACATATTTTCTTCTCTTTTTTCTTGATATTACACAATATGATACATATATTTTATGCATTTCTGAGTTTCTAAACTTTTTCTGGATCATCTGCTGGCCTTCACATGCCATCTGCAGCTTCCGCAAAACTCCCCAAAATATCCAATTAATTTCTTATGCCAATCCGCGATATAATGAAACCATGATGGGGAAAGTCGCTATGGGGAAGGGATAACTGTAGTTCCATTTTTGAAGTAAAAACTTAAAAAGTAACCTTTGTAAGCTGACAAACTTCTTCACCTATTGAAAGGATTGGTTTAAATCCCACACATGTCATTGGAGGTTATAAGATAATAGAATTTAAGCTAGAAGAGATATCAAAGGTCATAGAGTCTAACTCCCTTATTTTACAGAGAAGGAAACTGAGGCTCAGGGATTTAAGTGATTTGTTTAGTTATAGGGGTACTTGAGTGTTGAAGACAGAATCTGAACCCACAGCCTTTAACTCTAAGAAACACTGGTCTTTCCACTGTACAACAGTGCTGTATAGTGATTTTTCCATTAGATCATGAGCTCCTTGAGGGCAGGGACCTTCTTTTGTCTTTTTTTGGATCCCTAGCAGTTAGCACTATTCCTGGCACACAGTAGGTGCTTAATAAATGCTTATTGATGGGCATATAAGTAGTACACTGGAGAGAGGATTATCCTCTTACAATTAGGAGGACCTGAGTTCAAATCCAACCTCCAACACTTACTAGCTGTGTGACTCTGGCAAATCACTTAACCCTGATTGCCACCAAAACCAAATAAATGCCTATTGACTAACTATTCCTGTGACTGGATTGTCAGACTTAGACGGAGTCAAGAAGACTCAAGTTCACGTCTCACCTCAAATACTTCTGAGTTGCCAAAGACTTTTGGCCAAATGATTTCACCTTTCTGTGCTTCAGTTTCCTCATTTGTAAAATGGAGGTGATAATAACTCCCCTCCCACAGGTTATCATGAGGTTCAGACAAAATCACGTATGTCCAGTTTCATAGACTTATGTAAAGAGCACGGCAAACAAAGAGCTGTATAAATGTAATTCATAATTATTATTAACATTATGATTATAGTGCTTCCTTCTCTTACTCTCAAATCAAAGAGGCAGCCTTACTGTTGTGGAGATGGTGATTACAGCGAAGAAACTAACTGTGCTCGCAGCCCATCCTCCTTGAATGACAGGATGTAGACTCTTTGACTCCCTGGGGGTTGGAGGCCAGCTGTGAAAAGTCAAGAATTATGAATGGTTTGGTGGGGATAGGCTCTTGAAACCCCTCAGCATGATTTCCTACAGTTCAGCTGAGAATTTAATTATAATTTCACTAGGCTGGAAAGGAAAAACAGGTTGTGGAGAGAGAGCTGGGTCAGAGTGCATGAGGTACACCATGCTGGTTCTATCCCGAGGGTCCTGTGTGTTTCAGCTACAGCAGGACACATTTCTATAATTCATATTGCATAGATCTATTATCCAGAACAATGACACTATGTCACATCCCATCCTTCTGTCAACTGAGTCTTTGGCAACCATAAGAAATGAATGGGGGCATTGACCCGATAAGACAAGCATTTCCTGTATTCTCTGAGCCAAGGATAATACCACCTTGCACTAACTTTTCTTCTGGAGGAACTCTGGAGTAAACTCTAGTCAAACTTCTACACCCTCCTGGAGTTAGGGGGAACATGTCGGTACCAGGTCTCTGGGAGAGTCAGGGATGGACTAGACTGGGTTCAGTTGGGTTTAGAGACAAGATCTCTGTCAGAGAGGTACCACTGATTGAGGAAGTTCTCAGCAAAGGAAGTCCAGGAGGGACAATAGGTGAGAAACTAGGGACATCAAGAAAATGCCTTAGCAACCATTGTACTGCAGAAGGCAGGCAAAGCACAGCATTTGAATATCCATCAGTCAATCAATAAACATTTCATAAGTACGCACTATATACCAGGCATTGTGCTAGGAATTAAGGAAAGAAAGGAAGAAAGAAAGAAAGAAAGAGAGAGAGAAAGAGAGAGAGAGAGAGAAAGAAAAGGAAGGAAGGAAGGAGGGAAGGAGGGAGGGAGGGAAGGAAAGGAGGGAGGGAGGAAGAGAAAGAAGAGGGAAAAAGGAGGGAAGGGGGGAAGGAAGGAAAAGATTCCCTTCTCTCAAAGACTTTCCGTTCTATCAGTCAATCCTTTTTTAAATCAACTAATCAAGAAATGTTTATTAAGCACTTACTTTCCACCTGGTGCTGTGTCAGGCTCTGCAGATAAAAGTACAAAGGATAAAACAATGGACATTTTGGTAATAATTGGCATTGGTAAGGAGCTTTCATCTTAATGGGAGAAACAACAAGTATATGTGTATGTATATACTGTACATGTATGTACATGCATCTGTGTGTATACACACATGTTTATATAAACAGTTAATAAATACGAAATAGTTTCAACACTAGGTAGTTTAAGAGAGAGATCACTAGCTATTGGGGAGACTGGAAAAATGTAGTATATAAAATGATACCTGAGCTGCATC
The DNA here is from genome assembly GCA_028646575.1 of Pseudocheirus occidentalis. Lineage (NCBI taxonomy): Eukaryota > Metazoa > Chordata > Mammalia > Diprotodontia > Pseudocheiridae > Pseudocheirus > Pseudocheirus occidentalis. The sequence goes on along the minus strand of JAQQSW010000048.1, from coordinate 5,312 downwards.
TTAAAGGTAGAGGTAAGGACCTACTATGTGCTAACACTCTGGCAATACAAATAATAAAGTAAGACAGTCCCTGGCCTCTAGAAGCTTTCTTCCTATCTGAGGAGCACAGCATATTCCCAGATGAGTCAGTACAGACTTAAATGCCAAAGACTTGAGAAATAGCACAGTCAATGGAAAGAACAGTGACTGAATTTGGAGTCAGAGGCCTAGAACAGCACTGCCCCCTTGGTTCCCCCCCAACCAGTGAGGGGAGCATGGGGGTACACGTCATGCTGCCTCTGCCTGGCCTACTTCCCAAACAAACTGCATTATTGTATATCCAGAGCATGAGACCTCAGAGGTTACCCATTCTAAACTCCTTATTTTATAGCTGGGAAAACTGAGGTTTGGGAAGGGTCTACCTCTCCCCTTTCCTAGCACAGGCCTGGCCTCAGAAACTAGGGATGTCATCTTGCCGTGCTCTTCTGCTATTGCTACTGCTGCCCTTTCCAACCCAGCCCAACCACTAGATCCATTCTGGAGCCCATGCCACCCTGATTGGTCAGAACTTACCATATCTAGATCAGCCATTGCTTTACATATGTATTATCTCTACCTTTGACCTCTTTCTGCAGAAATTGCACTCAAGTCAACTCTATAATTCAATCAACAATCGTCAATGCTACAATACTACTACTATACCACCACTGCTTCTGAACAGTGTGCCAATTAATTGTTCTATTGCTCCACTTCCTAGACCAGTGGTTCTCAACCTTCCTAATGCCGCAACCCTTTAATACTCATATGTGGGCATAACTGCATGTGGGCGGACCCATCTGGAGATGGATAGAGGAGCCATGTCTCGCTTCCTAAGACCATCTGAAATATGTGTTTTCTGATGGTCTTAGGCAACCCCTGTGAAAGGGTCATTCAAGCCCCACAGGGGTCATGACCCACAGGTTGAGAACCGCTGAGGCCTAGCCCTAAACTCACTTCCTTCTCCACTGTTCTACTTATGTTGTCTCTCCCTCTTAGAATGACTGTTCATTGAATGCAGGGAGTGCTCTTCTTTTGCGTTTTTAAACCCAGTTCCAGGCACAGAGTAAATGCTTAATGTATTCTTATTCTTAATTTATTCTTAATATATTCATTCATTCATGTATTCATACCTAACTGTATGACCTTGAGCAAGTCATTTAAATACTCCAGACCTGAGTTTCCTCACCTGTAAAATTAGGGACTTGGCATAAATGATCTCTCCAGTCCTAAATCTCCCATTTTGTGAGTAGACTTAGGAATTGACTAATAACTGGGGGAAATGAGCAAAAGTCTCTTAAATACATTTAATCTGAGTCTTAAGGGAATGCCAGAATCCCCGGAGGATGTACAGTGGGGGAGGGGACTAGAAAGAGAGGGAAAGAGAGGAGGGGGAAGAGAGAGAGAGAGAGAGAGAGAGAGAGAGAGAGAGAGAGAGAGAGAGAGAGAGAGAGAGAGAGAGAGAGAGAGAGAGAGAGAGAGAAAGCATGGAGAAGCAGTCTATATAAAGATATGCTGGGGATGTAGTTTGGTAGGAGTAAGCTAAAACTCCAGGTGGTAGTTGATAATCTTTGTTACATTAGAGATATTTGGAAATAGGCAGTGGGGTTTCAACCCCAAGAGCTGTGGTTTAAGGCACTTTTCTGATCCCTGGAAGGACTGGTAAGAGAAAGGTAAAGCATCTGTCTCTAAATTCTGTTTCTTACTATCTATTCAATTCATTAGATTCCCACTATTGCCACTTAGCACGGCATCATGTTTCCATCCTTCTAGATAACTACAGTAACTTGTTTACAATTTATCCTTGTTACACTTGCCAGTACAGCTTCCAAACTGCTGCTAGGACAATTTTCCTTGTTTCTAGATCTAGCCATATCGCTTCTCTGCTCAAGAATCTTCAAAGTTTCCCTATTGTCTTCCAAGTAAAATTCAACCTCTTTTGCCTGGCATTCAGGGTGCCACCCCGCCTTGTCAGCCTTCTCTCATATTTTTCCCTCCCTTTTGTGCACTCTATTCTCCAAACAAACTGAACTTCTCTGTCTTCCAAATATATCTTACCTTTTCCCAACTCTGTGTCTTTGCTTGTACAATGCCTTGTGTCTGAAATACCATCCCTCCCCTCTTCTGTTGAATTCCTATCCTTCTTTTTAAGTCCAATTCAAATGCTGCCTCCTCCAGGAAGTCTTGACTGGCACCCCTACAAATAAGAATGACCTTGGCAGTAGATAAGGGCTAAAATTAAAATAGCCTGAACTTTTTCAGGCAGCAGATAGATTTTTAGTGACTTACTTTCCAAGATGAAATTAAATAATTAAGCTATTTTGCAAATAAACCATATTTTTAAAGGGGAAGTTTCAATTAATATCAATTAATTATACTTATGCTTAAGATTTTTATTTATCATAAAATCACATTATTGTTTTTTAAAAAATTACTTTGCTAAGTGGTACAAGTTTTCATACATTTTTCAGGTTTTCGTATTGTTTATACTTAGTTAATTGGGATTTATTACACTTCTTGTCAGCAATCAGTTTACTGCACTCTGGAATCATGTTTGAAATTGATTCCTTTAGCAATCCAAAAATAACCTTAGTAGCCACCTCATTTTCTGAGTTTACTTTCTTGAAAAACTGTTATTCTAAGGTGGCTAGGTGGTGCACTGAATAAAGAACAAGCCCTGGAGTCAGGAGAACCTGAGTTCAAATCTGGCCTCTGATACTCAATACTAGCCATGTGACCTTGGGCAAGTCACTTAACCCCAATTGCCCTGCCCTTCCCCCTCCAAAAAAGCAAAAGCAAAAGAAAAACCATTGTTCCCCACTGAGATTTTTCAACAATTTTGACACTAATTTGTTTTTCATTCTTGTTCAATTTTCTTAAGTCAGGATATTTTAATTCAAAATGGCAACCAAGAGTGTATTCTTGTGTAATAGTGTGAGTGTAAGCTATTCTTGTGTGAAAGTGTAAAAGTGTAAGCTATTACTTCTCGACAAAGCACAATATTTTGTGTCTCGAGTAAGTAAACAAGTATCTATTTGCCCACTGGTTAAAACACTCTATGTTTTTATTTGATTTTCCATTTCTTTTTATTGCCCATTTTATAAAGTCTCCCCCAAAACTTTAACGTTAGTACCAAAAAGTTTCCATGGCAATTGCTCACATACAAAGAAATACAGATTTGCATGTGTGACCTTGGAGAGAGCACCAACACTTAAGTAACTGGGAGGGCAGCTGCGAAGTAAGGGAAGGAAAGAAACCCTTACAGTGTAGTCACTCATCACATAGTGAGCTCAAGCTTCATTGGTGCCTGATTTTACTTTGCCTGTTCAATGCCAATAAGGACCAAAAACATGAAGAGGAGATACTACTCTTGCTCCTCTCAGACTAGAGACCAACTGATAAGAGTTGGTTGCCAAAGGTCAGGTGACAAACAGGAGAGCATGGATAGAGGCCACCGACCCACCCACCAAGTTACACAACATGCACAACAGTGACTAGGGGAAGGCAGGTCCAGTCAATCGAGGTACAGACAAAGCAATCATTTTATATTTACTTTCTTTTACATCCTTTACATTTTTCATGGGCTGCCCAAAATCATTCAGTAGGCCACAAGTGGCCCACTGGCCCATATGTTGTGCAGGCCTGAGTAGGAGAAACCTGAAAGACTTGTATGAACTATAAAGAGTAAACAGAACCAGGAGAACAATGAATATAATACCAGTAACACTGTAAGTACAAGAAATTTTGAAAGAGTTAAGAACTCTGATCAGTGCAATGATCAGGCTACTCACCTCCTGACACAGAGTTAATAGACTCATGGTACAGAATGAGACACTCATTTTAGACATGACCAGCAAGGGAATTTTGATTTACTATGCCTAAAAAAAGGTTTTTTTCCTTTCTCTTTTTTTTTAACTGGGAAGAGGGGAGAGAGGGTTTAAGAATAGGGTTGCCAAAAAAAGAAAAAAGAAAGAAAAGAGAAAGAAAATGGGGTGTCATTAGAGCATTTAAAAAAATACACAAAATGTAAGGAAAATCAGAAAGAATCACTGACAAGGAGGACAGATCTGAAAGTTAGATGTTAAAATGATTATAGGTATATACACAATAAATACATATACATAAATATATAAAATATGTTTTAATTATTATTATATGCTTTAGGAGAAAAAATAAGCTGTATGTAAAGAAAAATTTAGAGTTTTCCTCTTCTACTATATTTTATATATATATATATATATATATATGTGGAGTTCTCATTTTATCTGGTATTTATTAAACTCAAAATGAAAAAGAAACAAACAAAAAGCAAACAAACAAAACCAGTAAGGCCTTTCTCCCTATTTTCTAGTCTAGTTTTTTCTAGTTCTCTGTTTCAGTTATCATGAATTATTGTGTGGTGGTTCCTTACCACCCCCACCTACACTAGACTGCAAGCTTCATGAGGGCAGCCACTGTGCTCTATCTAAACTTTGCTCCATCCCTAGTACCTAGCCTAGCGCTCTCTGTACACAACTAATAATTCATAAAAATTTTGTTGAATTGAACTGAAGAAATGGGATGCAGATTGGGTGCCCACATAGATATCTGGATACTTGGAAATAGGACAAGGGCGTAAAGTGAGGCACTGATTGAAATAATCAAGACTAGAACCCAGTCTCCATAACCAGGGTCAAAGGTTGGAGCAAAGCCACCAAACTAATTCCCTTCCTCTTCCCTTCTCAGAGACCTAGGGATGGAGGGAGGATTTTGCCTCTAGGTGTTGGGGTGAATATTTGTATGCCTGTTCTCACTGTACCTTCAGGGTAAATATTCCTGTGTAAAAGAAAAAAAAAAGCAACTGCGATATTTGGAAAGGGAGCGATACATTAGGGAGGTAGGTACCTGTGTCAAAGGAAAGAAGGAAACTTATATTAGGAACATTGCAGAGAAAGAAGGTTTAAGACTTCCTAACTGGTTAGAAGTATGAAATGACTGATAGAGGAATGAAAGATGACATTTTAGGTTACAAAAGTGGAGAACTGGAACGATGTCAGTGCCCTCAAAAGTAATAGGGAAGTTTAGAGTAATAGAGACACAGTTCTGGGGGAAAGATGTTTTAGACATATTTAAATTGCCCATGGGATATTCAGTTCAACATGTCTGGTAGGATGCCATACCAATCAATCTACCAAAAAATTACTGTATAGAACTAGAAAAAATAGTGACAAAATTCATTTGGAAGAACAAAAAGTCCAGAATATTGAGGCAACTAATGAAAAGAAATGTTAGGGAAGGTGGCCTAGCCGTACCAGATT